>CM076573.1:86242161-86818776 GCA_034641835.2 Pinus albicaulis
TTAACGACGATTCCCTTGACATATAGCAGTCCAGCAATAGTTACAGAGGAAAGCCATCTATGTTCATTGTTGGGGTTCCCATGTTTTGGCCAGATTGGCAAGACCAAAAGATGAGACAACATCAGAACCACTTTCAGACCTCAAGATCTAGCCCTCCTGGGTCCAGAGAGGGATCTCTCTAGTTTGAGCAAGGTTTGTGTCTGTGAGGCTCAGAGTTTAAGATGTTAGGCTAGTTATAGGCACAGGTTTGTTTGTTTGATTGTTTGTTTTGGTTGTTGGTTATCAGGGAAGAAGGGTCCAAAGTAAGATCAGTATGAGCAAAGAGGGATAAGGCAGAGGTGAAATATTCCAGCAAATACCCAGCACCATTGGGAAATGGAGTCAAGAAAGGATTTTCTTGCTACTCAATAGGCAGGCTTTCATTTGGGCTAGTCATCTGAAACTTAGGATCTTCAAGATGATTATGTGATATGGAAAGTGGGAGGGGGTAGATAACACAGATTGAAGCACAAAGTTACTGATCAGTAGGTCGTACAAGGATCCTAGTGGACAGGGCTAACTCTAATCCCCAGTGTTCCCAAATCTTCCAACTAAATCAATAACAAGAAACATCTAAGAACCGATTTCATTTATTTCATACATCAGAGAGCAGGCAATAACATCCACTACACTGGTTAAACCAACTAAAATTACTTCTCAGATAATACATTCAGAAGATAAACATAAATGGCAGGGAGAGCAAGAACATAGGGTACCTAAAAAGGGTAAATCCTATGTCAAACTTCTGATGCAAGCCAGTAGAAAACTGAATGAAATGAATGTAAACACAGAGATAGGAAAAAATCACCGTTGTTTCAGATTAGGATCCAAAGGAATGTGCTTGTCATATTTAAGTAACAATACCAATCAAGTACAATATTGCCAATAGCTGAATACTCAGTCTTAAAACATATCCATCAACCTATCTCACAATCTTTACACAGAGACTAAGTCTCAAAAACAACAGCTTGCAGTTCTCTGATAACTGAACAACCCCTTTACAATATTTTCTCCTGAGATTTATAGCTGAAGAGAAGCAGAGGAGGTAGGTAGAAAACTAAAAGCATCATTAACGCTCAGAAGAGGAAGAAGGCTGAAGCCCATTCTGTTTTAAACTCGGAGCATTAATCTCTGGAATTCTTTCGGTGTACGAATGATTTCTTTCAAGCTCTCGATTACTCTAATATGACTCTGAGGTACACTGACTGCAGTACTGTGTAGTACCTTGGTGCGTGAAAAAAATGGTAGATGAATGTCTGAATGGACTGCCATACTTGTCAAAACAAATTCCTTGATAGTATATGACTACTGTAGGGGGGAAAACTTGCTTGGACACAATATAGACTGAAACAATAATGTGTACCATGTCCTTGCTTAGAAAAACATTCTGCTGATTTGAAACCCTGATTTCATTGTTTTCTATGTGTTGGACTTCCTGTGTGATCCTCGTGATTATTGATCTGGTACTCTGCCTTTGGAATTATGGATTAAAACTTAAAATCCCCAGTACTGAATGCTGAAATCCTTGATTATTAGCTGGTATTTCTCCGTCGCTTCATAAATGTCTCTATCTGCGAAATCTGGGTTTTAATGGCACCGGATAGGTTTCTTCACGGTGATTGAACTGTCCTTGGGTAATATTTATGGCAGCCGCCACCATTCCCGGGCATTTCTCTGCAGCACCAGCTTCTAGATTTAACCCTGTCTGCGTGACACGCCATTGAAGTAGTACACTTGAACCATGGTGGTTTTTCCGCCTCTGATATCCCTGCAAAAACACGAAACCTGTGAAGAAAACAATGGATGGGGTGGCGGATGATGTGGATGATGTGAATGGTCGTGCAGCTGGTGAAGTGATGGAATGATGCAGGGAGGTGGCGGAAAAATGCAGCGAGGGTAGAAAACGGAGAAAGATGGCGGACTGCAGCAAAGAAGTTTTAAATGAAAAACCTTAAGAAACACGACCTTTTTACAAATATATGCGACGAGAGGGCGGACGTACGACGGAGACGCGTGGAGGATGACGTGGCGGGACCGGTCGGCCATGGAACAGTCAATGGTGGGGGAAGACAAATTTGGACCGTCCGATCTCAAAGGAGATCGACGGTGGGAAACACGGCGGAGAGCAACGGACGGTGGGCCCCAGGGAAAACATCGCAATCACAGATTGGGAGAAACCACAAATCGCAGAACAGAACTTGCGATGGGGTGATCGCATCGCAATTATTTTCGACGCGATCAAATCGCATCACAAATATATGCGATGGACCAAACGGACATAAAGAGCGAAAATGCGATTATGCAATTGCGATATAAGCGACGGGTCTTATAATAAGGTTGGAAAGTGGGTTTCTGACCCATTTAATGTGATTTAAAGGTTAGGAAGGAGAACGATAGAGGAATAAGGGGAAAAAAAAACCAACAAAGGGTAGGGGAAGGATATAAAGGGGATTTGAAAAGGTAAGAAGGGAAAAGGAAGGGGAAACAAAATAGAAGCTAGTGGGGGTGAGAAAAGAGGGGAGAGGGCCTTTGTGCATTTCTTCACAAACAGAGAGGATTTGTAAGGGAAAAATAGCAGAGGAGATTTATTCAGAGGGCAAAGGCACAGAAGACTTCAAGGATGATGTGTCTCCAGGGGAGATGCATTCATTGAAGTCTCAGAAACATTTTAGCCCCCTACTTTACTTGTCAAAAATTATTAGGGGGGCTAACATTCATTACCTAGCGCCACCCTGGTGATCATTCCACCTGACCAGGGATTACAACTCCAAGCAGACACAAGGGTGCAGTTGAATCTAGCCAAGCTGCCCCAGGAAGCATTGCAGGGTCTCCACACCACTATGTTTCAGGAGATTCACCATCGGGACCAGCAAGTACACCAAAAACTCAGTGTGGCAGAGTAGACCATCGCACAACAGAATGCAGAAGTGCTTCTCGATGTTGCGCAGCAAGTGGAGCTCGAAACCTTGATCAACCAGCTCTGCACGAAGGTTACAGAGGAGATCCTGGCCGCAGCCACTCCCCAGGCTAAAGTTGAAGGATTGGTTGCAGCATTGAAGGTTTCCAGGATGGAAATGCAGGTCGTTAAGACGCAGCTGGAGTAGAAAATCACTGACTTACAAGCTAAACTGCAGCTCGAGACACCACCAGAGGTACGAGCCCAATGCGCTGCGCTGGTGACCGCGGCTACAAACACCATTATAGGACAGATCGCTCAGGGTGCCTAGTTGCTCGAAACAGTCATGCAATTATGGACCAAGGTCCAGAACGATCCAATCCTCTGGAGACTAAATCAGGACTTGCGGCAGAAGGAGGAAGCTTTCGAACAGATCGGGGCTACATTACCCACCTTGGTTCCTGCACAGCGGTTGGCATGATTAAAGACTAGCAGCACCCTCCAAGATGAGATTGAGGAGCTCTGGCATAAGAAGCACGTCATCGGAGAATGCTTGAAGCCTTGGGCTGATGCAGCCCTCCAACTCTCACAAGATGTTGATGTTGTTGTTAAGCGACTAAATCAGAGACTCGAGTGTCACTGCTGCGACGGAAGGACCAACATCACAGAAGCTTGTGGATACTTCGCAAAGCGCTGCTGCTCAAAGTCAAGAAGTATTGCCCCCACTGGTCGCAGCCCTCAACGAACTGCACGCGCAGGTGGAGACCCCACCATGACAGTGACTCGCGACGAGTCACAAGATTGTGTTGGGGGACTGTTGGAACAAGGTCCTCCAAAGGCTATGAATTGGGACAATTTTGAGTATTTTTGTATAGTTTTGCATATTTTAGTCTAGCGTAGGGGTTTTGGGGTGGTTCAAAACCCCGAAAGCATTGTAATGGGTCAAAGGGTAGACCTAGAGTCCGCGAACCAAGGTTTGCAGACCACGGGAAAGATTAAACTAGATTGTTAAAAATAGAAAGACATTTTGATTCAATAAGCAGGCAGGCATTAAAATTGATGCGAATTGTGAATTAGTTGATGTGGTTGGGTTATTGGGGAAGAAATCCTGCTGGCTGTGTGCGCGGAGATCCTTAGTCCTGCTGTGTGCGCAGGTTGGGTTTTGGGTATTGTAAAAGGATCTGACGAAATAATGAAAGTGGAAGGTTGTCATATCTGAATCTGCTCTATTTTATCGTCTATGTTATGCATGGTTTTGTGTTAAGCTGCGAAAGTACTTGTGTTATTTTCTTATGCTACGTTGACATCTGATCTGGATCCTTCTGTATACTTTATGCAAGAATATCTATGTTAGTTGCGTTATTGTTCTGTGAATTTATGGTCTGTTGATTACTGTTGAGGAGGTAAATCCCCTCTGCGGACAGAGGCAATCCCTACTAGCCCAGCAGGGGTCTAGCAACAATCATCAAATGCTACAGCGCAAGTTCCTAATTGCGAATAAAAAGACCAACGATGGAGGCCTACCTGGAGTCCAATGCTATGATTCGTAGAAGAGACAGCGTTCCCGTTCCTCAGCCTCGGCAGATCACGATCCCCACGATCTCCGTGAATGGACACCTGCACATGCAAGAAACAATACGAATACAAGCATAAAATCCAGAATACACAACTATATATCAGTCAGAAAGGATATAACTCATCATTATCATAAGTGAAAAACAGAGTGGAACCATAACCAGTAGTCATTCATTAATAAGCAATCGAAAGAGAGTACAACCAATGTTCTGACGCCGCGGTCTCCTTCGGAAGGGTCCCCAGTCGTTCACGTCTCGCAAATCTCGCCAGGGAAAGGGCAAGCCTCTCTAGAGTCTCTCGACGATAGTCTCCTTACTTGAGTCGGCCTTAAGGGAAGAAAGAGGGCTCTTACAGCACAAAGGCTCTTGGGAATTTGGAGATTCAAAGCTTAGGCACTTAAAGACTAGCTTGCAATGGCAATAGGCAAGCTTTTATAGATGGGGAAGGAGGGAGTTGGGATCCCTATTATTGTGGGATTGGCCCTATCATCAAGGAAGGTTCCATGAAAGGTGGCAAACCACTTCCCTTCCATGGAACTCCCATAGCCAAACCTCCCAACTCAAGATAGGCAATGGTTTCTGAGTTTGTTGAAACACAACTTCCGCCATCTTTATTTAAAAAACACTCCTTAAATTGGCTAGCGCGACTGCTGCTCTGGGACAGAGCGCCAGTTGGCGCGGCCTCTTTGTAGGATTTTCCCCATTGGCGCGAGTGATGAACTGTCTGCCCGCGCCAATGCAAAAGGAGATGTTTTCATGGTTTTTGCAAGGAGATGTCTTTAGGGCAATTGAAGCTCATGTTTAGAGGAATGCATTGATAATGGTTTCAAGGCATGACAATGTTCACAGGTCACAAAATGGGTCCTCCATTGTGCGGGACGGGGAATGGTAGGGACGGTGACAAATTACTGTGTAACAGATGCCCCCTAAAGTATGAGGCCCGAGAGAGAGAGGGGTGAAATGCTTTACGAGATCATGTTCAACTGAAGCCCCACCGTCGGAAAACCTGCGTAGAAAAATACAACTGATATCTCAAGTACATGATGTATATGTGGTATGGGCGCAGCCATCCGAAACAGAGTACACTATAATCCGGATCCGGGGTATGGGCGCAGCCATCCAGCGAGGATCAAATAAATAGACTCAGGTATGGTCGCAGCCATCCAATCAGTGAGTCATGTACATAATGATAATAATCCACAATCGCAGCCTGGATTACAACAGACATAATCCAGGGTCTTGCGCTCCATCTCGACCCAAATAAAGTACAAGTTCAAGCATGCGAATATGTGAGCTGAAGTCGAACATGCAAGAACATCTTCTGATTACCAGCCAATGATGAGAGTTGTTAACAGACGCGAGAGGGACCACCAATAATGACAATGGCCCTCAAGGTACTACAGGTACAATC
Organism: Pinus albicaulis; assembly: GCA_034641835.2. Lineage (NCBI taxonomy): Eukaryota > Viridiplantae > Streptophyta > Pinopsida > Pinales > Pinaceae > Pinus > Pinus albicaulis. Next base: position 86,248,082 of record CM076573.1, read on the forward strand.
TACGGCGTGTGAATCAATGAGCTGGCGTCGAACACCCGTAGAATCACTCGATCGGAGGCCAATGATGAAAACCCCACGTCGAATGCGAGGAACCTGCCATTGAGGCATGCAGGCTCCAAGGTACCATAAAGGAGTCTCTAGATCAACTTCCTGGATAATGAGCTGAAGTCGACAGGAAGTGACCTTGATCGAAGGTGGGCCATAATGTTTCCCACATCATCGACACGAGACAGAGGAACATGATGTTTTTGTTGTGAATCGGGATCGTATGAGAATCAGAGGAAGGTTGATATTTGCAGAGGCCAACTTCTCTTGAACATATAAACGGCACGACAGTGGACTTGGCAGTATTTGACATCAACGGATCATAGGTCATGGTGACGAGGCAATGAGCAGATGAGAGGTCAAAAGGGATTATCCAAACCCACGGAGGCAAAGTGAAGAAACGAGATGAGATGTCCCCAACCCGACACGAATGCAGACAAGTGCCATGTTCAAGAGTGACATACTGCCGATGACAACGATGATGGTTCCATTTTTCCCCCACCATTTCTGGCGAGTACCCCAATTATTTTTTATAACAAGCTTGAAGGGGATAGCATATGCTTGTAATATAAGTCTGCCCTTTGGGCGAATCCATCCTAGTGCATTTAACGAGTCCTAGGAAGGAGGAACTCGGAGAACGTCATTTCGACTGGATCCGATGTCATCAGGGTTTAACGAGTCTGACAAAGGAAGAACTCGGCGTCTTTTCATGTTTAGAGAGTTTGAAAAGACAGCAGAAAAGTAAACTCCACAGGTCCCTTTTCGTAAATAGTTCCTCAGATCAGAAAAGGTAGAAAACAATATCCGAGAAAACCTCCTAGTCGCGATAGGCTAGGGTATTCCTTTTTCGTAATCAATCTATCCCAGCCCGAAAAAGGGGTAAACGTATACTGGGTAGATGTCGATTCGTGTCCATTTTAATGAGATCGAAACGACAAGGGCCTCGGCAATCTTTTCATGTTTAGAGAGTCAGAAAAGAGCTGAAAGATGACTCCAAAGTGACTTTTTCGTGTATTTACCGAGTCCGAAAAAGTATAAAATACAACTCGTTTTCACCGTTAAAGTCGTGGAAAGACCTGTTGCTGCACATACCAAGCAAGCGTAAAACCCATTTTCGACATAACATATTAAAATATTTGATAAAAATAACTTTTAAAACCTATCCTATGTCGAAAAAGTTATAAATATGCCAAAATGGTAAAAACAAAATTACATTTACTATTTACCTTGGTAAAAAGCAGCAGTGGTCCATTTTGGAGTGCAAACTTCTGACGGCGATTGCGACAGATCCGGTTGACCATTCAGATTCTCGTCTGCTACAGGTAAGAGGCGCTTCTCTATACTTCATTTCAATCCATTTTTTTGATAGTTTTCCCTCATATATCAGGCTCTGTGGCAACTTTTGAATTTTTAGGGCTGCGCTCATTGGCGCGGGTATCGGGCACGGACCCGCGCCAATGGGATTTTCTATGCAAAGGGCTCGCGCCACGTGGCGCGACTGTTCACAAAACAGCCGCGCCAGCGGCCGAACCCAAATTTCCGCCTAGAAATTCGAAATTTTAATCATTTTAAATGAAATTTGAAGCCTACCAGAGATCTAATTAAGGGTTTATGACCATGTGGATGCAGGAAATCAAGCAAAATGGTGATTGAGTGGAAAGAAAGAGAGCATGGAGAAGAGGATGAACAGGCCATAGAAAGTGAGGCTTGTATGAATGCCCTCAGAAACTGTGGGCTAAATAAGTTCTTCCTTACACCCTTTTTACGAGCTCAGCCCGAGCTCCTCCAGTATCTGATCAATATTTGGGACGAACAGGAACAAGTGTTCAAGTTGCGAGACCAGGTATTGGAACTAGAGGTCTCCGATGTGTACTTCATAACCAGACTGTCTCGCAGAGGTCCGGTACCCATCCTGACTGGGAGCAGACCATCTAGCGAGAAGATGGAAGAAGTGATGGCACGAGTGTGCCCAAGAGCACAAATGGGATCAGGGAGAAAAAAGGTGGATATCCACACCATCCCCGACCTGGCATTGAGAGTTGTCCTACATACCATCACGCGGGCTGCAGGATCACAGGCACCGCACGAGGCCACAAAGGCCCAACTCCTGCTGGCCTCAGAATGCATGAGTCCCTTATTGTTTGACTGGGCTACAACAGTAACAATAAACATGAAGAGACAACTCACAAAATGCAAACAAGCTAAACTGAAACAATTTGGCTATGGTTCCATCCTGGTATCGTTCATTCTGGAACGCTTACCAATCTTCCAGGGCCAAGGGGCCATAGTAGCAGATCCGATACCACGAGAGCCAAGAATGGCTCGCTGGGCAGCACTAATGCCCAGATCTGGAGGCGTCCAACAGATGTCCTGGAGGCCAGAGTTTTTTAGGTGGTTACGACGCCAGTTGATTATAGTGGAGGACTGGCCATATGCAGGAACTGACTTCACCGGAGACCCAGATCTCCCACTGCCAGAAGGAGATGACTGGGACGAGGAGTTGGGTAAGACCTCATGTTTTTTTATTTTTATGTTTTATGATTTTTTTGTTAATACACATTCGTCCTAACACATTTTATATATGTATGCAGATGTGAGCCCTGAGAGACCTGTCGGGATGTCTCCAATCTCGCGGAGGACTCACCTCGCCCCTGATCCTCAGGGAGAGGGCACAGGAGGGGAGGAGTTGATCCAGAATCTCGAGGGCATTGCCCGAGGGATCCCGGACTATGCTCGGTTGGCGGACGTACCGATGGCGTACCAGCGTCATACGGTGGGAGTTCCGAGTCGGATCCACCGAATCCTGAGACGCTTAGTGCGTGCAGTTACATGTTATCATGAGCACCATGCGGATTAGCTCTTAGGGATTATACCACACATATTTTTTGAGAGACATATCGTCTCCGGATGTACTTAAGACGATTATGTATATTTTGACTTTATGTGACACACTCTATGTAAACATTTTGATATCTATATATATATATGCATATCTATTTCTGGATGGATCTTTCTTTACATGTGATGATGATTTAAAAATTGCGCAAATGTCTGTCTAATACCAAATTTTCTACTGCATCTGTTAATGTATTCAAATGCCTGGGTATATGTTGATATGTAATGTAGTCAAAATTCCTTTCCAGTAATCGAATACGCAGATACAGACGTAAAATGGACGGGTTTCTTACCGAATAGTGTCCGTTCAGTTGTAACACTACAAGTTGTGAATCTAGATACACAAGCAATTCACGGATACCAAGGTTTACTGCCTCGGTTAATAATTCTAACACAGCACTATATTCCGCGATGTTGTTCGTAGTACGTCCTAGACACACTCCTTGTAGGTTGACCAACTCACCAGCAGGATCATAGATTACCCAGGCTGCTGAAGACAGATTCCTGGTACTGCGGGAGGCACCATCCACGAAACCAACAAATGGATGAATAGACATATGCACAACCAGGAAGACCCGATCAGAAGAAAGATGTTTACAAGGCACACCACACCATACATGTACACAAATGAAAAACACACCTATGTACACACACCACACCAAGAAATCACTTCAGGCATAGTACTTTTTGAGGTACAACCCATTTCTAGGCTGCGCCAGCGGAACTCCTTCATAATCTATAAGCTTGTAGGCCCCATTTTTCAAAACGCGTTTTACTATATAGGGCCCATGCCACATAGGCTGGAACTTACCGGCTCCAAGCTTGTCATGTGCTTGATCGTACAGGAGGACGAGGTCTCCTTCGATAAAGGAACGGGGGGAAATAGATTGATCAAAATGAGTTTCAACCCTCTTCTTTTTTGCTTCAATAACCAAAGCAGCCAGACGACGGGTTTCATCTAACCGTTCCAGATACAGAAGACGTTCTTCCTTAGTAGAAGTATTAGGTAGAAGTTCCACAGCTAATTTCAAAGAAGGAATCTCGCATTCAACCGGAAGAGTTGCTTCCAGACCATACACCAATTGAAATGGTGTGAATCCAGTTGCACTCTTTGCAGATGTTCGGTATGCCCATAGAGCTGAGAGCAGTTGGAGATGCCAATTGGATTTGTGAATACCAACTGTTCGTTGAAGCATAGTGACCAGAACCTTGTTCACTGCTTCAACCTGACCATTCGCCTGAGGGTAATATGGTGTTGAGCTGTCGTGACGCAAGCCCAACTTTGAAGTCAGCTCCGCCATCATATAATCTCGGAAATGAGTACCGTGATCAGTGACGATGGCTTGAGGAACCCCGAACCGTGCAATAACGTGGTTGAATATAAATTGAGCAGCCGTTTTACCGTCAGCAGCTAGTGTAGGCATCGCCTCGGCCCACTTGGTGAAGTAGTCGACGGCGACAATTATATACGCATGCCCCCCGGCCGAGTGAGGGTTACACGTCATAAAATCCACGCCCCATTTCGCAAAAGGGCCGATGGTAATAACGGGATGCAATGGTAAAGGCGGCGCGTGCATCTTGCGCTGAAATATCTGGCACGCATGACATTTACGGACTGCAGTGATACAGTCTTTGAATATGGAAGGCCAGAAATAACCTGCTCGCAGAATCTTCTGGGCAGTAGCATACCCGGACATATGTCCACCACAGGCGCCACTGTGGCAGTCATTTAGGACCTTTTCAGCCTCTTCCAAGGTTAGGCATCGCCGGAGCACCGAATCTACTCCAATGCGGTATAAGGTATCTCCTACTATACGGTAGGGCTGGGACTGGTGCCGAATCCGACGGCGGGCAACTTTATCCAACTCAGACTGAAATGTCGAGGTCTGAAGATACACTATTATGTCACCGTACCAAGGGTCACGAGTACTGATGACGAAAAGCGTTTCGTCCGATATATGATCTTCAGAGTGTGAGGGAGCAGAGTCTGTAGGAAGAGAGCATATAAGATCCGCAAAAACCAGTGATTTAGTTGACTTAGCGGTAGTGAATTCTAAGTCAAACTCCTACAGGATAACAATCCATTTGGAGTACTTGCCCCCTAGTAATTGTCGGGAGAGAATATACGTCATAGGGTTGCAGTCTGAAACCACTGTTATCGTACGCAAAAGGATGTAATGGCGAAAGCGTTGTACAGCGTGTACTGCTGCTAATGCCAACTTCTCGACATGAGCATAACGCGTTTCTGGATCGAGAAGGTTCTGTGACAGATAATAAACAACATGTTCATTACCGTCATCGTCATCCTGCACCAAGACCATGGCTATGGTGCTAAATGCAGTGGCGAGATATAAAGTGAAGTCGCGGTGGTAGTCCGGAGGACGAAGCAACGGAGCATTGACAAGCAACGTCTTCAGCTTCTCAAAGGATTGCTGAGCGATTTCGTCCCAGTGGAAGGGAACGTTCTGCTTTAATAAACGAGTGAATCCTTTGGCCACCTCGGCATAATTCGGGATAAAGCGCCGAAGAAAGTTCGCTTTCCCTTGCAGACTCTGTAACTGATATAGGGAGGAGGGTGATGGGAGATTTATGATGGCCTCGACCTTTAAATGGTCAAGGCGAATTCTGTCTTTCGAGACTATGAATCCTAAAAGGTGACCAGAATCAACGCAGAAGATGCATTTATGAGGATTAAGCCTAATATTGTAGCGCCTGCAACGAAGAAAGATCTGGCGGAGATGCTCAGGATGGTCCTCTCGCTTAGCCGAATGGGCTGGCAAGTCGTCCAGATAAGGCTGAACGATATGGCGAATGTCATGAAAAGCATAGGACATCGCACGCTGAAAAGTGGCTCCAGCGTTCTTCAAGCCGAACGGGAGCTTTTTGTAAGCGAATGTACCCCACGGACAGATGAATGTCGTCTTGTGTTGATCCTCAGGTGCGATATTGATCTGATTATACCCCGAGAAACCATCCATCAAGGAGTAAATCTCACTTCCGGCACATTCGTCAATGATCTGGTCTATGAACGGAGTGGGATAATTATCCTTTGGACAGGCGCGATTGATGTCGCGATAATCAACACAGACTCTAATCGTACCCTGCTTTTTATCGACAGGGACAATGTTGGAAACCCATTCTGTGAGGGGGATAGGATAAATAAAGCCCGCGTTCAGAAGTTTTTCAACTTCTGCCTTAATTGCGGCGGCTTTCCGAGGATGCATGGGGCGTAAGCGTTGGCGCATGGGCTTCGCACCAGGATAGGTTGGAATCTCATGCACTACGATACTGGGATCAATCCCCGGCATTTCCTCGTAGGACCAGGCGAACACATCTCTGAATTCTTTAAAAAGATCAGTATAGACTTGAATCTCATCGGGAGAACAAGTCACTCCCACATGAATATTCTCAACGATCCCCGGTTTAACGGAGATGTTGATCGGGATGGTTTGAGTGATGTTACTCAGGTTTCCCTCCGAAAAAACCTCGTGTGTCAAAACGCTCTAGACAATCAGTAATTTCCCCCAAGCTAGGCAGAAAAGAGGAGCGATGATGTCCATCGCCCCAAGGCAGCTCCTCAAGAGACATAGTTTCAATGATAGCCTCATCGGAAGGAAAAGTCTCTTTGAGAGGATCAGGTGAATCGGCCTGACCAAGCCAGGGGGATTGAGAGTAGACGTCGAGAGCCATGCTCAAAGGAACATGTTGAGGAGGTGGAGGATCAGATGCGGCAACAATTTCACAGTAGCTGATCTCTACTGGAGTCAAGGGCATTGATTCTCCAAACTCAAACACCTGCTCAGGCGTAGGAATAAGCCAGGGGTCATCGGACCTGGAAATCATGTTAACTTGAGTGGTGTGCGGTGGTGGTGTGGGAAAGATACCCATGAGGACGGGGTCTTTGAAGAGACCAGGTCCTACACTGTCCAGGGGATTTGGAATTTGATCCACGTATGGCACGTTGTTCTCAGAGGTAGAGGTGAAAAATGACAACTGATCCACCGTGACAATTTTGCCCTCGTGAGGGAACTTAAGGAATCGAAAGACGGTGGACGGCACGCAGAGCATGGCATGAGTCCAGCTGCGGCCAAGAAGTATATTGTAGTTGAGTTTAGCGTCAACCACTTCCACTTCCACGTTGACATTTTTCCCCTGTAATGTGATCGCTAGACTCTCGAGAACACCCAGGGGTTTGGATTCCCGACCATCAAATGCCTCAAGGGCATTGGGAGATGACGAAAGGGCTGGAGAGCCGATGGCCTTCCAGCAAGCGGAGGACATAACGCAAGTAGAGGCACCTTCATCCACGACGGCCCTATGAATGTTAAGACCGTTAATCCCGACTTGAATAACAAGAGCGATTTGATGTGGAAGCCGGGGAGTGAAATTCTCTAAATCGAAGGTGATAAGACTCGAATCGGCGGGATCAATGCCCCCGATTGCAGACAGTAAAGCCTTCCGTTGCGAAGGACAACTTTGAAGAACTTCTAGCGTAGACATAGCAGACGGCGCCTGTGCCAAATCCTCAACAATGCTGTAATGTTGAGCGGCACGAGCATTCGGATTATAAGAAGATCTTCGTAAGACACCTTTAGAAGGTGGCTTCACAATGGGTTCAGGAGTAGGCTTCTCGATTTCCAACGAACCAGAGGCAGGTAGGGGAGGTGGTCCATCTGCAACTGCCTTCCTAGATGCCTGCCGTGATTCGTTGTAATCCTTCGAACACGTAGCGACAGAGATAGGTGCAACACTCTTCATCATGAAAACTTGGGACCCAAATGGTGCAGATGGTGATGGCTGTTCGACCATCTGGGTCTGCTGAGATGGGAATGGCTCTTTTAACACAACCGGAGTCCCTTTAGAGCCCTTGAAAAGTTGACTAACCTCGGATCGTCGTGGACAATCCTTAGCATAATGGTCCCCTTCACAAATGAGGCAAGGGTACTTCGGTTTACGCTGAGAGCCATCCTCAGTGCGAGATTTAGATTCTGGCTTTGGGGCATCAGATTTAGATGTGTCTTTGCCCTTCTTCTTCCCCTTGGAAGTTTTCTCCGTAGGATTGGCCTAGACGGCATTCACTTCTGGTTTACCCGAATCAGTGAAACAGGATGTGAGCAGTGTTGGAAAATTAGACCTCTCTTCATTGGTAATTCTTGGTCTGACAAGAATAATATTTCCTCCATGAGATGAAAAGCAGGCCTGGGGTTCAGGACGCCAGTGTCAGAAAAGATATCATCAGCGTGCTGGGTGGGAATATAAAGATAGAATATTGGGCATGTGATAACCATTCCCTCAATCATCATTCCAAGTATCTGGGGGCCTCTTTGTGCTACAAAGCCACCTAGATGCCCTAGGACAAACGTGGTACGTGGAAAAGCAGCACCAGGTGAAAGTAATTCAGTCAACAGACTCTAACACACAGATAATCAGGGTAACTCTTGACAGACCTGAAGGCTAAACACAGCCAACTCAAAATACCTAAGGATGGTGGCTGTCAGAGAAAGCAAAAGCTGTTGGTGGTTTCAGCCAAAAAAGAAAAAGAACTACTCCAGAAGCAGATCAATGCATACTAAGCAAACCAAGAAGTAAACAACAGCAAAAGAACCCAACCCAGAAGGCTCATCAAGCAAGGAAAAACATAAAATAATCAAAACGAGACAATGAAATCTAGACGATCTCCCACTTTGGTCGCCAAATTGTTGAGGAGGTATATCCCCTCTGCGCGGACGAGCGGAAGTCCCTAGCCCGGCGAGGGTCTGTGGCTTGATCATCAAATGCTACAGTGCAAGTTCCTAGTTGCGAATAAAAAGACCAAAGATGGAGGCCTACCTGGAGTCCAATGCTATGATCCGTAGAAGAGACAGCGTTCCCGTTCCTCAGCCTCGGCAGATCACGATCCCCACGATCTCCGTGAATGGACACCTACACATGCAAGAAACAACACGAATACAAGCATAAAATCCAGAATACGCAACTATATATCAGTCAGAAAGGATATAACTCATCATTAACATAAGTGAAAAACAGAGTGGAACCATAACCGGTAGTCATTCATTAATAAGCAATCGAAAGAGAGTACAACCAATGTTCTGACGCCGTGGTCTCCTTCGAAAGGGTCCCTAGTCGTTCACGTCTCGCAAAGCTCACTAGGGAAAGGGCAAGCCTCTCTAGAGTCTCTCGACGATAGTCTCCTTACTTGAGTCGGCCTTAAGGGAAGAAAGAGGGCTCTTACAGCACAAAGGCTCTTGGGAATTTGGAGATTCAAAGCTTAGGCACTTCAAGACTAGCTTGCAATGGAAATAGGCAAGCTTTTATAGATGGGGAAGGAGGGAGTTGGGATCCCTATTATTGTGGGATTGGCCCTATCATCAAGGAAGGTTCCATGAGAGGTGGCAAACCACTTCCCTTCCATGGAACTCCCGTAGCCAAACCCCCCAACTCAAGATAGGCAATGGTTTCTGAGTTTGTTGAAACACAACTTCCGCCATATTTATTTAAAAAACACTCCTTAAATTGGCTGGCGCGACTGTGACTCTGGGATAGAGCGCCAGTTGGCATGGCCTCTTTGTAGGATTTTCCCCATTGGCGTGAGTGATGAAATGTCTGCCCGCGCCAATGCAAAAGGAGATGTTTTCATGGTTTTTTGCAAGGAGATGTCTTTAGGGCAATTGAAGCTCATGTTTAGAGGAATGCATTGATAATGGTTTCAAGGCATGACATTGTTCACAGGTCACAAAATGGGTCCTCCATTGTGCGGGACGAGGAATGGTAGGGACGGTGACAAATTATTGTGTAACAATTTCTGTGATTATAATTAGTATTTCGCACTTGGATGCGAAGGGATATCTGATCTGGTAATTGTGAATTCGAACACAGCTCAGCTTGACTTACCTACCCTCTCCCAGGGTGTGGAAACCTGGTTCCAGCACCCTCCCATACTGCTTCGGGTGAGACTTTGACCTGCGCAAGCAGGTCACTGCCAAAAGGGCCAGTAGTATAGGGGTTTGTTGGAAAACCTTAACCTCCAAACCTGGGTCAGGACCCCTCGAGCCAACACCCTCTCTCAACAGATATATTGGCATTTCTCTCAAAGTATATATTCGCATTTTTTCTTGAGTAACAGTTTGACAGACAAATCCCTCTAGAAATATAATGAGTTTCCTTTGGGTGGCTCCTCAAATGAGAGAAGCCTTTAAAATGGGTCTACCCCACAATTAAAAAAAAAAAAAAAAAAAAAAACTTCCATATTTAGAAAGTTTGCATGTTTTTCTTCCATTCAATTGCATTGCATTTTTTGTTTTTTTTATTGGGCTACCTTTTCCAAATTCACATTACTTTCATATGACTCATGGCAAAAGACATTTATGGAACAACAAAAGTCAAAGTTTTAATATATCGAAAGTTGAATTATAATGGTTGTATTTGTGAGATAGGAAGAGTGATCTCACATCCAAATTTATCATTTTATTTGAAACATACGGACGTATTAGGCTAATAGCAAGTTAATATTTGTATAGAAATTGTAAAAAATTATTCATATTACTTCTTAGACCATTTGTGGATTAGTTCTTTTTCTAAATTTTTAGTGGAGCATCATTGTTTGGAATTAATTTGTATGGTTTGTTATCATTAGTGTGTGCTTGTCTTTTTCTATTTTATTTCTTCAATCTGAGGTTTTAGTTTATTATTTTTTTGTGGTTTTCACTAAAGGATAATATAATTGTTTTTCGATTGGATGAAAATTTAGGAATTGTGGAAATTTAAAATAAGGATATATTGGATTCGTTAGAAGCCTTTTCACTTGAAACTACAAATGTTAATACAAACAATCTTATTAGAGCATACTTCAATGACCATAGACATAACACATAGCTACATTTCTATTTTCTCAAGGTAATGCATTGTGATGGTGGTCTAGCTTGTGTATATTTAGGATTTTGAAGGAAATCAAGCATGTTACTATTCAAGAAATGTCCATGGTAGCCACTAATGCAAATCTTATGACAAAATGAGTAGCTAAAATGTGGTTCTTATATTTTGTTGTCTAGTAGAAATTCTTCCTTGGAACATGGCAATCAAACTATAATTTAGAGGCTTACACCATGGAATGAATGCAAGTAACAACGGTAAGCTACAAATTGTTCTATAAGAACCAATAAGGAGGCTTATTTAAGAAAATGTTTCTAGAAACTTTGAGCTCTGCATTTTGATAACTTAGATGAGAAAACAAATTCCCTCATCCCCTCTCTTTCGGCATCAACTACTAGTCTAAACATGTAGCTGCATACTCGTTGTAACTTATTACATATTGTAACTCCATATGTCTAAAAATGTAGTTGCATACTCATTGTAACTTATTACATAATTCCATAATTGTAACTATGGCTATGCAGCCAGACTATTTCATTGAATAGTTACAATTTAATATTTAATATTGTATGGTTACTGAGTTTAGATGAACTATGAGCCACATGTATTTCTGTTTACTTAAATTGTGTCTGTTGTGAATAAATTTATCTATAGGATGTTTTACTTTTTATATTTCCCTTATTTTATACAAGTTCACTTGACCTGTTCCAGTAACCGGTCTATTGAGAATCTACTCGGTTCTATTGTGTCATGCCTTCTTGACTTCTATTTTAGTGGTTGTATAAATTCAGTGCAGTTTCCTTTTACTGGTGGTTTTCTTTTGAATTTTACTTCCTCAAACTCTAGATGTCTAAACATGTAGCTGCATACTCGTTGTAACTTATTACATATTTCCAGAATTGGAACTATGGCTATGCAGCCAAACTGTTTCATTGAATAGTTACAATTTAATATGTAATATTGTATCATTACTGAGTTTAGATGAACTATGAGCTACATGTATTTCTGGTTACTTCAATTGTGTATGTTTTGAATAAATGTATCTACAAGATGTTTTACTTCTTATATTTCCCTTATTTTATACAAGTTCACTTAACCTGTTCTAGTAACCGGTCTGTTGAGAATCTACTTGGTTCTACTGTGTCATGCCTTCTTGACTTCTATTTTAGTGCCATTCCTTCTTGACTTCTGTTTTAGTGTCATGCCTTCTTGACTTCTATTTTAGTGGCTTTCTAAATTCAGTGCAGTTTCCTTTTACTGGTAGTTTTCTTTTGAATTTTACTTCCTCAAACTCCAGATGTCTAAACATGTAGCTGCATACTCGTTGCAACTTATTACATATTTCCAGAATTGGAACTATGGCTATGCAGCTAGAATGTTTCATTGAATAGTTACAATTTAATATGTAATATTGTATGGTTACTGAGTTTAGATGAACTATGAGCCACATGTATTTTTGGTTACTTAAATTGTGTCTGTTGTGAATAAATGTAGATCTATAAGATGTTTTACTTCTTATATTTCCCTTATTTTATACAAGTTCACTTAACCTGTTCCAGTAACCGGTCTGTTGAGAATCTACTCGGTTCTACTATGTCATGCCTTCTTGACTTCTATTTTAGTGGTTGTATAAATTCAGTGCAGTTTCCTTTTACTGGTAGTTTTCTTTTGAATTTTACTTCCTCAAACTCCAGATGTCTAGACATGTAGCTGCATACTCGTTGTAACTTATTACATATTTCCAGAATTGGAACTATGGCTATGCAGCTAGACTGTTTCATTGAATAGTTACAATATAATATGTAATATTGTTTGGTTACTAAGTTTAGATGAACTATGGTTCACATGTATTTTTGGACACTTAAATTGTGTCTGTTGTGAATAAATGTAGATCTATAGGATGTTTTACTTCTTATATTTCCTTGAAAATTTATTGGATGTGTGTCTGAATCATTATCACCAAGTATATTATTTATGAAGGAATGAATGCCATGTCCTTATATTACTCGGTTACACATATTCATAATAAGTACCATCTCTGTTCTATTTTCTCTTTATTAATTCACTATGGGTCATTTATATATAATATATTCCAGTTCGTTTGTTTCCAGGTTGCATGATACCAATGCATAGTTTTTCTACTTAACCACGAAAGTTCATCAATTTGATAGATGTGTTATTGGAATGTTCAGATGATTTCAGTCCTATTAATATAATTTATGTGTTTACTTCACTCTATTTCCATATTGCATATCATTTTTTTAATTAACTACAGTTATTTTCATCCCTCTCGATCCCATTACCCGTAGGGATCAAGTTAATTTTCAATAAATATTCAAATCCGTAATCTCTGAGATTTAAATTACCCGTAGGGATAAATTTAATTTTCAATAAACATTCGAATCTGTAATTTCTAAGATTTAAGTTAACGAGACATTCGAATCCTAATGTTTAAGATTTAAATTAAATACTCTCCGCCAATATATATATATATATATATATATATATATATAAACTCTCTTCCTTGTTATACACAACAACTAAGTTGTAGGTAGACTTATTGTTGAAACATATTGACTCACCTCCAGAACTACTCAAATTCCTTTATTCAAAATTCATAGTTAAAGATAGAAACTTTACTTGAGTCAAAGTCCTAGAATACTTTGGAATTTACTTCCTAGAATATCAATTCTAGGATTTACCCTCTTAAATATATGAAGGGTTGGGTAGAATATTAACCTCTTGTTTTTCTTCTTTTAAAACAACAAAACACAACCCATATATTTCAATAAAATAAATGGAATGGAATCTATATCTCATTAACCTTATTTTCCATTTTTTTCCAGAAAAAAATTTGTTGATTTCCATTTTTCTAAAGATTATTAGCCTAAATAGTATAAATTATTTTTACCTTAAAATTTGCCCAATTTTTAAATAGAGACTATACAAAATTATTAGTTTCTAAACTTTAAAATAAATTTCCAACCTTAAAATTTTCCTTGCTCTCATAGAATTTTGAACTTCCAGAGGATTTTAGTCTGTCGGTTGAGTGTTAACTTCTACAAGTTCTAAAGGCAGAGTTTGTAAAGGGCCAGGTAGCATATGGATCTCATCTTTTCTCAAAGGTGGCATATCCAGTAAATGCCCCTATAGTCAATCTCTGTAACAGATCTAAATAGAAGTTCTTCATTTAAATAGATCCATAAAACACAACCACTTTAAGGAAAACCATGTACATGTGTCATTTCTTCCATAGAATCTTAGGCATAGTTTTTAAAGCATACATGTCATGTTGGCTTTCTCCCATTAACTTTAAAGCATGTTTTTTGTAAGTGCATAAAATAATTTTGCAAACCATGTAAATGTCATTTCTCTCAAGCTTTAAGGCCTAAAAATTGAACCTAAAGTGGATGAACTCTCATAGAATTTTGAACTTCCATAGGATTTTAGTCTGTCAGTTGAGTGTTAACTTCTACAAGTTCTAAAGGTAGAGTCTGTAAAGGGCCAGGTAGCCTCTGGATCTCATCTTTTATCAGAGGTGACATATCCAGTAAATTCCCCTACAGTCAATCTTTGTAACAGATCTAAATAGAAGTTCTTCATTTTAATATCCATTAACCTCAACCACTTTAAGGCAAACTGTGTACATGTGTCATTTCTCCCATAAATTCTTAGGCAAAGTTTTTAAAGCATACATGTCATGTTGGCTTTCTCCCATTAACTTTGAAGCATGTTTTTTGTAAGTGCATAAAATAATTTTGCAAACCATGTAAATGTCATTTCTCTCAAACTTTAAGGCCTAAAAATTTAACCTAAAGTGGTTGAACTCTCATAGGATTTTGAACTTCCATAGGATTTTAGTTTGTTTGTCGAGTGTTAACTTCTACAAGTTCTAAAGGCAGAGTCTATAAAGGGCCAGGTAGCGCCTATGGATCTCATCTTTTCTCAAAGGTGACATATCCAGTAAATGCCCCAACAGTCAATATTTGTAACAAAACTGTGGACATGTGTCATTTCTCCCACAAACTAAGTGCATAAAATTCATTCCTCCCACAAAATAAAGGCTTCCTCCCATTAATTCTAAATGTGAATTCTACCATAAACTTTTTAAGTCAAACTTTAAGATAAACCATGCACATGTCATTTATCCCATGCACATGTGTCATTTCTCCCATGCATTTGCAATAAATGTCAATTTAATATATATTTTTATTGAATTTGTTTTTTTTCAGGGATAAAAAACCACTAAATATGGTTGAAAAATGGAAATTGTGCATAGATGTTTCTTGCTATCCCAATCTAGGGAAAGAAGTGATTACATATGTGCTTCCCAATATTGCGACTAGCAAAGTCGTCCAAAGGAAAATGAATATACCAGGAAGAACAACAAACAACAAGGCATATTATATTGGATTGATAGAAGGCTTGGGAACATCTATGGAGTATGGATCAAATGGAATTGTATTTTTCACCAATTCTGAACTTGTGTGCAACCAGATGAATGGCGTGTACCAAGTTAAGAAGGAGAGGCTAAAATAACTGCATGGAATAGCAAACAATATTGTTATCCAATTAAATTTTTTAGTATAAGACATTATTCAAATGTGAATAAGATGTATGTTGATCTACTGCGTGGGGAAATTTCAATTCAAGATTCATCTGTCAAAGATGAATTAATAGATGAATTAGAATTATACAGGGCAATGCCAATGCAAGATTCATCTCTCAAAGATGAATTAGTTTTGAGATGCTCTTCTTCAAAAATTCAATATTCATCTCTCAAAAATGAATTAGTTTTGAGACGCTCTTCTTCAAAGATTCAAGATTCATCTCTCAAAGATGAATTAGTGTTGAGACGCTCTCCTTCAAAATTTATTGATGGACATTATAACATAACTTGGATATGTGTGTGTTTTGTACTTATAAACGCGTCTTTTTTAATGACGATGTGATTTTTTCAATTATATACCAAGTGTGCTCCCACCACACCATGTAAAGCGCAACTTGGTGAACTTCACATTTGCAACAAGTGGTGAACTTCACATTTTTATAAAATTAAAATGCGGGGACTTCAACAAATTTTTGTTTAAATGGAGTTTCACTTCTTTATTAATAACAATGTGTTTTTTTTCAATTTTATACCAATTGTGCTCCCACCATGTAAAGCGAAATTTGGTGAACTTATCATTTTTATAGTTTTTTTTGCTTAAATTGAGTTTCACACATAAATTAGTGCTTTGAAAGTTGTGTTTTACATAATTTGTGTACAGTAAATTACATTAATTTTCTGAAATTTATTTTGAATTTATTTTAAATTAGTCATTTAAAAAAATAATTGTAAATGTCCACCATAGATATATATATATCATGGAGGATGAACGACGAAGATCAACAAAATCCCATATCTCTAGGAGAGGGGGGGATCAGGGATCGAGGGATGTTTATGGTATTTAAATATAATCTTAAATCTCCATACATGTGTATACATATGGAATTGATTTTTTATCGACTTTGTGAGTTAAATTAGTTGTTAATAAGTTTCATTTTTTATTTTTTAGGAGCTAAGAGGAGAAGGATCTCTACTCCATCCATGGATCATGCTGACCATGGTTCACCCAGTCTTGGTATGGTTCACGCAATTTAATCAATGAATATGTACGTGTATTTATATGTATGAATGTATTTTTCAATTGATTATAAATTCGTATTTGTTTATGAAGCTTCTCTCTCGACTCAAGAGGTTGGTGGTGGTTCAAATCCCCTTATAGGGACATCAATAAGTGCTAGCAGGTTGCGTGAAGGTGGTGATATTTATTCCCCCGAAGGCCAATCAATGGCTGGTGGTGTTGGTTCTCAGCAGGGTCATTCTGGTTCTCGACAGTTTCAGGGTGGGAAATATGCTAGCCAACCACATCGAGGTTGCCATCAATTTGAATATTTTTTTCATTCAATTTGTACAAATTTGTTTACATGTGTTTTTTATAATATAAAAAATTTTATATATTGATGCAGAGACTGAAAATTCTCCAAATGTTGGTCGAAAGACACATAAGGCATAACGCTTCATTCATTTCCACCCACCACGACATTTCCGATATACCATGGGAAAGAAACATGCAGCAATGCACCTTAGAAAGGTGTCAACAACTTCATGCAAAATTGCAGAGAGATCTCGCGTCTTTGACTCTACTTGCTGAGAGTCGACAAAGCTTGGAAATAGTTGCACATTCTTTAGGCCAACTAGTAGATGTGTACCAAAAGCTTGGGCCAACCACGGATACTTTTGTGGATGTCATGAGAAAAATAAACAAAACAGTGATGGGACCCGATAAATGGGAGGCTGTTAAAGAAAGAGTTACAACAACAATGGAAAAGTCTATGTTTAATTTCAAATAAGGGCTGAAAAGAAAGATGATGAAGGTGCAATATTTCAAGCACCCTGACATAGCTCACTATTTGTATGATAGACACCTTGTGGCTTATGGAAGACTCCCATGGAACGATGAGGTTCCACTTTATTTTGTAAAAATATTTTATGCAGAATTCTTTTTGGAAATGAAACCCAATTACAATAACCTTCCCTCTGAATTTTTTGGTCCAGGGAAAGATTGATTGTGTGACCGTAGGGGCGCTAGGCATGATACTGAGTTGCTTTTTCCTGAGCCACCATTGGTTAGTCGACCTGTTCGTGTTAAAACTTTGCGGTCAGAGATGGAAGCCACTTCTCAAATTAGTCGAGAAGCAAGGAATTCCATCATCGACAATGTTCACAGTGGATTGGGTGGATTCAATGTTTGTCTGAATCAACAAAGAGCACGTGAGAATGCACGCACCAATTTTGTGTATTATACAAATGAAGAGATTAACAACATGAGTGTTGAAGATCTGAAAACATATGCAAAGAATTGTCGCAATGGTTGGCATGACATAATTTTTCATGAGGAATAGGGCATGGGAACAGTATGTGTTAGTGGTTAGGATTCAATTATTTTAACACATACATACAATTTGTAATAAATACATATATATACATACATTTATTTGTATGTACATTAATCTAACAAAAATGTATTATTATATGTTAACATCGTTTCCAGTTGTCATGCTTGATGAATGAAGAAGATGTTAATATCACGTTCGGAGCCTCAAGTTCAAACAATCAAGATGGCCCGTCTCACCATCAAGATATGTTGGCAAATGTTATTGTTTTTTAAACTTAATATTTTTAAAATAAATAATTGTGCACACATGTATATTTTCATGTATATTTTCATGTATATATAATAAAATGTTTTAACAGATTTTGATACCGTCCGATGTTTTTGGGATGGCGGTACCTTATTTTTCCTTAGGAGATGTACCTTCTACTTCCTTAGGAGATGTGCCAGGTTCACAACAAGTATGGACAATTTTTCACTTTTAAAATTTATATGTTTTTAAGTTATATATATTCCACCTCAAAAAGTTCTATTAAAAATTGAGATATATCTATATCTTGAGTTATTTTAAATTTTTTGAATTTTAGGTTTTTGGAGATTTTCTTTTGGAGCCTCTCTTAGGAGATGTGCCAAATCCACCTGCAGAAGTATTCAATTTTTCACTTTTAAATATATATGTTTTTAATTTATAATTTATAAATTGAAGTTTAAAAATTTTATTATAAACTGAGATCTTGATCTTGAGTTATTTTATACTTAAATTAATTTTTTTAATTTTAGGTTTCTATAGAGGATTTCTTTTCTCCACGAACTCTAGCAATGGAGATAGGAAAATCCACAGCATTTCAACCATTTGAAAATTTTGTCTAATTTTTTTTTAATATCATTAAAAATAAGTTTATATATATATATATGCGTTTTCATCCGAGGTGGTTTTTGCCTCTACAGAAGGAGCATCATCAGATCCCTTTCCTTTCTTAGGAGCTTTAGATCTGCAGTCATTTTTTTAGTGTCCTTCCTTTCTGCATTTCCAGCACACTTTACAAACTTTCCAGGAGATTTAGATCTCCCTATAGATTTCGATCTCCCACTCGAAACCTTATTCTTATTTCTGTTCTGGGACCTTCCTCGTACAGATAAGGCATCTCCATTCTGACCCTCCATATTTCTCCGTCTCATTTCCTCCGACAGCAAGGCTGAGACAATGTCATCAAAATTCAAGGTAGTTGTATTGCTACCTATTGCAATAACCAGACTGTCCCACGAGTCTAGTAGAGAACACAACAAACTGATGCACTTATCTTCATCTGAGATTTCAATATCAAAAGATGACAATTGACTTACCACAGTATTGAAGGCATTCAAATTCTCTGTCACCGAGTCTCCATCCTTCATCCTCTGGTTATACAGCTTTTTCCGCAGGAACAATTTATTCACCAGAGACTCAGATTGGTACAAATTCCCAAGTTTGTCCCACAAATTCTTCGTCGTAGCTTCCCTAGATACATTAAAAAATATTGAATCTGAGACACACAACCATATTGTGCTCTTCGCCTTTCGATCCAACTTCTTCCAGTCTTCATATGACATTGTCGTTGGTTTAGTACCTGGATCTACCGCAATCCATTGATCTTTATCAACTAGTAGGTCCCCCATCTTGAGCTTCCACAACTCAAAACTCTGACCATTAAATTTCTTGATCTCTATCTTTCTGTTGCTCGCCATATTCTCACCGCAAGAATTGATCCCGCAGATCTCCCACTAAACGGGGTCTACCACAGGCCCAAGCAAAAAACCCCTCGGCAGCAAAGGCGTCCCCTTGAAGTCGAAACATCTCTGATAGCAAATTTAGGTTTTAACCATGTACAGAAATTATCTACAAACAAATCTTAAAACATAAAATAAATAATATCAAGAGCATAAAACATAAAACAGATAAACACAGAGATTTTCCCCTGGATCCCAAATCGGGATGACCAGCTTGATTTTTCATTATATTCCTTTTAGTGTTACAACACATATATATACATGTTGACGCATACATAAACCCCAATCCATTAACCCTGGATTAGAAAATAATCATAGTTCCCTTGACCAGATCTACAAAATACCAGGGGCCGAAAACCATCATACCCCAAAACCATGTGCAAACCCATGCACAAAACCATGGGCGGGTCTGCCCATCGGAAAATAAGGTCCAAAAAAAAATTCCCCTGGTGCAACGTACAGGGGGGACTATCGCCCCCCCTGTGACCCCCCCAAAAGATACTAGTCGTGGAAATAATATAAGACATACCCAACACCAAAGAGAAGAAATTGTTGGGCAGTTCAATAAAAAAAATTCCAATGGAATTTCATATTCAATAATCCGTTCATGATCGGATTTTGACATTTTCCACTTCTTAATTTTCGTTTTTTCTTTGATTGAACCTCTATTAACTTTATGCATGCTACACAGACCAAGTGACTATATTGACAACTTATGACATCAAGTTCATAGTCTTCAAAGTAAACAAAATCCCCACTTTGATTAGTTTTCCTGAAAAAATAACCTTCAGTATAATAGATCCTCTTTCATATGGAAACCCATGATCATTATAGTTTTCTAATAATTTCATTTTTTGTTCAGTGCAACGCATCAAATAATACTTCACATTTTCATCGTTGTCAGCAGGTGCAATTACAGCAAAAACATCTCCTGCACAATAAAACAAACTTAACAAACTTATGTATTTAAATTTATTTCTAGATCTTTATCATTTGAAACCAATTCAAATGTTACCTTCTCTAACAAGATCAGAAACTCAATCACCATTGGATGATATTGTAGTCTCCTCTTATTTCATTTCTTCAAACATTGCAACGGACATTTTTCCCTTTGTATTTAGCTCTGTATGTTTCCAATATTTACATACATTTTTTTTTCACAAACGTCATTGGATTCTTTGTTGTCTATGCAAACATGACAAAAACAAGAATATTTTCTTTTATCCAATGCAAACACATTTCTGGACAACTTTGTTTTAATTGAATGCAATTTTCGAGTCCCTTTTATTGTTTCAACGTCATTTCCAATTGATATATCTACTTCTTCGATCCCAATATGCCAAAAATACCTTTATATGGAAAATTCAAAGAAGAATGTAAATATGATATCAAAATACAATCAAAGATAATCAAATTGTGATAAATGTACACTATTTAAAATTAGATATCCAATAAAAATTAAATTGAATGTACCTTCGCACTTCCCTTGATCGGTTAGTCTCATGGCTTAGAGCAGCGATGCACCATTGAACAACTTCTTTAGCGTCCACAAGTCGGCTTGCAGAGGGGTTCATTTGATATCTTCAAAGTGGTCGTTTTATGCATGCCCCTGCACCGTCATGTTCTCCATTTCCATGACCAGTCTCAAAGAAATTCCAACAATGTTTAATGCAGGTTTTCTTATAAAGACAACACAACCAAAAGAATGATCGTGCAGATTTGAATTGACCTGCGCATCCATTTGACCATATCCAATGTTCATTGAATGTTATTCCATGACTTTTCAAGAAGTCATAAAACTTTCCAAAATAGTGTTGTACAAAATATGTATCATGTGTACGATCATCATTAATATAAAAGTGATATTCCTTAATAACATGTCGATTTTCACTGGTGCTTTCTATATGATCGAAGTTTTGTTCAGCATGTCTATATAGAATATGGACGAGCATGGAGACTTGGTCAGAAGCATAGTATTCACTTTGAATTTCTTTTTGTGGAACAAATGTGTAGTTTTCTGCAAAATCAATTACTGACGAAATGGTCCCTGGTGGAAAAAATTCACAGGATTTTTTGAATTGCAAGTCTTGCCATCGAGCTGTATGGGAATGCTTGGTGTATTATAAATTTATGCCTCAAACTGTCTCAAAAAGACTATCACAAAAATTTGTTCTTCTCGTAATTCAATTCTTTTAGCATTATTTGCACCTTGAATCGATGTATGGATATATTCATATCTCTTCCATTTCACTTTCATGTTGGACAATGATTTATCATTTATATCAATACAATATTTGTTTTGAAATTTAGTCAAATTTCTGCAATCATCACATTTTTTACCAACAACGCATTTCTTTTCGTAAAATAGTTCATCGCTTTGTCTTTCACATAGAATTTGAGATATGAAATCACGGATAGTGGAAGGAGGAGGTGAATCCTTCCAAAATTCTCTACCAAAATTAAGGAAAGTGTCATAATATAACTCAAATTCCACATGATAACGACAACAAGAAGTGTCGTGTATGGTGATAGGTTTTATGTACCATGGTTTTTTTTGAACAAAAGCACTGATTGACACATGAATTTCACGATTCTCTTCTTTGAACTTGTTGAAAAACTCTATCTGAGTGGTTTCCAAGAAATGTTTTTCATGTTGTTCGTACTAATTTCAAGTTATTCTTCTTCACATCACATGCTTTGCAGTTGGCGAAACACGCAAATTGTTCTTCCAATATTCATATATTATTTTTTTAACATTTTCTCCAAGTCTATATTTGTATGGTTGCCTACAAATAGCTCTCCAACAAGCGAGTTCATCATTTACATCTATTTGCAACCGAAATTTCCAATGTTTGTGCAAAGTTTTTCGTGAGGTTCCTAATGCTTGTGCCATAGATTTTACCAAGCGATTCTCTTTAGTACTTGATGAAACCACTGCCATATGTATTTCTCTACGTACAACTAAAACATTTTTCTATCTAGATATTCTAATTGAATTTATAGCACTATTTATATTTTGTCTCACATTTTCCTTCATTTTTTTATCTTTGGTTGATTTTCGAATACCCAATAAAGTCGTAGCTTCTTTTAACTTCCTTAATGATAGGAGACCTTTCGACATTTGGGCTTGAACTGTCACATTTTTCTTTATGAAGTAGGTATCAAAAATGTGATTAACAGGATATCATATATAATGGTCAACTCTTTTATCTCCATATGTGTGAGTGTCAACATTTTCTAACATCTCATCATCGACATTGATTTCATCTGTACATATTCGAATGAATAGTACATAATTACATATTCAAAAAATAACTAAATTAATAAATATATGTATAATTTCAATAATACGTGCATGTGTTCAACATATATATATATATAAACAAGACATAATCAAGGCCTTTAGACTGTTATCATTAATATAAAGCCTCCGGAAAGTGATAAGAGAAAGTGTCGCAACATCGTTCGGCCAGACCAATACAACGGTGGTTATATCTGGCCCTGCCTTTCGTAGAAATTGTAATAAAAGAGGTAGGTCTAAGTTCGATGACTTCGTCTAGAAGACAAAGTTTGACAAGCCAGGATGCCATACCTTGTGATTCAATTTCTTCACTTGAATTTCTTTCAACATTTTCACCATCTTCAATCATTGGTTCAATATCTCTTTCACATTCTCTTTCAAAATTTTGTATCTCATTATCAATATTTTGAGGAATATCTCTCTCTGTTTACATTGCAAAATATTTTTCAAATTAGTTCATCAAATAAAAATTAAGCTTCACATTTTACACTAGGAAAATTTTAAATATATCAAATCTCATAATATTTACATTTACATACCTGCTTCAACTTCTAGTTGAGGTTGATTTTCCCCTTCAATATTTGAGAGTGCTTCTATCTTTCTTTTGCGAGATTGTCTCGTCTCTTCTCTGCGTTCCTTAGGGTCTTTTTTTCAATCATATTTTCTCGTACAATTCCTTTGATTTCTTATGATAATAGAGTATGAAGTTCAAAAAATTTCCTTCCAAATTTTAGACAAAAACTCAATTAAAAAAAAAACATCACAAAAGATTTAATTTTAAAAAAACTCATTTTAAAAATTTTGCAAAAAATACATACTTCAATCCAAAACACTTACTTTAAAAAATCCGAGAAAAAAATGTCTTACAAAAATGAAACGAAGCTCAAAATATTTCCTTCCAAGTCCTACAAAAAAATTTCATTTAAAAAGTTAGACAAAAACTCATTTTAAAAAACCATTATAAAAGATTTACTTCAACCCAAAACACGTACTCTAAAAAAATGTCACTTCAAAAAATGCCTCCAAAAAATGTCCATTGAAAATTAATTCAAACTTTTTAAAAAATGCCATATATATATATATATATATATATATATATATATATAATTTTTATTCATTAAATAAACTTTCTTTATATCTTAAATCATGTAAAATATATTTAATTATAAGTATTAGATATAACATACTAATTAATATGCTTCCTTTTCAAAAAAAAAACTCATGTTAAAGTTTGTATCATGTTGAATTTCCACGACCTTGGGTCTAGGTTACAATCTTAAAATCACCAACGCTACCAAACCAAGCATCTCAACCATGAAATACTTTGCACAGTGAAGAAAAAAAACAGTAAATCACATATGCACAAATATACACAGTTTTAACAAAATTGTACAATAATGTATAATCACCAATCTTTATTATATTAAACGAAAATCTAAATAATACAACAGTCTATGGTATATAAAATACAATGACAAACTCGATGTCGTATCTCGTCTTGTCGGTCCTTCGCTTCCGTAATGCTCACTAGATGTGCCTTAGTCCATCAAGGCCACAACACATCAAGACTTTAGGAGGGATGCCACCTAACACTGCTGCAAGTTACTTCTGTAGAGTGTACACAAGCTTATCCAATCTTCTCTCTGGGTAGGCCTAATTCTTGAGCTCCAAATTGTCAGGCTAGCAGCCACCTTTTTCCATCAAAGTGTTTCACTTTGGCACCAAACTTCACCCAACCTTCATCTCTTCTTATCCACTTCAAGATAGCTCATCTAGGGCTACTTTAGGTAGCCAACACACTACCCTCCACCAGATCAATGGCACCCAACACTACATTGTCGATTTTGCTCCTAAGATAGACTCTTCGCCACTTCGGAAGGTATTCCACATGGCATTAGTAGGCTGCAACAATAATTGATCCAAACTGGTCAACTTCTTTGACCCAACACACATAAACCTTGGCTCCAAGTTTGTTGTTCCACGTTTCCCTTGATTTTCCCTAGTTAGGGCTTATTTAGCAGGCTGCAACAACCCTTAACTGACCATTCAACAACCCTCAAACAACATCAATAAACTGTGACCCCTCCTTGTATAGGACTCTTCCACTTTGTCGAAGGTATAGGGCACAAGAGAACCCTCAATTATGTGTACACTACCCTTTGTTGTGGTGGTATGGCCTGCGACCTACCACACAGCATTCTTGTAGGTTCATGGAAGCCTTCACAAAGGTTTAGCCCACACAAAACAGCCTGCATAGACCTGTGTTCTAGAACCTTAAGGGCTTGGCCTTCTTGCAAGCTCCCTCAGCCTCTTCAAGCAATCCTCGGACCCTTACACCAGCCCTAAAGCATTCATGTTCTATCCTCAGCCTCCCTGTAGTATTCCTCCCCTTGTTATGGCCTATTTCATAGCTCCTTAGCCTCCAACGAATCCTTTTTTGTTGTATGTGTTGCACACTTTTGGATGCTTAAAATGACATCAACTCACCCTCTATTTATATTCAATGTGGGGCTCCGCGAATTTAAGAAGATACACATCTATTGGAAAATTTTACTTCAACCCTACATGACTTGAATACCAATAATTATTTATCAACTTCATAAATTCATTTTTCCACTTCTACAACTCAGAATTCGATGATTCTCGAAGTGTTGGATTCTCCTTTTCACCCTCTATCATCTCATTCCATCACATGTAGAAATGTGCTTCTAGAAATGCCCCCAAAAAAATTGGGTGCAAAAACCCATACTTGGTTTCCAAGCCCACAAGTGACCCTTGTGGTGCTTTTCCCTCCAAACCCTGAACCTTAAGGCTTGGAGTACATCCCAAGCTACAAAAATCAACATATCATACATCTTTAATTTCTCATAAAATTGAGAAATTAAGCCTAACACATGTTATCACTAGAACCTATAGTTGAGAATCCTCAAGTAACTATATCTACTACAATTTTTACATCACATTTTGGATATTGATTAAATTTCATATGAGCATCAATTTCATGTAAAATTTATGGCGAACCCCGGGTAATGACGCTCTCTGACTTCAAGGCTAGAGTCCCTATTCAGACCAAGAGGCTCCTATAAGGTTGGTATTTCATATCCCTTATCTATATTATATTTGAGTTTTCGAACTAAGTGCAAGGTGATGGAAAGGTGGGGTTGCTCCTGCTCCCTCTATAAAGGAGTCATAAATTCCTTGATTCTCTCCTCTTTCTTGGGTTTTCGTCAGTCGAATTATATCTATCTTTTTCGATCTATTTTACCTACTTCTCTGCTAAATTTTTGGGTTTCATCAATCTCGCGATGGAATGGCAAGGGTTTGACTATTTTTTGGTATTTATGTGATGGTTAGACATGTTAGATATGCTAGAAAATCCGGATTTCTGGGTTTACGGGGAACCTATGACATTGTTCCCATTTTCCGTCGGTCCCTTGAGTTCTGTCAGAATGTATCTCGATTCTCGTCGTCTCCTTCTCCCTAGTCCTATGTGCCTCCCCTCCCTTCAATCCCTTATTCCCTTTCCTTTTTGTCTCCCCTCTCTTAAATTTTTTATACTTCTTCACCTCCACAGTTCTTACTCCCAATAAATGGTTCAACGCCTGGTGCATCGAAGAGGGTCGTGATAGGTGGGTTCAGCGTCCCCTTTGACTCATCTGCCCATAATTGTCTCTCTTGTCTGAAGGAGTCACTCATTAGTTTGAAGGAATTCTATAGGGAGACCACCTCTATTCAGGAATTTCCTCATGAAGCCCTAGCCCAGCCCGTGTTACAGGAAGTCCAGTCCCCTATTTGAAGTGAGCCTCCTTTCTTGGTCATCAAGAAAATTAATTTTGGGTTGTGGGGAGAAGTAGCCAAAGAGCTTCAAACTTAGAAAGCTCAGAAGTCGGGTGAGGTTAAGCCTTATCTAACATTGGGAGTAGATGTTAATTTAAACAGTCTCAAGCTTAGTGTAAAGGACTCTGGAAGGGAGAATGTTCTACATTTATTTTTTCAAGGAAAGCATTCAGAAGTGGTTACAGTCGACTTGGAAACCCATCCTTGGGTACTCCCCGAAAATCAGTCTTCTAGAAAATGATTATCTAGCTTTCCATTTTCCATGTGAGGAATACCTACTCAAAATCTATTCTAGGCATGGATTTTTGGTAGAGGTTTCCTCTGGAATCAAAGGTAGCATGTCAATTTTAACCTTGTTAATGAGAAACCTCACCTCAACTACTTTTGGTTCAAGTTTCCAAGGATTCCACGTGAACTCTGGACATGCAACATTCTCATTAGCATAGTCAATGCTCTCGGGAAGTTCATCTATTTTGATAGCAAGTCCTTAGTCGATTTCGACAAACATTTCACCTGGGTTTTGGTAGAATTGGACTCAGAGGAAAATATAGCAAAGGAATTGTTAATTTCATGTGGCGAAAAGACTTATATTTAGCCCTTGAACTATTGGAAAACCTCCTTCATATGCCTTGGTTGCCACCAAGCTGGGCATTTTTGCAAGGATTTTAGGAGGTAGCAATGAGGAAATGGTATCGGTCATCTGCATAGGGCATATCTAGACATATCAAAAAAAAATTCTGCTCGAGTTGGTTCCTCATCTCATTTTAATTTTGTAGTGGCTCCTTCTGGGTCGATAAACTTCACCACTTCAGGTCAGCTTACTTCTTCCAACTCAAAGTTACAGGGATCCACTCTTAGGCAGTCATAATCATCCTCTGATCCCTTTGAATCCACAGAGCTCGTGTAGGAGGGGAATGCATCCTCAAGTTGCCTCACACTGGATCTTCCCTTCTTATATGCCTTCACATCCCATGTATCTCCCTTCTGTGATTCTCAAATTTCTACTCTCTCCCTGAATAACTGGTTATTTTGGACAAATTAAATCAATCCTCTGCGAATAACTCTTCAAACACTATCTCGAAGGTCAGTGCTCTCAAAACCTCCTTAGAAGTCCTCGGACTTAATGTTGTTAATAATAACCTTCTTGCATATTCTCTGGTTATGCATGCTAGTAGCTCCGACCCTTTTCCTATTCCCAGTTCTTCATCCCCCTCTCAGTG
Source organism: Pinus albicaulis (assembly GCA_034641835.2). Lineage (NCBI taxonomy): Eukaryota > Viridiplantae > Streptophyta > Pinopsida > Pinales > Pinaceae > Pinus > Pinus albicaulis. The sequence continues at coordinate 86,275,954 of CM076573.1, forward strand.
TATTTTGAATGTTGATAGTCCCTCCATCCCTTTTCCTCATAATCCTCTCTCTCATCCCCTTAAATAACTCCATTCATTCCTCCGCCTCCAAGTTCTAGCCACCTCCTTCTAGTTCCCTATATTTTGGATCTTTTCCCCCTTAGCTCCCTTCCTCGCCCCCTCTCATCTTTGCTTCTTCGTCCCAAGTTTCCGTATATGCTCCTGTCCCGCCTCCTTCTCATCCTTGTTCCCTTGAACTTCACCCCCTTGTCTTTTCCTCTTTTTCATTTTGTGACTCTCTCAACCATGTTCCCATATTGATCATGAATGCTCCTCATCCTCTCTACCATCGTTGGATTTACCTTCTCTATCTGAAGATTATGTCATTGTCTGTTAAAAGAAAAAAGATAACAAGAACTCTCAATCCATAGAAATACTCTCTCAAGGTGGCCACAATATTTCGTCCTCTCAGGCCTTAGAGAAATGATGCCTGTGAATGATATTCTGGAATGAAATTTTTATCTCTGAACATCAGAGGCCTTGGGGAAAGCCCTAAATCCCTCTCTTTAATGTGTTTGATAGATTCTCGTTGCCCTGCAGTTATGCAATTTCATGAAACAATTTCTTTTAGAGCTAAAGCTCGAGAATTATTCTCTAAATTCTGCCCAAGATTGTGTGTTTGTGAGTTGAACACACATGGTCAGTTTGGTGGTTTTGTTGCGGTCTGAGACCCTTCCCTTTCCTCCTCTATTTTTCATTGCAAAGTGGGAATCATTCTTGAAGGTAATCTTAGGGGTTTCACAAGACCAATGACTGTGGTAAATTATTATGGCTCTTATTCGGAAAGGAAGGTTTTTTGGGACAATTTTCAAAACAATGGTCTTTTGAGTAGTAGCAAGCTTATCCTTGCAGGGGATTTAAATTTTACCCTCTTTTCAAATGAAATTTTGGGAAGTAAGTTAATGTTGGATCCCCTAGCATTGTATTTCAATTCTCTCTTTCAAGAAGTGGGACTTATCGACGTTAGTCCAGTTTTGTTGGCCCCTGCATGGAAAAATGGAAGAGTGAGTAATGATGGGATCATGAAAAGGTTAGACCATTTCCTGTTGGATGAGAGCCTTATCCATCTCTTCAACATATACAAATCCTGGATCAATGTTGATAGTATCTCATACCACTTCCCTATTTTTTGGAGATTGAGGCTCAACATTCCTTTAAGCCTCCTCCTTTCAATTTTAATTAAATATGCTTTGATGATCAGTCTTTCAAAAATATGGTAATTAATTCCCGAATAAATATGGATGTGTTTCCTTTTGATTTAGATATGGAATCCTTTACTTACAAGTTAAACAAGTTAAATAAAATGGTTGTTAGTTGGGAAAGGGGAAAAAAATAAGTAAGGCTCGAGTATTATTTCTCCTCGGATATCAAAGATCACCTGAGTAACCTGCAAATGAGAAAGCTACACATTTTAAATATTGCAAAAGAAGAATGGAGAATTAAAATCAGGGCCAGTTGGATTTCCAAAGGGGATGGAAACACTATTTTTTTTCACAAATATGCCACTTTTAGGAAATTCATTAATTCTGTTTCGAAACTAAAAGACGCTAATGGTTCAACTATCGTTGACCCAGCTAGTATAAATCACGTTGCGACCTCTTACTTTTCACAACTGCAGGTGAATAATCATGTTGCGACATCTATACAAACAACTGCAGGTGAATAATCTGTTGGAATAGCTCCGTGTGATTAATTTGTCTCCCCGTTTCTTTTATGTTAAGGAGGCAGATTCAATAGGGAGGTATGTTTCTTTAGAAGAACTGGAAGGATTCCTGAAGTATTGTGCTGAAGAGAAGAGCCCTGGACCCGATGGTTGGTCTGTAGAATTCTTCTGCCATTTTTTTTACCTTCTAGCGAATGACCTTTTGAAATTTGTATAAGAGTATATATTTAAAGCTAGAATCAACAAATCTATTAATGATTCCTTCCTAGCCTTAATTCCCAAGTCCTCTAATCCCCTGTCCTTTGACCAGTTTCATCTAATCTCTCTGTGTAATTTGGTTTATATGGTTACTGATAAAACTATAACTATTTGTCTCAAGGGAAAGTTGGCTTCTGTAATATCTAAGGAACAATTTGGATTTCTACCTAGTTGACAGATCTGTGAAGAAATTGGAACAAAATGGGAATGGATTCATTCTATTAAGAAAAATAAGTTGAAAGCTCCCCTTTTCAAATTAGACCTAAATAAATCCTATGAAAAGTCAATTTGGATTTTCTTAGGATGTTATTAATCCAAATTGGTCTGGGTCCCTCTGCCACCAGCTAGATAATTACCTGTGTTTCCTCAACCTCCTTTGCGGTTTTAATTAATGGATCCCCTTATTTTGTTTTCCCATGTTCCAGAGGGCTTTGTTATGGGTTCCCTTTATCCCCTCTCCTCTTCCTTATGGTTATTTAAGGGCTCAACGAACTTATTTTGAAGGAGAGAAGGGAGGGAAATCTGACAAGTATTAAGGTTTTTGGAGGTATAATTGTCTCCCATTTTATTTTTTTTGATGATGTGTTGATATTTAGGGATGACTCTTTGAATGAATGGATTGTCTACAAGAGAATTATCTCCATTTTTTTCTTGGCTTCAGGAATGGAGGTGAGCCTTGACAAATCATGCTTCCTTCTTCATGAGATTGAGGATTCGATCATGAAAAGTGTTCTAAATATCTAGCCTTGTAAGAAGGAAAATCTAGATTCAGGTTTTAAATACCTAGGCTTTTGGCTTAAGCCCAACAATTATAGGGGGGAAGACTAGTTGTGGATTTTTAAGAAGGTGGAAAAAAAAAATCAGTTGTTGATGTTATAGGTGGCTTTCTCTTGGAAGTCACTTAGTGTTGGTTAAATCGATGACATAAAGTATTCTAGTTTTTTGGATGAGTTTGATTAAATTTCCCTCTTATATAATCAACATAATCATACAAAGAATGTCTTAGTTTATGTGGTCGCGTAAGGTAGTGAAAGACAAAATCCATTTGGCGAGTTTGGAAGTTATTTCCAAGCCAAAGGACTTGGGGGGCTAGGGTCTCAAAAAATTCTTTTGGTTCTGGAAAGCCTTCACAGCCAAGTTCCTATGGGGAGTTCTTGAATGTAACGACCTATGGAGCTCGATAATTAAACATGAGTATCTGAAGAACCAACCTGTGCATGAATGAGTCCAAAAATTGATAGTTGCTTCTTGCTCCTTTGATTCTAGATCGGTTATGTGGAAAAGTCTTATGGCCTCATCTCCTTGGTTTTTTAAATGGTTGTCATGGAATATTGGTAATGATTTCCAGATCCCCCTTGGTAAATATCCATTTATTGGTTGGAATCATTTATGTTTCTTGTTTGACACTATGATTTCCTCTCTTAATTCCAAAGGTATATTTATTTTGGTGCAAGATTTCAACTCCTTCCCTTTCGACTACACCAGGGGCCATTGGCTTGTTATTGCAAATCTAACTCTCAATGGAAATCACACTTCTAAATGGGAAAACTTTGTTCTCAACTTGTTTTTAAATGGTATTTTCCTTTCAAGGGAAAAATATAGTCTTGTGTGGACCTGGGGGAATTCCTTTGAAGGATTTTTTGCTCATTCAGTATGCTCAACTATAGAAAATTCATATTTCCATGAGGATGCTCTTTGGTGGTATTCCTCTACATGGAAATGGAGTCTTCCTATGAAAATAAAAACATTTATGCAGCTAGTCTTTATGAATAAAATTCTAATATGGGACAACTTGCAGAAAAGGGGCTTTCAATGCTCAAATTCTTGTGTCCTATGTAGAAGAGATGAGGAAAACATAAATCACCTCTTCCTTAGGTGTCAAGTAGCAAGATGATTATGGAGTTTGGTATTATAATTTCTTCAAATAATGTTTGTGGATTGTTTTAATTCCTTTGCAGATAGTCTTTATTTATGGTATTTTAACAAAATAAACTTACACTATCATCCGATTATTATAACCTGGAAAATCTGGGCCACAAGAAATAAGTTTATTTTTTATAATTCCAGGCCTAATGTGATATTGGAAACTTCTAAGGTCATTTCTCTTTGGAGGGAGTATCCTCCCAATATTTAGGATCACTGCAAATGAATTGCTTCTAGCCCATCCATAAATATTTGTTATCTTGTTGCTTTCTTCGATGTGCATCTCAACAGGATAAGTGCGTTGGTGGTTTTACGATTCTCCTTGGTAAAAATCATATCATTAAATCCAACATGTGTTTTGGTTCAGGAACGAACATCAAAGCGGAACTTTTGGCTACCTGGGGTTCAATTTTAATAGCAAAATCCTTGTCCATCTCTAATTTAATGATTGAAGCGGATTCCGGGACTATCATATATTGGCTCTTTGGGAACTCTAGACATCAGGTATTGAATCATTATCATTGGAAGGTCAAGGTGGAGAAGTTGCACAAAGAGTTCCAATTTATTTATTTCTTTCATGAATATAGAGAGTTTAATCTTCAAGCATACTTGATTTCAAAGAAGGGTCTTCTAATGCAGCTTGCGTCTATTTTAGGTCTTCTAATGTAGCCTGGGTCTATTTTTCTAGAAGAATATTTTGCAGGAAATAAGATTCATGCATTACTTTATCAGCTATTTTGATTCAATATAGCTAAGTCCCTTTGGATACAGGTTGTATCCAGTTTTTTGTATAAAAAAGGGTTTGTAGGAGTGGGGCCCTGCCACAAATCTGTAGCAGTTTTTGGTTTCTCTTTTATGAGTTTCTTCCAGTATGTTGTTGAGCCTTCAGGTTTTTTAGGAGCTCTGGGATCTTAGCAATATAGGAACTTTAGATCTTTGGATGGCATCCTACGTGGTATAACAACATTAATAAATGGTTTTTGTTAGAAGAATTGGTGCTTTGTAAATATCTTTGATTCAGTAATGAATAGCAGGATATTGTGACTTTTTCAATCTATATATACTTTTAATCTTTAAATTATCAATATATTTATAATCTAAGTATTAGATCAAAATAAATTATTTATAAATTTATAATAGTTTATCTCTTTTTTAATAGTAATTGGTGAATCTGTAACTTTGAAGAACTAATTTGGGGAAGACCCATAGTCAAATCATATCGGTTTTCACTATTCACCTTGTGAAAATTCCTAAACCCGGAATCCCTATTGCAGCAAACTGATATTACTTCTTCTACTTTATTAATCATGCAAGTTATTTAATTTGTTCTACGAGTAAATACTGAAGAAAATACACTACAACCTTCACTACATAAATAAATTGTGGAAAAATAAACATGGAAGCAAGATCTAAGCAAGAAGAAAACTAAACACACATGACACCATTATTTTTGGACTAAGTCCCTGGAAAAACCCAATGCGGAAAAACCAGGTCAGCAGATGAGGGTTTGATATTATTAAATAGAAATTTATGAATACAACTGGCTTCTCAAATTCTAATTATCCACAGATAATCAGATAGATAGAGAAATAGTGAGGATTGCCTCACAGTGACATTGGAGATCTGGATCTAACCCAACATTGAACTACAAATCCCCACGCTGCCTCTGCACACATCTGCATCACTCTGGCTGGGGATTCGTCACCTCCTTGTGTTGTATCTTCTCTTGGTTGGATGTTGATCACTGGCACTTTTTTTCTCACACGCAGGCACTCTGGCACTGGATCTGGCTGATCCTAAACAAAATCTCGAATCTCCTCAAGATTACAGCACTGCCTCTGCGTGGCACTGTGCTGCCCAACTTAGCTACTATGTTTCCTCTTTTGTGTACTTCCCTCTGCCTTCTCTGCAAAGTATTCCCTGGCTCAGGAAGAGATCTTCCAACTAGAACTATCACTGCCCCTCATGGCAATCTAATCAAATCGATCAAACTCTTCGGCTTCTCTGCGCTACTCACTTGAGAAATTCGATCTCTCGACTCACTCAGTGTGAATTACAAATGCCCATCGAAATCCTTCTTATAATCTTCTCGTTGTATAACCAACAGCCTAGATTAAAACATAATCAATGGCTTAGATCATATTGTCTATCTTCGTCTTTTTCTAGAAGTTTCACACCCAGTTCTATTAATATAATTTAATTATTTTAATTCCCTAAGTTTAGACTTAGGCTCCCATTAAAAATAATTAATTATTTTAATAAAGCCCCATCTGGGTAGAAATTCCCAAAACACTTTCTAGGTATTTTGGAATACATGTGTCTAAGCATCCCTGTAAATTTTGAGACTTAGAGCACATCCAGTGCTACCATAAATGAACACTCCCTCTTAGCGAGGAATGTGCTCTAGTAATACTTCATGTTGAAGCACTACACTGACTCTGTAGCATATCCCTCTGCGATGTTGATATATGACTTTGTTGTCCACCAACTACTGTGCTGCTGCATATATGCTGCTACTGACCCTACCTACCACTACCAACTACTACTGCATTGCAACTCTGCTACTTGATGCAACAGGAAAAAATAAAAAAATAAAAAATAAAAATAAAATAAATAAATAAAATAAAATAAAAATAAAATAATAATTAAATAATTAAATAATTAAAAATTAAAAAATTAAAATTAAAAAATTAAAAAAAAAATAAAATTAAATTAAATTAAATTAAAAATTAAAAAATAAATAAAAATTAAAATTAAAAATAAAATAAAATAAATAAATAATATTGAACTAAGTGTTCATCATGATGCATATGATACTGAAGATCTGACTACTGCTAGACTCTGCACCGGCCCTCTGAAGCTGCTACATTGCTGCTGACTCTATGATGTGCCTTGTTGCACTACTTCCAACTCTGCTCTACGCAGCTCAGACTTTGGTGCTCTCTAGCGACTGCATTGTCACTTTGGCACTCCTCTGCACCAACTGAAATTGGTCAATCTTGCTATTACTGATTTGGGCTCCTGTAGAAATGTATTGATCCATGAGGTGGAATCTTCAAGGATCCTGCCTGATCAGAGGCTCAGTATTAAGCTCAAAAATGAAAGTGCTCAGAAATTCTCAAAACCAGAACGATAGCGAAGAGCTCGTCGCCAGGAATTTGGGGCAATTCATTTCATCAAAGCCGACTCCGGATGAGGAATTTATGCCCTATTGTTAGTTTTCCTAGACAGCTAAAAAAATTGCATAACAGTGACAGGTTGACGACATGGCAGCCCAGTCAGCATACCAGGTATATTCAAGGAATATTCTCCAGTTTTTGCCTATTGACACTGTGACAAGTGTCACAACAAGATTTGCTAGTGAACTTTGGAGGTAAATTTTTTTTACAATCTATCCTAAGGTTGAATGAGAAATTTGTTTGGATTGGAATGGTCCAACTAGATCTGGACACATGGTGTAGCCAAGGGTCGCCACGTGTCCCCTATGGTGGACCCCCTCTCCAAGGTCTACATCGAATTTGAATGGTGGTATTAAATTTCGAATTATATTTTTATAGTCCAAATTTCAAACATTTGAAAGGTGCATATATGATTCGGACCGAAATATTTGAATTAACCAAAGTTTCAAACCTTTGGTTGGGCAATGTAATATCAAAACACAATTATTGTGCGGGGATCGGGGTTGAACCCATGACCTACCCCGCACCAACCGGCTGCCTTACCACCTTACCACTGTGTTAGGTCTTAACCTCATAGGACTCCAACTTATATTTAATATCAACCGAATTTTATGGCGACGGTTTCGAGGGGGCCAGACCCGTTGGCCAACGCCCTCCCCATACAACCTTGCTACAAAAACCACGAGCGGAACAGAGTTAAATGACGGGGGTTAATTCTAATTTTGGATTAATTATTGTAAGTCCGGTGGTTAAAGTTAATTAAGTCGTGTTTTATGAGATGTGCATAACCGCAGTTAAGACAGACTTATCCACTAGCTAAGCGCAGTTTATTGCTAGTTGACCCAGATTTAAATGGCGACAGGTTTAGCGGAATCTGCCATTTTTGGTGGAATCCCCATTTTGTCGGAACTAACTGGAGACTCCTCCAGTTTGGAGGCATTTCACTAGGAAAATTTGTTTTGACTATATCTGGAGAAACTTTCGACCAATTTTGGCTCAAGAAGAGTCATTCCTCATAGATTTTTATGTTTTGAACACATTGGAGAAAGTTTTAGATGTAGTAGGAGATCGTAAACATAGATTTTTGCACAATTGAGCTAATATGGCCCAAGCCATGGAAGATGGACCAAGGAGATGTAGCCCAATAGGGGTGAACTCCTTCATCAAAAAAATGTGTTAATGGATCAGTTGTGATGGTTTGTTGTGTGTTTGTTTGTTATTGTTCAGCATTTAGTTTCAATGACTATTATGTTCAATAATTCAACATAATATTCACACATTTACTTGTTAAACAATCATAAGCACTTCAATAAGCCCATGTACATGAAGCAAAGATCATCATTTTTAATATAAATCTGAAGATGAAAATAGCACAACAAAACCAACATTCAAATTCAGATTAAGATGGTATCAGAGCAAAGGTTATTAGCTTGTTTTTCTTGAGTTTTGTACAAGTAGTGTTTTCATGGTTGCAAATTTGTGATGCTTACAAGGTTGAAGTTGCAGAGAGGAGAAGGGAAACTATTCGCTGCTAGTCCTGAGGTTAGGACCAGAAGAAGGAGAACTACAAGAGCACCATCTCCACCCAAAATTTCAATCCTAGTTGCACTTGAAGCACCTCAAGTTTTATATCCAGATGAGATTGAAGAGGTACAAGTTGCACTAGAAGTTGAGTTGATTGAATAAGTACAAGTGGCACCAGAAGCTGAGCTTGAATCCATAGCCATCATGTCAAGTGTAGGAGAGACTGAAGGTCTTTCAGAAGAGGAAGCGTTCAGGAAGGCTTTCTATGACCTAAATGAGAGGGTTAAGATCCTCTTTGAAGAGAGGAACACCAAGATGGTTGGAGAGAATTCTAAGCCTCCACATGGAGAGGGAACCTCAGAAGGCAAGAAGGATTAAGAGAAGGATTCAAAGGGAAGTGGAGGAAAGCCTCCCCAATGTCCACCATCCTCATCATCTTCTTCAGCATCATCCTCCACTTCCACCAAAAAAACCACCCATACTCACTAAAAAACCCCAAAAGGAAAAACTCCCTTACTCAAATTGGATATTAAGTTTTAACTTCCCATGTACGATGGCGAGGTAAATGCAGAGAAGCTAGACAATTTGATACGTCAATTGGAGGTTTATTGCAAAATTCAGAACCTATAAGAAGATGACATAAATATCCAGCTGGCTTCATTGAGGCTAGAAGGAGCAGCACTAGTCTGGTGGGAAGAAAAGACTCAAGAGGAAATGTGAATCCATGGTAATATATCCATTTCTTAGGTTGACTTTATTTCTTCAATTAAAAGACAGTTTTATTCCTTAGCTTACATGCAAAAAGCCTTTATGAGTTGGCAAAACTTTAGGAAACTCAAGGGTCAAACAATTCAACAATATACCCAGGAGTTTAGAAAAAGGGCTTTGTTGTTAGGAATAAACTTGAATTCCCAAGACACACTCTTGAAATACATTGGGGTTTTACATTCCTATTTGAGACATACTATCCTTATGTTTAACCTAATCAATTTAGATGAAGTTTTTTTGCAAGCCACGCATCTTGAAGCAAGGGGAAAGAACATTAGGAAGAGGGTAGTAAGAAGAAGCCATTCAAGGGTAAGGGAAAAGAGAAGGGAGAAAAATGGAAGGCAAAGAAGAATGCAAGTGTTAAGAAAGAAGGGGATAAAACTACATGCAAACATTGTTCCAAAGAGGGTCGTGATGAAGCCCATTGTTGGACATTACATCCCGAACTAAGGCCTAAGAAACCAAACAACAAGGGGAAACAAAAAATGACTACCACCACACAACATGATATTGGATCCGATTTTAGTGATGAGGCCAAGATTATAGCCATGGTCAAAAAGTAAAAATAATCCATAGCAAGCACAAGTTCCTCAAATTGTCACAACAGCACTCCAAATGAAGAAACAAGGATAGAGTTGTTCCATGTAAGGGTGATTTCAAATCATAAAAAGATTGATGCATTATTTGATAGTGCAAACTTGATTTCAGAAGACTTGATCAAAAATTTTAACCTTGAAACTGTACCACGTCATAAGCCATATTCTTTGCGTTGTATAGTCAAGAATGCCAATTTATAGGTTACAAGGAAATGCATATTCTGGTTTTCCATTACTACAAACTTGGTTGATGAAGTTGAGTTAGATGTGGTTCCACTTGACATTTCAAGAATTATCTTGGGAAGTCCATATTTGTATGACAGGAAAGCGGTATTTGATCGCCATGAGAACAAATATCATTTTCTAAAGGATGGGATGGAGTATATTGTGAGAACTCATCACAAAAATCTTAATATTTCTTTAGTTAATGTAGGGCTGATGAAGAGACTAGTTAATGCAAGTAAAAATTTTGTGTTTCATGTTGTCGACAATTATTGTCTACCCTAGAGACAGTCTAGAGCTGCCATATACCAGTGCCTAGGACATCTTAGCATAGCAGGAGGCGTATAATAAAACTGGGTTGTCAATCCAAAGGCTCTCCTACTATCCCTTGTTAAACAAGGAAATTGATTTGGAATGGGACCAGCAATCACAGAAACTGTCACAGGGAAAGTAATGTTGCAGAGGCACAATGAAAAGCTCCAATATTAAAGCATCAGACAGTTAAGAGACAATTTACTATAAAGAGGGCCGATTCAAATAATATGTCACAGAAATCATATATCAGAAAGCGCATGGAGGGAAAGAAACACAAGAGGATATTAGTTAACTTTGGTTTGATACCCAGATACACAACAGAACCACATATGGGCTTATCATTCTAAGAAAACATACATGACAATGGTGTTTTAAAAGCACCCTCCCAAAGCAACTAATATAGCAGAAAGATGAATGAAATGAACATGGAACAGTATATCATGCCTGAGCCTATTTAAAGCGCTTGACTGATTCAAGTATGGGCATCAACTAGGATGAATCCTTACCTAAAGCCAGTGAGCCACTCGCATTCCAGTAACATGATACAAGAAGATATATGAAATGAAATATTGTATTAAACACATAAGAGAAGTTTACATACTGTGAGATATCAAAGACCAGAATCCTCTAAACAGATAGAACTCCTCCTCACTGAGACCCTACGGGCTCTGAGCCTCAATACAAAAGCTTTACAAAATGTATACAAAAAATGCCTTTCAGAGCACAATTTTCTGATAAGAGTCTGGAACCCTTACAATGTTTTTCTTCTTCCCTTTTATAGAGGAAGAAGAAGAAAAACTAATAAAAGAAGTAGGTGAAACATTTAATTGTTTAGCTGGAAAAAAATGGTGGAAACATTCGCGCCCTTGTTGCTAAATTAATATGCTGAGCTATAGGTACTCTGAGGCCAGCTCCATGAAATAAATGTTGTAGGTGCAAATTTCTCCATAGATAAGACATGAAGAATAAAATATGTAACATTATGTACTTTCATGAAGAGAATTTGGCTAAAATAAACCCTGAGGACATTGTTTTCTGTGAAAAGATCTTTCTAGTAATCTGCATGGTCTTCGATTTGGTAATTTGCCTCCAAAAGGGTATGTAAGAGCCCCAAAGTCCTTAAATATGTTTCTTGAATCCCTTGATCTTCACTAATATTTTCTATCTCGCCATTAATTCTTCGTTTGCTCAACCTGTGCATTTTAATGACCTTGGAGGGTTTGATAGATTTAAACCTTGGCTTTTTAATGGATGTCATCTCAGCATATCTTCCCATATCCTTGCTCCATAATTCTGCATTTGATAATTGGTCCTCGGAGCGTACTCGACTTCTGTGGTGATGGACGTAAATTCTGATGGTTCTCCATCGCCATAAACCTGCAAAACCCACAAAATGGTTAAAGAAAACCAGGTGCCAGGGTAATGGATGAGGCAGTGACCACAGAGTGGTGATATGGACTGAGTGAAATGATGAGGAGAAGCAGGGTGACAAAGAAATGAAGGGTGGCATCGAGAAACACAGTGGGACGACGTTGTGTGGAAGAGGCGGAGACAGACAACATAGACATTTAAACGATGCATGGAAATGGTGGAGGTGAACGCGAATGACACGTGGGCGTACGAGAGACTATACGGAAGGGGTGACGTGGAGGTGAACTCGGTCAACCGACGGGGTGCGCGAGAAATTATGGGCCATACGATCAAAAACGGGATCGACGGTTAATATTATGTCGGGCGGTGGTGAGATGGTGGGCCACGGATGATATAGACGTGAGTTAAAAGCTGCACAACTTTAGAGAATAATCGCCATTGGATTGAGCGCCCAAGATCGGACGGTCCACATAAATTTCGCTGCCCGTCTTGAGTCGGACGATAATGCGCGATGAGGAGCGGTTTTGGCACCGTACTTAGGGACGCGTGGTGGGCGCCCAATGGAATCGCTGGGATTTTGAGAATACCGCCTACTGCTGAAAAGATGTGCGAAATAAACAAGCCAGTTTCTGGGGTAAGGCGTGGCGGGGACCACCAGATAGGGACAAGCTACAAGCCGTCGATCTGTGTTTGATCTGACGGCTGAGAGTGCGCCCGATAGCCGTATATAGCAAGCACCTTAGGATTTGGCATTTGGTCTCGGGGCCAGGTTGTATGGAAGGAATAGGTGCCGGGGTTAAGACCAAAGGGGCTAGGCCCAATATAATTTTAGGCACAGATTTTATCCTTTTGTTCAATGCATTTCGTGGGCGGAAATGATAACGAGAGGTAGGATGGGAAGATTTTAGGCCACGAAAATTGATTTAGACGGAACTGCAAGCCCAAAGACTGGAATGGAGAGGCTAATGGCCAAAAATTTAGATGAAGGGGCTAACATGTACAACATCGGCTCCATCTGGGGACGACATGTTCCTCCGTGGACATGTCGAGAACCTGCAGACCGTCTGTTTATCTCTCTATTAACTATGTTATGCGGCCTTGCTGCATTTCTCTTCACAATTTGTCAGCACACATCCCTTATTGAAACAAGAACTGAAACCAAAACTTATATACAATTATGGTACAACAGGCATTCCCTACCTGAATCAGAATTGGAAATAGGGTTTCAAAAATTGGCCGTTTACAGGGGGCATCCGACACGTCGCCCTGTAAATTCTCCAATATAAATGTGTTATTACCTCCCTGTTCCACAATTTTAAATGGACCGAACCAGAGGGGGTCGAATTTGCCGTGCTTTCCTTTTTCAGCCCTCCGGACATCCCACCTGAGCACCAGATCGCCAACCTGCAATTTCCTATCTTTCGCATGCTGATCAAATATGCTTTTCATTCTTTCCTGATATTCGGTTAATCTCTGATTAGCTTGGCCCCGTGTTTCCTCTAATTCCACCAACTAATTAATTCTTCTAGCCATACTATCTGGTTCTTCCTAATTTTCCTGCATGAAACGTGCCACTGGTAGGGCCAGCTACACAGGAAATACGGCTACTCGTCCATACACCAGCTCATATGGAGATTTTCCAGTTGCTCTCTTGCTGGTTATTTTGTTTGCCCATAGAGAAAATTTCAATTGGGAATCCCAATTCTTCTGATTCTCATTAATAGTCTTCTTCAAGGCCCTCACCAGGGTTTTGTTGGAAGATTCTGCCAAGCCATTCCCCTACGGATAGTAAGCTGTGGAATGATTAAGGGCAATATTATATTGTTGGCAGAAATTTACAAATTTTGCAGATTTGAAGGCATGTGCATTATCAGTCACTATTTTGGCAGGGCAGCCAAACCTGGATATGATGTTCTCTTCCATGAATTTTATGATAACAGTGTCAGTAGCATTTCTTGCAGGTATGGCTTCCACCCATTTTGTAAAGTAATCTGTGGTTGTTAATATCCATTTATGTTGTCCACTTGATGGGGGATGTATTTCTCCAATAAAATCTATTCCCTATTGTTGAAATGGCTCATTCACATGAACTGGAATCAAGGGCAGAGCTGCCACTTTCTGTCTCTCAGCAAATTTCTGACACTTATCACATGCTCTGACCCAGGTAAAAACATCCCCAAATAACTTAGGCCAGTAGAAACCAGCTTTCAGTATTTTATGTGTTGTGGCTCTCCAGCTGTAATGGCCTCCACAAATTCCCTCATGAAATTCCATCATTATATATTCCACTTCATCCTCTGTGAGGCACAGGAGTAGAATGCCTGAAGGATCTCTCCAATATAATTGGCCATTAGCAACTATGTACTTTTGTGATTTTAATCTCAAAGCCCTGTATTTTTCTTTATCACAACTGGGAGGACAGCTGAGTGTCAAAATATATTCAACTATTTCTTTGTACCAAGGACTAGTAAGATATTCTACGTGTGCTCTTTGAGTGACTATCTCCAGTCCTTGCTGTTCTTTTTCGTTTTCAGACTCCTCGTTTGCTACTATGGACAAATTTATGCCTAAAGCCTGATAATTTGATTCAGATAAGATCTTGGCTAGTCCCTGCCCTTTAATTAGCTTAGTAGGTCTGATGTCCAGATCATATTCTTGTATTTTTGCAATCCATCTCCCTCTTTTCCCTTCACTGTCTCCCTGAATCAGAATGTCTTTAACAGTGGCTGTGGGGACATATGCAGTGATGTGAGACTGCAAAACATATGTTCTAAATGCTTTGAGGGATTTTACCAGGGCATATACCTGTTTTTCTAATATGTCATATTTCAATTCTGCATCATGAAGCACCTGACTGAAGAAGGCAATAGGCTGCTCATATCCATCTTGATTTTTCTGCAATAACACTCCAGCTACTGTAAGAGGTGAAGCAAAAGAAAAGATCATAAATGGTCTAGTATAATCAGGTCCAGCCAGCACAGGAGCTTTAGCAAATGCAGCTTTGATTCTAGCAAAGGCCTCCCGTGACTCTTGTGACCATTTCACCTCATTATTCTTTTTCAACATATCAGTTATATGTCTAACTATCTCAGCATAGTTAGGGATGAATCTTCTCAGAAAATTTATTCGTCCTAAAAACACTTGCACTTCTTTTTTATTTTTGGGGAAAGAAATACTATTTATAACCTCCACTCTTTTGGGATCTATCCTCACCCTATCTTTAGTTACAATATGCCCTAAAAGCTTGCCTTCCTCTAATGCAAATAAGGACTTTTGTGGATTAAGGGAAAGACCATACCTTCTGCATTTTTCAAAAGTTCTTTGTAAATGCTCAATATGCTTAGCATCATTCTTTGAAAACACTGTAATATCATCAAGGTACACCACCAGAAATTTATCCTGCTCCCCAACAAAAGCAATGTCCATCGCCATCTGAAATGTGGCCCCTGCATTAATCAATCCAAAAGGCATCCTGGCATACATGAATGTTCCCCATGGTGTGGTGAAAGCAGACTTCTTTTGATCTCCTGGAAGTACAGCTACCTGATTATAGCCAGAAAAACCATCCATCATTGACATTCTAGAGGCTCCCAGAACTTTCTGCAGGATGTGGTCCATCTTAGGCAGTGGATAATTATCCTTTAATGATGCTCTATTTAAATTCCTGAAATCCACACACAACCTTATTTCTCCATTCTTCTTTCGAACAGGGACCAAATTAGAAACCCATTCATAGTTCCTTAATGGCACTATTATTTTGACCTTTAGCAGCTTCTTGATTTCTTTTTCAATGGAGGGAAGCAGCAGAGGATTTATCTGTCTGAGCTTCTGCTTATAAGGTTTTGCATCTTCCCTCAAAGGAATTTTGTGCTGCATTATACTAAGATCAAAAGTTTTAAGGTCCTGATAGGACCATGCAAATACATCTTTATAAGATTGAAACAATTTCAAGTATCTTTCTTTATATTCCTCTGGGACCTTCTTAGATAGCTTTACAATTCTAGGCTCAACATTGGTACCCAGATTCAGATCTTCGACTTGATCTTCTTCTATTACTTTATTTTGCTGTAAAGGGACATCATTATTGTCAAATAATCTTTCTAGAGGCACCAGCCCTCTAGGTATCACATTTCCCTTCAATTGCAACACTTTACTTCCTGCCATTTTCTCTTCCCACTTATTTCCTAAGACATTCTTAGCCTCATCTTCTTCACCATCATCAATCTCCATATTGGAGAATTCTCCCACTGTCTCCAGGAATTTCTTCATCTGTTCATCATCTTCAAATACCTGCCAGTGCTTAATATTATCTGGGATTGATGGTCTATAACGTACCTCAATTTCATATCTCAAGAGGGGGTTCTGAGGAGGACGAAATGTACTGGAAGCTACAGCAAGTGAATCTGCCATTCTATTTTGCTCCCGGGGCATGAACTGGATATTGAATGCTAAGAAAAAATTCTCCACCATGTCCCATACTTCATTTCTATATGACCTCAGTCATGGATGTTTAGTTTGACATTGATTTCTGACCTGTCTGACCACCAGCTCAGAGTCTCCCAGGGCTTTTAAACTCTGTATACCCATGCTCCTGGCTGTTTGCAATCCTAACAGCAGTGCCTCATATTCAGCTACATTATTAGTAGCCTCATATTCCAATTTAAAAGACAGTGGCACCCATTTTCCTGTAGGGGAGATTAATAATACTCCAGCCCCATTACCTTCTCTTGAATTTGCTCCATCAAAATGTAGAGTCCATATTTCTGCTTCACGGTCTTCTAAAGGCTGCTCAGATTTGATTTGACAGAAGGAAGGTTCATGAACAAAACTTCGATCTTCTTCGAACATAAAACATGAAAAATCTCCCTCCTTGCTATAGACTGGTGAGTTTTTTGAGCTATCAGCCTCTGTAACCATCTTGAAAAATCTGGTTTCTCTGTATAATCTCCTCTCCTGACCACCAAAAACAGGGATAATGGCATAGGTTAAATCCATCTTGAGTGACCCACCAATTTTTGTCCCCCAAGACCTTGACAACAGCATGCCAAAGCAAGCTGGGATGTCAGCCACCACAATGTCCATTACTACGCTTCTTGCTGGAATTTGGGCCAGATTGACCACTAAATCTTTAATCATCCCCAAGAATTTAACTCTTTTGGAATCGAATGAATATAGGTCTTTATATGGACGTGTGATTTGTAGACCTAGTTTCTCCATGACTGACAAAGGCATAAGATTATGGGAAGCTCCAGAATCTAACATACAATTGTGTAATAGCAGGTCATGAATAACTAGAGACACATAGAAAGGAGGAGTAGATGGGTCTATCTCCTCAACATGTGGGCCAAAAAATACCATGGGTCTTTCTTCTTGAAGATTAAGACTGTCTGGAATTATTGGTGCTTCAGGAGGGAGTAATAAAGAAGTAACTTGAGATTGGTATACAAGTTGTTTTAACAGTTCAGTCAAAGGGACTGGGATTTTGACTTTCTCAAGCTCTTTTTGCAAATTGAAAGCAGGAGGGGGATTTTCTATTATAACTTCTTTTGACTCTTTATTTTTAGCTGAAGGTTTAACTTCTTTTGATACAGACTCGACATTGGGAGGGGTGGCTACTTTTGAAGAAGAAGGAATTTGATCAACAGACTGCAAAGGTTTGTTCAGGGGACTCTTACCTTTATCTGTGAATTTCTTCGTTGTTGACTCCTTTTGAGTAGGAGCTTCCTTCTAGGGAGGCTCTTCTTCATGATCTTGAGTCCGAGTTCTCTTTCTGGAGGATCTGAGATCATATCTCCTATTAAAATGTGCTTGCATGAAATCATTAAACTGTTTGCAGTAGTGATCAATTTCTGCATCTTCTGTGTCTCTGATCTCCTCTTCTTCTTCTTGCAATGGGCATTCTATTTCATCATTATTTGATAAAGCAAGATTTGCATCTTGCAGTTCATAGGCAGCATCATCAGTGGAGTCATCTACTGGGCCTTCCAGGTACAATGGGTGTGGTACCTGATCCTGTTGCTCCTTTGCCTCCCTCGGCAATATTTGCAGGGGTGGCTTTCTATACCGAGGATTGTAACCTCTGTTTGGAGCATTATAAAAATTCTTGGGGGCTATATTCTTGGCCTCCAGTTCTAGCTTGACCATCTTTTTTATCATCTTGCTTATTTCCTCCATTTTATCTGAGTCTTTGTCCTGATTGGAAGTAGATACTTCCTCTTTACCTCTTCTTCTGGTATCTTGTTCAGATTTTCCTTTTAATTTTCCAGTGGAGGCAAAGTTTGCTTCCAATTCAAGGGCATCTGACTGAGCATCATCTAGGGTGGCAGGCTTTCTTTCCTTGAGAGAGAAACCGAAATCTGAGTCAAAGGCTGCTATGAAAACAACTTTGGCAGCATTCTGATGAGGCTTCATATCTGCAGGGAGATTTAGATATAACTTATTAAACCTCTTGATAAATTTTGACACCCCTTCATTATGTTTCTTCTTGAGTGTATTGAACTCAGTAAGACACTGTCCATGATCTTTCTTTTCTCCCCATTTTCTGAGAAAAGTATTTTCCATATCATCCCAAGTGGTTACCGAACGGTTTCCCAATGTCTTAAACCATTTTCTGGCTTCACCATCCAAAGATTGCATGAATAATCTTAAGACCACATCTAAATGTTCAACGTTAAAGTTCTCTGCAAAAGAGCAGAAAGTCTCAACATGTTTTTGAGCATCGATCTCATTTTCTCCAATGAATCTGGGCAATACCTTTAAATAATCTTGTGGCATATCATTCAGCACTTGAGGTAATGCCAGGGGAGCATATTTATTCAGCAAGAAGGCAAGAACATTTGCTATTGGAGGAGGTGAAGGTTGTGCAACAATCTGATGTACAAATGGAGGAAGAGGAGTAGGCGGAAGTGGAGTATGAATAAAAATGGGGGTATATTGTACAGCAGCCTGAGGCGTAGATGGGAACAATTCATGGTTAACAGGGGCTACTTCTGTAACTTCTTTAACTTCTTCGGCCTCAGGGGTAGGACGAAAGTTCTCTTTGGTTCTGGCACTTCCCCTGGGTGGGCTATCTGAGTAGTATTCGGGATTTTCTTTGGTGGAGTCGAGATTTCCTACTGGAACTTCTTGAAAAGAAGAAGATGGACAATCTTCTTTGAAAAACTCAGGGATTTCAGCACAGGCTGATTTCCTCTCTTTCCAACTTCTTCTGTGTATAATCTTCTCTGGGTCAGACACAGAGGGTATCTTCGATTTGGACGTATCTGACCTTAAATGTGGCTTTCGGGGAGCCAGGACTACCAATAGATTTATCAAATGAATAACAGTGTGGAGTCGCCAAGGTGAGAGATATGCAACTCTTCAACTCTTTGTGCTCACCTGATTAGAGAGTGAATAAATATTGTCGAGGCCCAGGGAAACTGATATTCTTAAATTCGTTCCCCGACAACGGCGCCATAAAGATGTTGTCGACAATTATTGTCTACTCTAAAGACAGTCTAGAGCTGCCATAGACCAATGCCTAGGACATCTTAGCATAGCAGGAGGCGTATAATAAAACTGGGTTTTCAATCCAAAGGCTCTCCTACTATCCCTTGTTAAACAAGGAAATTGATTTGGAATGGGACCAGCAATCACAGAAACTGTCACAGGGAAAGTAATGTTGCAGAGGCACAATGCAAAGCTCCAATATTAAAGCATCAGACAATTATGAGACAATTTACTGTAAAGATGACGCCGATTCAAATAATATGTCACAGAAATCATATATCAGAAAGCGCATGGAGGGAAAGAAACACAAGAGGATATTAGTTAACTTTGGTCTGATACCCAGATACACAACAGAACCACATATGGGCTTATCATTCTAAGAATCCATACATGACAATGGCGTTTTAAAATCACCCTCCCAAAGCAACTAATATAGCAGAAAGATGAATGAAATGAACATGGAACAGTATACCATGCCTAAGCCTATTTAAAGCGCTTGACTGATTCAAGTATGGGCATCAACTAGGATGAATCCTTACCTAAAGCCAGTGAGCCACTCGCATTCCAGTAACATGATACAAGAAGATGTATGAAATCAAATATTGTATTAAACACATAAGAGAAGTTTACATACTGTGAGATATCAAAGACCAGAATCCTCTAAACAGACAGAACTCCTCCTCACTGAGACCCTACGGGCTCTGAGCCTCAATACAAAAGCTTTAAAAAATGTATACAAAAAATGCCTTTCACAGCACAATTTTATGATAAGAGTCTGGAACCCTTACAATGTTTTTCTTCTTCCCTTTTATAGAGGAAGAAGAAGAAAAACTAATAAAAGAAGTAGGTGAAACATTTAATTGTTTAGCTGGAACAAAATGGTGGAAACATTCGCGCCCTTATTGCTAAATTAATATGCTAAGCTATAGGTACTCTGAGGCCGGCTCCATGAAATAAATGATGTAGGTGCAAATTTCTCCAGGGATAAGACATGAAGAATAAAATATGTAACATTTTGTACTTTCCTGAAGAGAATTTGGCTAAAATAAACCCTGAGGACATTGTTTTCTGTGAAAAGATCTTTCTAGTAATCTGCATGGTCTTCGATCTAGTACTTTGCCTCCAAAAGGGTATGTAAGAGCCCCAAAGTCCTTAAATACGTTTCTTGAATCCCCTGCTCTTCGCTGATATTTTCTATCTGCGCCATTAATTCTTCGTCTGCTCAACCTGTGCATTTTAATGACCTTGAAGGGTTTGATAGATTTAAACCCTGGCTTTTTAATGGATGTCATGTCAGCATATCTTCCTGGATCCTTGCTCCATAATTCTGCATTTGATAATTGGTCCTCTGGAGCGTACTCGACTTCTGTGGTGATGGACGTAAATTCTGATGGTTCTCCATCGCCATAAACCTGCAAAACCCACAAAATGGTTAAATAAAACCAGGCGCCAGGGTAATGGATGAGGCAGTGACCACAGAGTGGTGATATGGACTGAGTGAAACGATGAGGAGAAGTAGGGTGACAGAGAAATGAAGGGTGGCAACGAGAAACACGGTGGGACGACGTTGTGTGTAAGAGGCGGAGACAGACAACATAGACATGTAAATGATGCATGGAAATGGTGGAGGTGAACGCGAATGACACGTGGGCGTACGAGAGACTATACGGAAGGGGTGACGTGGAGGTGGACTCGGTCAACCGACGGGGTGCGCGAGAAATTCTGGGCCATACGATCAAAAACGGGATCGACGGTTAATATTATGTCGGGCGGTGGTGAGATGGTGGGCCACGGGTGATATAGACGTGAGTTAAAAGCTGCACAACTTTGGAGAATAATCGTCGTTGGATTGAGCGCCCAAGATCGGACGGTCCACATAAATTTCGTTGCCCGTCTTGAGTCGGACGATAATGCGCGATGAGGAGAAGTTTTAGCGCCGTACTCAGGGACGCATGGCAGGCGCCCAATGGAATCGCTGGGATTTTGAGAATACCGCCTGCTGCTGAAAAGCTATGCGAAATAAACATGCCGGTTTCTGGGGTAAGGCGCGGCGGGGACCACCAGATAGGGACAAGCTGCGGGTCGTCGATCTGTGTTTGATCTGATGGCTGAGAGTGCGCCCGATAGCCGTATACAGCAAGCGCCTTAGGATTTGGTGTTTGGTCTCGGGGCCAGGTTGTATGGAAAGAATAGGTGCCGGGGTTAAGACCAAAGGGGCAAGGCCCAATATAATTTTAGGCACAGATTTTAGCCTTTTGTTCAATGCATTTCGTGGGCGTAAATGATAACGAGAGGTAGGATGGGAAGATTTTAGGCCACGAAAATTGATTTAGACAGAACTGCAAGCCCAAAGACTGGAATGGAGAGGCTAATGGCCAAAAATTTAGATGAAGGGGCTAACATGTACAACATTTCACATGATCAAGAAAAAGGATGATATAGAATATGAATCTTTTGAAGGTTGTGATGAAAAATTAAAATATTATTTGTTTGATGTGGTAAGTCAGGATGGCGAGATGTTTCAGGAACCAAATGGGTTACCTCCCAAGAGGGAATTCAGCATGAGATTCAACCGCAGCAAGATGTTCCACTTCCAAACATTGGCATGTATCGCATTTCAATCATGGAGAGTATGGAAATCAAGAAGCAAATCCAAGAATTTATTAACAAAGGTATCATACACCCTTCTACTTCTCCATGTGGTTCACCGATTGTTTATGTACCAAAGAAGGATGGGACTTGGCGCATGTGCGTGGATTTCCGTGCACTGAATAAAATCACAATAAATAATTGCTATCCACTCCTAAGAGTTGATGATTTGCTTGATCAGTTAAGTTATGCAAAATATTTCGCTAAGCTATATTTACGAAGTGGTTATCATCAAGTTAGAATAGTTGAAGAGGACATTTGGAAAATTGTATTTAAAACTAGATAAGGATTGTTTGAGTGGCTAGTTATGCCATTTGATCTAACCAATGCTCCAGCTACTTTCATGAGAGTTGTGAATGATGTATTAATACCATTTCTAGATGACTTCGTCATTTTTTACTTAGATGATATTTTTATATTCAGCAAATCAAGAGATGAACATGTCATGCATGTGAGCAAGGTACTTGATGTCTTGAAAAAAGAGCAGTTATTTTTAAAGATGTCGAAGTGTGAGTTTGGAAAGACTTATTTAGTGTATTTGAGACACATTATTGGAGGAGGTGAACTGAAGATAGACCCTTCCAAGGTTTAGGTCATTGTGAATTGGCCCAAGCCCAATATAGTTACAGAGGTAAGAAGCTTTCATGGGGCACCACAATATTGGAGGAAATTCATTGCTAACTTTTCTTCCATTGCAGCTCCGTTACATGCATTGACAAGTGTCAAGAAAGTCTTCCATTGGGGAGATATGCATAAAAAATCATTTGATGCTTTAAAACAAAATATCAGTTCAGCACCGATATTGGCTCTTCCGGATCTCTGACAGCCATTTGAGATCCAAACGGATGCTAGTCATTACACCATGGGAGCAGTTCTCATGCAACATGGTAAGCCAATTCCATTTCATTCTAAAATTTTTAATGGAGTGTGACTAACTATCCCACCTATGACAAAGAGTTATATGCATTGGTACAAACTGTAAAGAAATGGAAGCACTATTTGATGGGGATGGAGATCATTATCCATACCGACCATCAACTATTGCAGTACTTACAATCACAATCAAAAGTTGCAAAAATCAAGACACTTCAGATGGATGGGATTTCTACAAAAATTCCATTTGGTTATCAGGTATAAAAAGGGAATCTACAATAAAGTAGCTGATATGCTCTCTAGGCCTATTGTAAATTCATCTATTATACTCAAGCACAATTCAGTTATGCATGAAATTTACATTGAACAATATGAATATGATAGTGATTTCAAGATGTGTATGAAAGCTTGAGTCAAGGAAACCAAATTGAATAGTTCGATTATCATGTACATAACAATTTTTTCTATCACTTGGGCAAGTTATGTATTCCACAGGGAGAAAGAAACATTATCATAAGGGAGGCGCACACTTCATTGATTGCTGGACATTTCGGTGTAGGCAAGACGGTAGAGAATCTCCAAAGGTATTGTTATTGGCCACACATGATTGATGGTGTATCTCGTTTCATTAGAGGATGTTCTTTGTGTGTAATAAGTAAGACTCGCAATGGGAAACTAAGATTGTACACTCCACTTCTGATACCTTCACATCCTTGGGAGAGTATCTCGATGGATTTTGTAGGAGGTCTTCCAATGTCAAGGAAAGGTCACGATTACTTGTATGTAGTTGTAGGTAGGTTCAAAAAATGTGTCTTTTGATGCCATGTAAAAAACAAATTACAGCTGAACAAACAGCTCATATTTTATTTCAAAATGTATGGGTTCATTTTGGTCTTCCTACTTCTATTGTAAGTGATCAAGATTCCCAGTTTATTGGGAATTTTTGGTCAAAATTGTGGGACATGATGGACACTAAGTTGAAGAAGGGTAGAGCCTTTCATCTGCAAACATATGGTTAAACCAAGGTGGTCAACAAGACAGTCATTCATCTTCTTAGAGGTTATTGCAGCAAACATCCCAAGTTGTTGGATGAACAGTTGCATTACATTCAGCATGCATACAACAGGGCAAAGCATTCTTCCACAAACACATCGCCATTTGAGGCATGTATTGGGTACTTGCCAGTATCACCTTTGGACTTCATCTTTGAGAAAGATGTCACTATAGATGGTCATAGTGATATAGATAAGGCAAGGAAGTTCATTGAGCAAATTCAGTTGGTGCATCACATAGTGCAAGAACAACTTGAAAAGAGTCAAAGTAGCTAAAAGGCAAGGCATGATAAACACCGGGTTGATCACAAATTCCAGGTTGGTGATGAATTTTGGTTATATATCAGCAAAGAAATACTTCAAGGCGAAGTTAAAAATCTTAAGCCAATCCTTTATGGTCCTTTTAAAATTATGGAAAATATTGGTAACAATGCATTTAAGCTAGATTTGCCTCCTTATATGCAAATGTATTATGTCGTTAATGTTGAGAATTTGAGACTGTTTGAGCCTCCGTTGATTGATGATCAAGGAGAGCATGTTTAGCTACCATCAATAGATAATTTCTCACCAAAATATCTTGATGAACTTTAGCAAGATCTCATACTTGAAAAAAAGAACCAGAAAATCAAGAAGAGGGAATGTTGAATAATTTAGAGTGGGAACCAAGAGACAAAACCCTTCCAAGCCCAAATGGATGTAGATTGAAAGGGTGAGGGAGTTGTACCCTCACCTGCTGAACAATTGATAGTATATTTTGGGTTCCAAAAGGCTTCTAGTGGGGAGGAATGATCAGAGGCTTAGTATTAAGCTCAAAAATTAAAGTGCTCATAAATTCTCCAAACTAGAATGACAATGAAGAGCTTGTCACCAAGAATCCGGCGCAATTCATTTCATCAAAAACCAACTCTGGATGAGGAAGTTATGACCTGTTGTTCATTTTCCTAAACAGTTAAAAAATTCCAGAACAATGGTAGGTTGATGACATGGCAGCCCAGTCAACATACTAGGTATATTCAAGGAATATTCTCTAGTTTTTGCCCAATGACATTGTGACAAGTGTCACAACAGGATTCGTTAGTGAACTTTCGAGGTGAAATTTTTTTACAATCTATTCTAAGGTTGAATGAGAATTTTTTTTGGATTGGAATGCTCCAACCAGAGCTAGACACGTGGTGCATCCAGGGGCTACTGCGTGTCCCCTCTGGTGGACCCCCTCTCCAAGGTCTGCATCGAATTTCAATGGTGGTATTAAAGTTCGAATTACATTGTTATAGTCTAAATTTCAAACATTCGAAAGGCACATATATGATTCGAACCGACATATTTGAATTAACCAAAGTTTAAAACCTTTGGTTGGGAAATGTAATATCAAAACAAAATTATTGTGCGGGGGTCAGGGTCGAACCCACGACCTACCTCGCACCAACCGACCACCTTACCACCTTACCACTGCATTGGGTCTTAACCTCACAGGAATCCAACCTATATTTAATATCAATCGAATTCGATGGCGGGGGTTTGGAGGGGGGAAAACCCCTCCCCATACAACCTTGCTACAATGACCACAAGCAGAGCGGAGTTAAATGGCAAAGGTTAATTCTAATTGCGGATTAATTATTGTAAATCCAGTGGTTAAAGTTAATTAATTCGTGTTTTATGACATGCGCTTAAGCGCAGTTAAGACAGACTTATCCCCCAGATAAGCGAAATTTATCGCTAATTAACCCAAATTTAAATGGCGGCAGGTTTAGCAGACTCTGCCAGTTTCGGCGGAATCCCCATTTTGTCGGAGCTAACTAGATTCATCTCTAGTTTTGGAGGCATTTCACTAGGAAAATTTGTTTTGACCTTATTTGGAGCAATTTTCGACCAATTTTGGCTCAAGAAGAGTCATTACTGGTATATTTTGATGTTTTGGACACATTGGAGCAGGTTTCAGAGGTAGAAGGAGACTATAATAGTAATATTTTCACAATTGAGCTAATAAGAAGTCCTAAGCCATGCAAGTTGGACCAAGGAGATGTAGCCCAGGAGGGGTGAACTCCTTCATCAAAAAATTTGTTAATGAATCAATCGTGATGGTTTGTTGTGTGTTTGTTTGATGTTGTTCAACATTTAGTTTCATTGTTTTTTATGTTCAATAATTCAACATAATATTCACACATTTACTTGTTAAACAATCATAAGCATTTCAATAAGCTCGTGTACATGCAAAGATCATCATTTTTAATATAAATCTGAAGATGAAATTAGCACAGATAAACTAACATTAAAATTCAGATCACTGCCCAGTTGCATCTCTTCCTAATTATAGATCTAGATCATCCCAATTCTCCCCTAGAGATATGTGGGCAATCATCACGAACTCCTCCTCCTTGATACTCGTGGTTGCATCCTGCGAATCATGTTTCTCATCCTTGTCCTTCTTCTTGAGAGGACATTTCATAGCATAGTGACCGAATTCACCACACTGGAAACACTTGATCTTTGAGATGTCCTTCTTCCACCTTTGTTGCTCCTACTTCCCCTTAGATGAAAGGGTTGCATTCTCATCCTCCTCCTTGGGCTTCATCCCGTTGTTGTTGTTGCCATCAATATGGCACTTAAATAAGTCTCTCGTCATCTCTTCCTGCTGAAGATATGCCCACATTCCTTCCCAATCCGACAACTTCTCTCTGCCCAGGATACTTTGGAAAAAGACTTGCCATTCTTCGAAAATGGAATTCAAAGCCCATATGACCATCTCCATGGCTTGAGGTTGTGACCCCATAGCTGCTAGCTGATCTCGAACATCCTAAAGCTTTGATAGGAACAGATCTATGTGCTCTCCATTCTGCAACATTGTACACCACATCTTTTCCTCCAAGAACATCTTTCGCTTCTTGGAAGACCCGTGGTATAGTGTGGCCAATGCATCCCACAGCTCCTTCGAAGTCCCTTTTCCAAAAATATGTGAGACAATGTTATCCCTCACTTCGTCGAGGATAAACCATTTGGACTTTTCCATATTCTTCTTGAAGTCTTTCAACGGATCTGTATCTACAGGTTCAGATACCGCACTCTCGATTAAGGCCTTGAGCTCATGCTCATCTAGAAGGAAGGAGAACCTTGCCTTCCAAATTGCATAGTTGGAGGCACCGTCCAACCGATCTTGATCACACAACTCAGTGGTTTCCATTTCTCCCAACCAAATATCGAACTACTGCCTCTAACCCTATGCACAGCTCACTCTACGCACTCCCTACTAGAGTAAGCCAAAAAAAATATTGATCTCGCTGCCTCTGCACAAGAAATAAGAATTTCTTGGGAAAGAAATTCCTTGAGGTCAAAATTCCCTCAGTATGCTTATTCTTCCTTCTTCTGGTGCTTTTTGCACCAGCAACTGCTGCAAAAAAAAACTGCGTCCCACCTGAAGACTTATCTACACTGAATCTACTGTTGTGTTTCTCCCTTTGTCATTGACAAATCACGAACTATAAATCTTACCTCTATGTCGACTCACTCAAAGAGATATGTTCCTCGAGAATCTTGCCCTCCTGGCCTAGACTGCACAATCCCTCTGGGGAATAGATCTGTTGCCTACGCAGCTCTTCGATCCCCCTCTTTTGCTCAACGTTGGATCTTTCGGCTTTTCTCTCTTGCTTCACCTGTCCTTTGATACCATGTGAAAATTCCTAAACCCAAAATTCCGATTGCAGCAAACTAATACTACTTCTTCTACTTGATTAATCATGCAAGTTATTTATTGTGTTCTACGAGTAAATACTGAAGCATATACACCGCAACCTTCACTACATAAATAAACTGCGGAAAAATAAACGCAGAAGCAAGATCTGAACAATAAGAAAACCAAACACACATGACACCGCTATTTTTGGACTAAGTCACAAGAAAATCCCAATGCAAGAAAACCGATGCAACAAATGAGGGTTTGATATTATTAAGCAGAAGTTTCTGAATACAACTGGATGCCCAATTTCTTGCTATCCACAGAGGATATGACTGATAGAGAACTAGTGAGGATTACCTCACACTAACACTGGAGATCTGGATCTAACCCAACACTGAAATGAACAACCCCACACTTCCTCTGCACAGATCTGCATCACTCTGGTTGGGGACTGTGTCACCTCATTCTGTTGAATCTTTTGTTGGTTAGATTCTAATATCTAGCCCTTCCAGTCTCACACCCTGACACTATCAAACTGGATCTAACTGATCCTCAGCAAAATCTCAGATCTCCTCAAGGTTGTAGCGTTGCCTCTGCATGGCACTACGCTGCCCAGCGTAGCTACTACGCTGCCTCTTCTGCGTACTGGCCTCTACCTTCTCTCCAAAGTATTCCCCGACTCAAGAAGAGATATTCCAACTGGAACTATTACTACCCCTCATTGCAATCGAATCAACTAGATCAAACTCTTAGGCTTCTCTGCGCTGCTCACTTAAGAAATTCAATCTATACACTCACTCAGTGTGATTTAAAAATTCCCATTGAATTCCTTCTTATACTCTTCTCGTTGGATAACCAACGTCCTAGATTAAAACATAATCATTGGCTTAGATCATATTGACTAGATCTCCATATTTTTTTGGAAGTTTCACATCGAGTTCTATTAATATACTTTAATTGTTTTAATTCCCTAAGTTTAGACTTAGGCTCCCATTAAAAATAATTAATTATTTTAATAAAACCCCATCCTGGTGGAATTTCCCAAAATGCTTTCTAGGTATTTTGGAATACATGTCTAAGCCTTGCTGCAAAATTTGAGACTTAGAGTACATCCAATGCTACCAAAAATCAACACACCTTGATTTCAAGATATTCAAAGATCCCTTCCTTTTTTAGCTTACAAGATTTTTTCTCTGCATGAATGTTCAACTTGCATGTTTTTTTTGCGACACGACTAATATGTCTCCAAAGAATAGAACTTGACTGTAGAGAGAATTAAACCCGCTAGGTTCCATTTAAACTATTGTATTTTAACAACAATAGTTTGCCTTTAACAACGTTATGCTACAAGTAATATTCTCTTTCATAATCCTAAGATTTTTTTCTAGTTATCCCTTCATATACCTATGGGAAACATAAGAAATACTTGTATATCCTTCCAAACTTGTCCATTATTCCAAAATATGTTTGCTACGTCAATTGTCATTGTCCTGTAGCTTTAAACATTCAAATAAATTAATATAAAATTCAAAATTTAAATTAGAATTTTACTTCTACTTTCTCATTTATTCATCTAAATTTATGGTCCCACCAACATGAAAGTAATATGGAAAAGGAACTCAACAACTATGCAAGGGGACAACTCCTACCTCCCAACAACTTCCAAATAGTTTATAGCATTCTCACATTTTCTTATTTATCTGTTAACTATCTCATTTTTGTAGTTAGCACCATTGTAGCCCTTGTATAAATGGCCCGATTTTTAAATAGTCTATTTAAGTGTAGTTTTGTAATTTTTTAAGTTGTTTTGTATCCTACTTTGAGGCTCATTATGCAAAACAGTGATGCATTTGCAATGGTTATGGATAGAAATTTATTTTTTCATACGGAAACAAATGTCATGATTATATATGTAATTGTTCAAAAAATATTAGAAGGTCCAAAACAAAAATTACAGACAAGGGAGGAAGGACGGGAAAAAGATGGAGATGGTTAGGGTTTCTTTCTTCGCCACCGCATAAGTTCGCAATAGTGCCGCTCTCGACCCTGCAAACACCTATTTAGATTTCGGTCACAACACTTGACCACTGGTTCTACGTCCTATGAAGAACCTGATAGCTATAACGGTGGTCAAGTCTTATGGGAGACCATCCCATCTGTGCCTAGGACCACAGATCAATTTGGTTACGACCTGCACTACCAACAACCTCTGCGCCAGGGGCGACATCGATTTGGCTTGTCCAATTGATCGAGCTTTTGTCACCGCCCTCTTCAACCTTAGATTTTGGAAATCTAAGACCAGATCTACGAAGTATCCAACAATCCATCCTGCAGATGGATCACTTTGCATCGGATCACAGATGGATGCACACGCAACCCCAGATATTGGGGCGCATCGTGCTGGTGTGGCAAATCCCACGCTCACAAATGCAGATCCATGGCCTATCACGCGGATTCTTGCAGGATCCTCCGCCTTTGTTGTGATCACTGACATGATATATCATTATGCCTATTTTTTAGACTCATGATTAGATTGGGTCAAGAGCATGTCTTCAAGAGATTCATTACCCTCAGATACACATTGTTATATCCCAGATCTGGCTCATCTCACAGTTTCATAAACAGAGAGTGTACATCAAGACTGTATGAAGACCTCAAATGAAGAAGAGATGACATAAATTTTTGGCAGAACCTTGAGCAGGAAATCATTATGTATGCAGATCTAGACATGGATGTAGATTCGATTCCTCAAACAGGTGATCCAAAAACAAACTAATATACCAACGCGACTTCAAAATCCGATATATGCAAGGAAATTGATGCAGGATGACCACATAGTAAAATATTATGGAATCAAGCCTGACACATCTATCACTCTCACCTTGAGACTGATTGGAGGTTATTTCGGATCCATCTCAAAAGGCCCTGCATCATTCAAGGATGTTGTGAAAGGGAAGGAGGTGACTCAAAACAATTCAGAAATTACACTAATTCTTCCTGGGTCATATATCGTGGAGAAGAAAACTCAAATACCAGCTTTGACAGTTATTGTGGACGAGGTAAATAGTATTTATCCATATTTCTACACCAAGCACTTAGCTGCAGATTTAATGGATTTTGGCCCAAATCAGAGGCGCTTCATCAATGGGTATTTTCTAATTGGACACCCAATTGTGATATTCATCTATGCTCTAAAGGGGTTTTTACCGTCAGATTTGATATAGTAAAAGACAAGGAATATGTATTAAATGAAGGACCATGGTTTTGGGGCAATGATAGGCTCTTCACGACACCCTGGTTCTCCGATTTCAATGTTACCACTATGGTAGTATCCAAAATTCCTATTTGGATCGAGTTACATAATCTACCCTTACATTTCTGGCATCACAAAGTATTAGAAGGTATCGGGAACTCCGTAGGGAAATTTCTTAAGGCTGATTTAGAACGAACCCACAAAGTTATCTTCACTTTTGCCAGAATTCGTGTCAAAGATGATATCAGTCAAGGATTACTTGATCACATTACATTGATATACAATAACCAACGATGGTCACAATCTCTTGATTATTAAAATACGACATTCTGATGTCGTACATGTCTATAAACGGGACATCTCCAAAGCACATACCCACAAGCCAAAAAGGACTTCAATAGAAAAAAGAGACAACCACAAAAGCCCAAAGGTTGGCGATTTTCAGAACCATAGGAAATAGAAGTAGAAAAAGCAGACGCACTAGGAAATGACATAAACAACAGTCCTCAAAATGACAATATTATTCCATAGAAGGATGATATAGAGCACAACTCGGCACTAGTTCCAATATCTCCAACCTCACAGCTACAACATGCAAAACATACCCCTGAAAAAGAGGTAAGTGGATCCAAACACACCCATGTCTCAGAACGATTATATTTTGATAAAGAGATCCCAACAAATGTAAAAGAGAATCAAATGGATTTACTATCATCCACACCCAACACTGGTGGTTGGCGTAAAGTGGAAAAAAAGAAAGGTAGAAAAGAACAATTTTTTTCTCTTTGATGAGTATGTATGAATCCTGCATGTCAGGACTGGGTCAATACTGCATATGATTTTAGCATCTACAATATGTAATTTTGTTCAATTATGAATAAATTTGCAATTTTTCCTTTGTGAAAAAAAATTGTTCAAAAAAGATTAATTATTAGTTATTATATATGTTATCATTTAAGAGTTGTTACTATGTGACATTCACGAAATGTGCAAAACTATGAAAATGAGGAAACTCAAGAGAGTTAAGGCCCTAAAAAAAACAAATCAATCATTAACAAGATACATGAACATGCAAGAACATGGACTAGTTAAGGATGAATCAAGGTTCGAACCGCAGGGAAGATATTGGGTAAGATCCAAGAAGCCGTCATCTTGAGCGGACACTGTAGGGTGGACTACTTCAAGCTTTATCATGAGTTGGGGTTTCAGGCCAGTCACAAAGTCTCAAATAAAACAAAACACCATTTTCGATTCTGGGTGGCCCACATTGATAGAGAACCAACTACATGCAGTTGATTCCCTCCCTTCCTCTAACATTTTTCTCGGGGTTTTATTGGCATTATCTCAGGTAAATGTCCCCCTCCCCAATATGGTAATTACTCACATGCAGTAAATATGTGGGGTTTTAAGCCCACAAACCCACCCTTCTCTGCCAACTATTTTCTAGGGTTACAAGAGTCCTTTTCGGTGGGTTTTATGAATCTAGGTTTACATTATTTTACTAGCTATGGTGGGGTTTCATCAAGAATGACCCCCTTAGTTGCAAGTGTTTTTTTGGTGGTTTCGAGTCTAATATTTGGGTTCCTTTGTTGGGCACAAATTTTTCTACTATTGAGGTAGGTTTATCTCAGGTCTCAACAGTTCAGGAGGGTTTTGTGATGGGGAATGATAATGGATTTAAACATGCAGAGATTGTGGTGGAGACAAAAGTGCCTCGTCTACATTCCTCGGTTGGTTGAGAGTCTGCACCTAAAAGAAAGAAAAATCAGATTTTGAAAATTTTAAAAACTCCAACCCCTTACAAACTATGTTTGGGAGATGATGTATAGATGGCTTAGCTGGTGGAATATGTAGAGAAATCCTTGGTTGGAAGGGTCAAAGGCCGTAAATTTTGTTTAAAGACACTTGAGGAGTGGAGGAATGAAAACATTATCCCATTGGTTTAAGATGCTCCAAAAATATTTCTCCTAGCGAGGGGTTGGATACAAATGAAATTCAAATCTCATGAGTAAGTCGAAAATATCGCAAAAGAGGTATGGACCATTGACTCCACTCCTGTAATATTCAAATTTTGGTCTGCATTATTTGATGCTAGCAGGGATAGGCAAGATGTGGTGTTGGTATGGGTTGGATTTCCAGGCTTGTCGTCATCTATGTGGAATAGACAAAGCTTTGAAAATTTGGGGAATAGTCTATGGTTTTGGATGCAGATTTATGTTTCAAAGAGACCAAAGATATGGGCATGGCTCATGTACTTGTGAGCTTGGATCTTCGGGAAAAGCTACATCATACCACAAATATTGGAAAAGGTACAGATATAATTCAAATACTAGATTATGAAGGTCTTACGTTTAGGTGGAGGAGGTGCCATAAATATGACCATCTGGTAATCAACTAGTCTTCCTTTCAAAAAACCCTCAGTTATTTATGAAGGTGATAAGAATAAAAGGACTGCAGTAGGGTCTCGGACTACTAATGCAAGTTTCCAAAGGGAGGCTCAAGCATGGGATGAGCCTCAAATGTCGACTATATTTCTCATATCATGATCCATGGTAGCCTCTCCAATGGATATTTTGGTGTATGCTCCTAGACCGATTCCTTTGGCTTCGGAAATCCAAGCCGGTGCAGGCACTTCAGAACTTGGGAACGAAATGGAGCTGCAGATAGGAATTCTAAAGAAGGCCTACACATGGTTCGAGGTTGTGGCAGGTAGATGAATACATGGAGACTAAACATTTCCAATGCTACCACAGACCATTTATGGATGTGAATCAAAATGATGTACATGTTTAAATTTTTGAGACATTCTCATATAAGTTTTTGGATGCTTTATAGCACATGTTTTTCTATTATATATGAAATGTTTGTTTTTGAGGTTGTTGGAAATGGCAACACTACATCAACTACATCATAGTTTTTGAGGTTGTTGGAAATGGTAAACCAAGATTTTTCGATGCTCACGAGCCCGCGCTCTGCCTTCCCCTGCGCATAGGGTTACTGGTGTTGTGGTAGGGTTCTCGCCTTGGCTAGGGCTCGACCTAATGGCGGATTCTCAGCCTCCTCCTGAGGTCAAGGCCTTCAAGCTTTTGATTTCTTCCCAACCGAAGAAGAAGAAACAACTCGCCTCCAATTTTTTCAAGAGATTGGATGAGATCCCCTCGGTGGCTCTCCCGCCTGAGGGTCCGACGAAAGTGGCCATGTCCCTTGCGGACCGAGCGTTGGTTGGTCAGTTTACAAGTCTATGGCCTTCACCAAAAACTACAGAAGCCTAGATCACCCGAAATTGGAAGCCCCTCATTGCAAACAACGTCACCTCATACTTCCTAGGGTGGGGTTTCTTCCTGTTTGAATTCAACACAAAGGAGAACTAGGATCTGATTTTTAGAAATAGACCCTATTTCATGGGTCCTCAAGGACTGTACTTAAAACATTGGACTCCAAACTTCGACCCCTCAGAGGATGTTCCATCTGTCGTTCTAGTCTGGGTCGGGCTCCTAAACTTGCCGGTGCACTACTGGAACTGGGAATTAATGCAGCAAATCAGCAACGCCCTTGGGAAATTCATAGACAGAGAAAATAAAAAAGAACAATATGAGTGCGCCAGAACCTGCGTGGAGGTATATCTCGAAGTTGGGTTGCCATAAGCCATTAAGCTAACAGTGGGGAACTAGTCCCATCTGCAGAAATTAGGCTACGAACAATTTTCATTCAAATGTCCAATAACTATCCCAAAAATGCAGGCCCAGAAAAGGAGAAAGAAGAAGGATGGAAGCAACTAAAGAAACCTAGAACGAGCCTTAAGCCAGGGTCAATCGGACAAGGAATGGAGAAGGGAAAGGGAAGTTCAGCACCTACGAGGAGTATTCCTAAAGCCAAACCCACTGAGAAAGGTCAAGAAAATAGCTTTGCTGCTTTGAGCTTAGAGAAAGAGGAAGTTCAAGAATCTGATAAACAGGATGTGCAAAAGGATCTCCAAATATAGGAAACCCTAGAACCATTGAAGATTGGCAAATATCCTGAAGAAACCCCGAAAGAGAAAGAGTCTGTCTCCGAGGGGGAAGATCTAGATTCGAAGGAGTCGGAGGAAGAAGGAGAAATTGGGGATTCCCAAACTTTGGTCAGAAGATTGACCAGGGGACAGAAATACTCCAGGGAAAAGAGAGAGCAAGAAACCTACAAGAAGAAGCTTTAGGGGAGCTAGCCGACCCTAGAAAAGATGATGGCAAAAATCCTAAAGAAAATAGAAATCAAAGCCAGGGCTCTAAGGGAGCCCTCTTAGCTCAAAAAAGGAAGTAATGAAGATCGTCTCCTGGAACTGCAGAGGGATGGGGAGCAACCTAAAAGAAGAAGCAATGAAAAGTCTAGTAAGGTTGGAAAGGCCCGACATTCTTCTCATCTAAGAGACCAAAATGGAGGAAAGGGAATTTCTCCACAAAAGAAAACAGTTTTGGGGAAAAGGAGGGGGTATCACAGTCTCCTCCAGAGGCGCCTCTGGAGGGCTGAGAATTCTATGGGATGAGACATGCTTTGAGAAAATTCTAGTTAGACTCAACTCAAACTGGATTTTTTCTCAATTTTTTCATCTTCATACCAAAAATACCGTGAATCTTTTCAACACTTATGCTCCGGCCATCTTGGGAGACAAAAAAATCTATTGGGAATCCATTATGGACCTAGCAAATGAAATTCATATGGATAACGTCATTATCGCTGGAGATATGAACATTACTTTAAGCCAAAGGGAGAAGCAAGGGGGTAGCATTGTAAGCGATCCAACCAGAGAATGGGTGGACGAACTCATTCAAGACTGGGATCTATTGGACTTCAAGCCACCCAAGGGAAAATATACATGGACCAATAGAAGAATGGGTCCGGGCCACATTGCTGCAAGGTTAGATCGTTTTCTCATCCAGAGTTCCTTCTTGCTTTTAGGTCTTGATGTCAGTTTTGCTTGAGATGAAGTCGCTTTTGAATTTGGGGCCTATTCCCTTCCGTTTTAGTGCTCTCTGGGTGTAGCAACTTGAATTTTTGGACAGATTTGAGGAAGTCTGGAAACACCCTGTCAGTG
This sequence comes from Pinus albicaulis, assembly GCA_034641835.2. Taxonomy (NCBI): domain Eukaryota; kingdom Viridiplantae; phylum Streptophyta; class Pinopsida; order Pinales; family Pinaceae; genus Pinus; species Pinus albicaulis. Next base: position 86,311,865 of record CM076573.1, read on the forward strand.
GATACCCCTTCTTTGTGTGGGAAGAAAATCTGAGGAGAGTGAAGAGGGCCCTCAAAATCTGGGCTAAAGCCCTCCCTTCTCCAACCGAGTCAAGGTGGGCTTCCCAAGCATGTTTGGAGAGTCATAAAAAACAAATGGAAGATATGGACATCTCGAAGGACAACTTAACCCTGGAAGAGGAGCTCCAGGCTAATCTACATAAGGCTTGCATCCTGGAGGAGGAATTCTAGAGGCTTAAATCTCGCAGTATGTGGATACAAGCTAGGGATAGGAATACCTCCTTCTTTCATAAGTAGGCTCAAGCCAGAAGAAAATTTAATTCTATAGTGGAGATAACCTCAGGAGACCAATCCTTCTCCGACCTGACCGGCATCAAAAGAAAAGCTTATCAGCACTTCAAAGAATTGTACACAGAGGATAAGCAAGAAAGTCTCAGCTCCAACCTGCTCGATTTGGTTCCCCTAAAGGTCAATGCCCAAATGAACACTATGTTGACTGCTCCTATCACCATCAATGAAATCAAGCGGGTCCTTGATGAAATGGATCCAAAAAAGGCTCCTAGGCCGGATGGTTTCACGACGTGATTCATTAAAACTTGTTGGAACATTGTCAAAAATTATCTTAAAGTCTCAGACCTGCCACAAGCTTGGGGGCAGCACCAACTCGGCCTTCTTGGCCCTTATACCTAAAGAGAAGGGTGCCAATTCTTTCAATAGATTCAGGCCAATTTCTGTAGCAGTGGAACTTGTAGATTTGGTTTTTGTAGCAGCAAGACTTGTAGATTTGTTGGCTTTAATAGCAAAAGGGCTTTAATTATAAAAATACACAAGAGGTATTTATAATAATAAATATTTATTAATATGATATGAATAAGATATTAAACGATTGAATGATTACAGTGAGGTCCTGCTTTTATACCTATGTAGGTGACCTTTCATGAACAGGCGTGTCTTTTAGACATGCCTTTTCAGCTAACTTAATGACTACTTAACATAATTACTATTTGATTAATTAGTAATTATGTTTATTCTATTTATTCTATTAATGACTATATTTATTACTTAAGTTATGAATAAGGTTCATCACATTGCCTCCTTCTCGAAAAGCTTTGTCCTCAAAGCTTCACTTTTCGACAACTTCCTTTACTTTGGATTATCTGCTAGACATGTCATTTATCACCGGTACCTTGGCATGTATAATTCTTCAATAATGCCATCTTGAATTGGGTTCTCCCTTTTTATATATATATATATATATTCTAAATAATTATTATTACTATTATTTAAATAATAATAATAATTGATTTTTTTTGTTAATCACTGATTTTTTTTTTAAATAATATAGAACTACTTTTTTTCTTTTTCCTTTTTTTTTCATTAATTTAATTAATTAAAAAGTAATTTTAATTAATTAAATTAAAAAATAAAAAAATAAAAAAATAAAAATAAAAATAAAAAAATTTATCGAACTTATCACATTATATTCTGTCGACCTTATTTATAAGGCAAGAAATGATCTGTCTACCTTGGAAATTGGCGTTTGAATTTAGATGTATAAACCCATTCCTCCCAGAAAACCATTGATTATGTTGGTTGGAAATTGAAGCGCAATGAAGAAAGGAAAGACCTTCTTTCCAACGAAGCATGCAGTCCCCATACCTGCAACGGTTGAATTATGGATTACTTCCACCACCACCCTAATGGAGTGAATGTTTCATAGAGTGTAAGTTTATATAAAATACTGCATCGATTCACGTGCCGAGATTCAACAGAAATAAATTTCGCTTGCATGCAAGAAGAAAGAATGAGCGATCGACAACACATCACAACATTTTAGGTTGATTGTTCCCGACATCCAATCTCTAGGCATGTCTAAAGCACTGTCTGAACGCAGCCTAGACTTCACAACAAATATTAAATGCAACATAAGGCAGCATGGTTTATACATCCCAAATCTCGGTTTATAACGTTGGTAATCACGTTGTTTGGCTAACAGACAAATGCCTTTCCACCATGACGTTTGACAAGCGTTATTTTTAATTGGACACTGTGTAATTTTAATTCAACAACACAGTCCCCGCTACACAGATGACTCCACAGGCGAAACGTTACATAGTCGTCCCGATTTTTGTTTGGCAGCGGATGGTGAGGAGAACCGGACTAAGCTGTCGGCTTGTTGGGACAGCGGAAGACGAGGGTAGGTGGATGAAGATAGCGTGCGCGAAGGTTAGAAGGAAACGGTCCACCGATCCACCGTTTCGTAAAACTGCTAACCTGTTCCACGAAATTTATTGATCCAGATATATGAAGATAGAGAGGCTTTTCATTTTCAGCAGGCCCATAAGGTGAACGGTATCTACCCCTTGTTATAACAACAGCACCTTTAAGCAAATCAAGTTCTGAAAGAAGAGAAACTACACGTATTGCTGCAGCCCCGAATGGACCTAATGCAACAGGATCATATGCCGCTAATGCACTGTTGTGTACAGGGTGTAGAAAAAAAATCTGCCCGGGGATTTCTGTTTGGTACACATCAATGATAACATGACATCTGCCATAGATGTGCCCACTGTATTCCTGTCAATTGCAAGTATGCCTAGGGTTTTGGAATGATAGACCACCACCCCTGTCTGAGAAAAGGGTTTAGTCTGCACATCATCAAGCAGTAATGATGGTGGTATATGGACCTCTACCATGACAAGGCTTGGTTTTATGACTTCCTCTGCAGATGGAGCTTTAATTTTCAGTGTTGTATCTGGCTCATCTTGATGATTCAACAATCTCTTCTTTGCCTCGTCTCTCTCAATAATAACAGGGTCTGAAACAAAAGACCAGAAATGTGTCATATCGCCACCATCGCTTACATTGCTGCCAAAACCTTTCAACCCTGGACTGGTAATGAGTTTTGTTGAATACACTTCAGTTGCGCCAACATGATCATCTCCTGAAGACGGGATTGGCAAGATTGTAGGCATCTTTTTCCACAATCCAGTCTCATCATTTCGAGTGTAGAGTTGAGGCTCTCCAAACCAATCATGCCTGTCAATAGTGACAAGGAAAACCATGGCTCGATAGTGATTAAGACATGTCACAAACTCTAGAGGAACCCGTGATCCTCTATGTAATTCTGACAAAATGGATATAAATTCTTCAACGTTTTTAGTTTCCTTCCCTGCAAATTTTTTAATGATAGCACCACTAGGAACACCTGCTTTTAATAACATATAGCCTGATTGTGCAACATACATTAGACCACAGTTGAAGGAGAAATTCCTAGCCTGTTGGTAGGATAAAGGATGAATTATGCCATCACTTAGTTCCAAAAATTTGTTTGGAATTATCTCCTCTATGAAGTCGAGGATATCGTGAAACGAGAGCTGCCTTATGATGTCCCTGAATTTTGCAGTCCTTGCCTTCATGATATTCACTGTGTCAGAAAAGCTTGTAATTGTCTCACTGCTTTCGTTGTTTTTACAAAATGTGTTGAAATTATGCCCATTTTGTTTCTACCAAGTAGCTGCAATCCAACACTTTATAACACTTTGTATATGTATAGCAGTTGCTTTAATCTTGAGGAATTGTCGTCTTTGAGTGAATGATCTGTAGAATGACTGAATTTTGATAGCTGCCATTAGTTCTTCAGATCTGTAATGCTTTTGTTTCTCAACATAGCCTTCTCCCAAATTATTTTTATCTGCATCAGCATGCTCTTCATCTTTTTGTGTGTTTTTTTTATTGTTGCTGGCAATGATATTTCTTGTATAAAAGGCACATTTATGTCCCGTGAAATATTTGTCTCCACATTTCCAACATTTCTCTTCCTTTTTTCCTTTATTATGCATTGGCTCCAATCACATAACTTAGAAATTTGTGGGCGTATTCCTGGTTTCCTTTCACAAAGTCTTTGGCATGTAAGGTGGCAGGATACGACATCTGGTCAGTGACCGAGGTAATGATATGATCTCTGGTTACAGCAACTGCGTTGTCGGTCGATGTTATTACTGTTTCAGATGTATTATGTTGGTGATTTGCAGGAAGAAATTGAAGCTCTCGTTGTTATATATTCAGCCAAGCACCTTGGTCATGAAACTTGGCAGAGTCAATTTGTTTGCCTGCTGATGACACCCCAGACCTAGTGACACTCGGTGTATCTTTGGAAGTACTACTAGTCCTGGATGTTAATGAAGGCAAGTTGGGTTGATTACTGTATCCAAAAGCTGCTCTCTCTTTTTCTTTGCTGTAATTATCTTGGTGTTCATTATTCTCTTTATGGATTACTGCAGAAATTTTTTTACAACATGTTGTGACTTCTGCACATGAATTTTCCAGTTGCTGAAACTTTTCTAGAATTTTATTATTTTTTTTACTTCCTTCAGGATCTTCACATAATGGCACATTGTATGGTAAACAATGTTCCCGGGCTCGTACACTACCCTCATAGGCTTGTAAGACGATATTATGTGCCATGGCTCTGATGGCTTCGATATGGCTCCGATACCACTATAGCAGCAGAACTTGTAGATTTGGTTTCTGTAGCAGCGAGACTTGTAGATTTGTTGGCTTTAATAGAAAAAGGGCTTTAATTATAAATTAACACAAGAGGTATTTATAATAATAAATATTTATTAATATGATATGAATAAGATATTAGACGATTGAATGATTACAATGAGGTCCTGCTTTTATACCTATGCAGGTGACCTTTCATGAACAGGCATGTCTTTTAAACATGCCTTTTCAGCTAACTTAATGACTACTTAACATAATTACTATTTGATTAATTAGTAATTATGTTTATTCTATTAATGACTATATTTATTACTTAAGTTATGAATTAGGTTCATAACAATTTCCCTCTGCAACATTGGCTACAAGCTCGTCACTAAAGTCATGGCTAACAGACTGAAATGCCTTCTTCCAGAAATCATTCCTGATAATCAAGGGGAATTTGTCAAAGGTAGGAAGATAACTGATAACTTCATTCTTGTTCAGAAAGTGATTCATTCAAGCATCCAATGACGAGAAAAAGGCACGACTGTCAAGCTGGACCTGGCTAGTGCGTTTGACAGAGTTAGGCACAAGTTTCTCTTTGGGGTTATGAAGCAATTTGGGCTTGATTGCCGCTTTATAAGCTGGGTCAAGGCCTGCATTGCGGAACCATGGATTGCTCCACTTGTCAACGAGCGCGTTGTTGACTTCTTCAAGGTGAGTCGCGGGATAAAGTAGGGATGCCCTTTATCCCCTCTTCTCTTTTTCATTCAAGACCCTATTCTTAGTTTTATGCTGGAGAAAAGATAAAACGAGCAAGATCTTATGGGTCTTAGGATCACCAGGGGCATTAGAGACATAAATCATGCTCTCTTTGCTGATGACTCCATCCTCCTGGGGGGTGCCTCCGCCATCTCGACCTCCCACTTCAAGCTGGAGCTGGATCACTACTGCCTCGATTCTGGAAGTGAAATTAACACGGGAAAATGCTTCATTTATGCTTGGAACCTCACTGACCTCGAGCTAAGCACGATCACCAGGATTTTGGGTTTCAAAGGCTCCACGAATTGGGTGTCTTTTAAATATCTTGGGCTGCTGATCTTTCAAGGATGCTCGATTGGGAGGGACTAGTACCCCTTGCTGGACAAATTCAAGCTCAAAATGCAAGCCTGGGGCTCGTCATGGCTCAATTTGGCAGGTAATATTGTTCTCATTAATTTAGCCCTTAATAGTCTTCCAATCTTTCATATGTCTGTTTTGTTGGCTCCGGTGGGCATTCTTCGCAAGATGGAGCCATCCATTCGCTCCTTTTTCTGGAAGGTAGGGAAGAATAACGTTAAGAGAAATTCGTTGATAAGTTGGAATAAGATTGTTATGCTGCTGCTAGAAGGAGGCCTTCACATAAAAGATCTCAAGGAGCACAACATCGTTATGGGGGCCAAGATATTATGGCGGCAGGTACAAGGAATATGGGATGGGCACAGATTTCTTTGTGGAAAAAATACAGCTTTGGAAAGCGCCTTCGCAGCCTGGAGAACTTCCAAACTAATCGAAAGGGATCCCTAATTCATCAGTTGTGTAAGCGTGCTCTCTCGCTGCTGCGAGATCACTTGTTCTGGATTCCTGGCAATGGGAAGCAGATCAGCCTGTGGGAGGATAGAATCATGAATGAAGAAGCGATCGAGGAGGATCCTGATTTGTTGGAGCTAAAAACATGGAAGATTGCAAATGGTCGATGCATGTTGTGGGACATTTCAGAATGGGATAGCAGCAACCGGGCAAGGTGGTAGAAGATAGAGATTCTTGTTCATCTGGAGCAAGCTGGGCCAAATTCACGGTAGCACTGGCTGGGAAAGCCCCCCTAAACGCAAGGAAAAAAGAAAGAAGGGGTTGGGGTTCCTCGAAGGGATGATATTCCACAACAGAAGGCTACAAATGTCTTAAATCCATTCCCATTGTCCCCTGCAACCCAGCGATTTGGAAAGGAATTTGGCAGGTTAAAAGCATCCCGAAGATTGATATGTTCACCTAGAAACTGGGGCACAAAAACATCCTTACAGCTGAAAACTTGTAGCGTCATGGCTTCCACGACCCCTCTCGATACCCGCTCTGTCAACAGCAGGAGGAAAATTTGGTCCACATCTTTCTCGAATGCCTCTACGCTCGAGACATTTGGAATGAAATCTTGGTGATTTGGAACAACAGCCTCATCCTCCCAACCAACATCATGGGTATGTTGTCTAATTGGGGAGACCTGTTCCCTAAGTCCTTCCCCAGGAGAGGTTGGCCTTCGAGGGGTGGATGATTCCAGGAGAGGTTGGCCTTCGAGGGGTGGATGATTATCCCTAAAATCATTTGCTGGAAGATCTGGCTTGAAAGAAACAATCAGATCTTTCAAGAGAAGGCCCTAATCTAGCAGCAAATCGGTGTGAAAATCATAAGCTTATTCAAAGAAATAATGCAGGCCAAGGTGAACCAGAAGCGGGCTTGTAGCTTAAGCCGGCAAGATAGGGAGTGGTGCCAACAGTTGGGGCTAAATCTTCCCACAAGGCAAAATATGGAGAAGTGTAGAGAAGAATGGAAAATCAAACTAAAGGATGAGGACTTTGACAAATGGAGAAGTAGCACAAATATCCACACTATGTTTTTTGACGTTGCAACAAAGGGGAATTCGGGGAAGGCCGAAGGCGGAGGAATTATTCGTTGCCCTTCAGACCGAATCATTTCCCACTTTGCCTGGGGTTTGGGGCTTACTTCGAACAATCAAGCGGAAGCCATGGCTCTCCTCCAAGGCTTGAAACAACTGCAAAAACATGGAATCAACGAGCTAATCATGTCCTTTGACAGACTTCAGTTCTTTCACGTCCTTTGGAAAAATAACAAAGATGCGGATCTTGAAGCAACCATTGTTTTCTCTTTACAAGCGAGATCTCTCCTCTGCGAAGAGGAGGATTAATGGGATCCTCTGCCTTACCCAGCCCCTCTCCTTGTTATGTATTTTTGTCTCTTGTTGCAGCAATTTGTTTGTATTAGAAAGTTTGCTAGTCATTGGGAAATTGCTAGATTGAATGTAAGAAGCAGAGTAGGTGAATTTTGCTTGTTCGGAAACCCCCTAGACATTAGGTCTCCAGATGTAAAACCTCCAAGCATAAGCCTCGATACTTTTGATTCAATATAAACATACCCATTTCTGTTAAAAAAAATAATTTAATTTAATAGTAAATTAAATTTAGTTTAAATAATAAAGAGAATTGCAATTATCTTTTATACATAAATTTAATTTTTACAAGTGACATATTTACCTTTTAAAAAAACAAAAAACAATATATATCTAATTAAAAAAAAAAATACACAAAACAAAATTAACTAACTAAACTGCCATCCTATATATTAAATATATCGTGGAACAAAAAAAAAAATATATATATATATATATATATATATATTTTTTTTATTTTTTTTTAATTAAAAATAAATAAATAAATCCCGAAGCGCATAACTTGAAAAATTAAAAATAAATGGATACTAAAGCTGCCAGAACTATGTAACTATTACATGATAACAACTAAAATCGAATAATAATTATATAATAATTTATGGGTAGAACAATTATACTTTAATTATACTAGGTAGAAATCATTTAAAATTGTATGTGAATCAGGTTAAGTCCTAAGTAATGTCTACACCGAATGACCCCTTTGATGAATGGAGGTACAGAGAACGATGAATGACTACTAGGGAGTCATGGACCATCATTATTATATAATTAAAGTAAATAGTAACGAGAGAGCACGTTCCCCGTGCTTTTGCTCCATCACTAAATTCTCCGTGCTCACCGATATTTAATCGAATATTTTGAGAAGATATGACCCTACACATTTGAGAGGGAAATCAATTATTCCTTTTCGTATTATTTCTAAGAAGTATGATGTCACGTGTTAGACATGGTTAGAATTTTAAATCATAGCTTTATTCTTTTGACGAAGAAAAATCTGATAGTTGGATAACCAAAAAATGATATTGGACAATTTAAAATATATATTTATATATAGTGATTAAAATTAAACTTAGGTGTAAAGTATATTAAAGAAATTGAAGATTTGTGAAGTTAATCTTAAAATAAAAATAAATAGTAAATAGTAAATTTTAGTTAAAAAAATAAATATTTGGTGATATTTTATAACTTATAGTGAATTATTAAATATTAATTTAACTAAAACAAATATTTCACTAACAGAATAAATTTGTGAAAATTAATTAAAATAAAATAAATACTCTTCCTATAATAAATAAGGAGCACGAAGACCAAAGCTTCGGTCGTTGAAGCATATTTTCATATAAGTATTTATAGCCTGTGTTAATGGCCTCAGGAACTCGTTTTTTTCATGTTTATTGCTTGTCTTGCTTTTATTATTAATGTTGGGAATAAAGGGCAGAGTTACCCAAAAAGTGTCAACTCTTCCAACAGGGTTGGGATTATTCAGCAACATGTGTTTGATGTGTATTGTATGAATAGATGCTCCCCTTTAAGCATTTTTGTGGTAGGTAAAATCCACTTAAGAAGTCAAACCTTCAACTTCTTAGGGGCTTTCATGTCATGAATTGGGGTAAAGGACAAGACTTTGAGATCAGAGCAGGATTTGTAAGGACTAAAGAGAGGAAAGAAAAAGTAAGAGAGAGAGAGGGGGTATGGTAGGGGAGGATGCAAATGGAGATGGAGACAACAAAGCAGAATGCCAAATTCCTAATGTTTAGCAGACGTTTTGGAGATCTATCTCATGGTCGTCCTTTTGTTTTACACCTACAAGTCTTGCTACCTACAACCGTGCAGACGTGCAGTCTTCTTTCTGGCTACTGGAAAAGGTGCCCAATATTACAAACTAAGGGCCTCCTCTTACTCCTTGGTCACAACAACTCATTAAATTGTGGTCGGCCCTTCCACCATTTCAGCCCCTATCATCGTTAGAAGAAGCTTGGATGAGTGGCCAAAGGTAGGGTCAGATGACATTGGAGAATGGTTGACTCTAACAACCCTTCGGGAGAAGAAGGATGACAGTAATTTGAGAAATGGGGTAGATATGACGCTCAATTTGTGTTATGTTCAAATAAATGTAGAACCCACAAAATGTCAGGTCAAGAGGGATAAATTCGCCTTCTTTGATAAGGATTGCTCAAGACTGGAAAATCATATTTATTTAGATAGTGATGGAGTCGCTAGAAACAGAGAGATTCTTGAAGAGAATGGAATCACCCATGTGTTGAACTGTGTTGGATTTCTATGCCCATAATATTTCAGAAAATATTTGATATATAAGACAATGTGGTTGCAAGATTCTTCATGTGAAGATATAAAGAGTATATTATATGATATATTTGATTATTTTGACAAGGTAAGTGAGCAAGGTGGGAGAGTGTTTGTCCATTGTTACTAGGGTGTATCTCGCTCAACTTCATTGGTTATTGCTTATCTCATGTGGCAAAAAGGTCAAAGCTTCGAAGATGCTTTTCAGTATATAAAAGTTGCACAGGGTATCATAAATCCAAATATGGGTTTCACATGCCAGTTATTGCAGTGTCAAAAGAAGGTGCATGCAGCACCATTGAGTCCAAACTCTGTGCTAAGATTGTATAGAATGACTCCACATTCACCCTACAATCCATTACATTTAGTTCCAAAATTTTAAATAATCTTTTACCAGCTGCATTGGATTTCAGAGGTGCATTTATTGTTCATGTGCCTTCTATAATTTATGTGTGGATTAGAAAATGTTGTGAGCACATGATAGCTTTAGTAGCAAAGGATTCTACATTCCAAGTTGTAAGATTGAGCGAGTTGAGGGGCCAATTATTACTATCTTAAAAGGAGAGGAAAACAATGAATTTTTGGATGCTCTCTAGAAGGCCCCTTGTCATTTAGAGAAACCTAGAATGGGTACACAGGAAGTCGAGGATATTTTAAAATGTCATGTAAAATAATTTAGGCTTTTTGTCGAGAATAAGAGGGTAGAATCATATGATGTATATTTTGAGTTGTATTGAAGAGAAACTGTGGGAGGGGTTGTGCCCCCAGTTCCCTCTTTAGGAGTTGTATTTGAAACTCATCTTCCAACAAGAGAAAATTGTTGGGGAATTTTGCGTCATAAATTTGTGGGAGGAAACATGAAAGAATTGGTTGTTGCAGCTTTAAACACAATTCCCAGGCAGACATGCAAAATGACATCTAGTTTTCCAAGCAGGACACAAAACTCTCATCTATGGATCTTTCAACATCTTCATCTTCTCCTCAATATTCACCAAGTTCTATTTCCTCATATTCTAAATTTAGTTCAAAATCTCCTTCACCCTCTCCATTGTCTCTTCCTTTTAATCCCTCTATTTCTTGGTCTCCATCCTCTTCATCTCATCCACAATCTCGAGTGTGAAATTCAATGGAAAATTTTGAGAGATCTTTGAATCCTTCACAGATAAGTACAAATACTTTTCCTTCAAAAGCCTCTCTAGCGTGTTTGGTACAAAAACGAGGGAGTGTTTCCCCTTCTTTACAACTACTAGCGTTGGACTTGATGAATCTAAAAGCATTACGGTTAGGGATTCTGAGTTGGGATCTAACCACACCTTGACCACTTGTGATGGGTGGGCTTCCTTAGTTAGGTTCAACTTTCTCTCCTGCATAGCATCCCAACAATCTATTCACATGTTCTTGCAATTACGTGGACCATCGATTTGAGGGCTTCTTAGAGATCTTCTACTTCGTCTTCTTCTCGATTTTAAAAATATGTCGTTGCACGAACTTTCTGGCCATGTCATTCCACATGTCCGCGATACCGCACAGGGTTCTTGCAATTTACTACAGATCACCACGCGGTAAAAATTTATTAGTTGGAGGAGGAAGAAAAAAGATCTCATTGGTTGGATCTGCCCAGCCAAACCCATCATAGGAACACCTTCGGTGTAAAAAGGTGAAATCTCTCACACATATATATTAATATAAATATAAATTTATTTAGGTTAACTTTATATATATATATATATATTTCATGAAATTTGTTAGGTATTTATCTTTGTCTCAAGGATGAATAAGTTAATATATCGCTTGCATGAAATAAATCTAGGTGGGGAGAATGACACTACTCCTTACTACCAACTTCACTAAACCCAATTAACTACAACACACAAAAACTAATGTTAGATTCATCCTAGACTATGTCTTCTTATCGAGAGATTTGCAATTTGATTTTTTTAATCCTTTTCGGTGCTTGATAGGTTCAAAGTTAAAATGGATTTACATTGGTTTTAAAACATAAGTAAATTAAAAAGAAGACAAACTCAATCTTTCCAGTGTGTCCCCCTTCTTCTTTTTTCCTTGAAAACTCAATGTTCCACCTTAATCCACTATTTTCAATGAAATCTTGACCATTTGGGTGTTTTAAAAATGGATTAAAGTTCTTGAGAGAAAATTTTCATGATCAAAACCCGCAAGGTGTAGATCAGTTGGTGACAGGGTGTACTCTCAACAAGCTCACAATATCGTTGGTTCAAACCTCAACTAACCCATTTCCATGTGTGGGGTCATGTGATACACCTACAGGTTATAGATGTAGTATTTGGAATCAACCCCCTCTCATGTGAGTACAACTTTGGTCTAGTTATTAATTTCACTAATCACCAAAAAAAAAAAACAAAGAAGAGTTTTCTTATGAAAGTTTCAATCAATTAAGAGGAACTATAACTTCTAATACACTTACTATTATATTTTGAAAAACGGAAATTAAAAAATTATCCACCTCTAAATTTACTAGTTTAAAAAAAACCACTTAAATCTATAGTAACAAAAACTTAAAATTATATTTTGAAAATTCTAAACAATAAAAAAAGTTTTAAAAATCAACATTATTAACATGAAAACTCTTGAATATAAACATATTTATAACTTTGTAAAATATTTTCAATATATTGTGAACAAATTGTTGAAATGGCAGCCAAAGGGGGTTTTTGATTTAATTTTTCCTTAATTAAATTGGAAGAGAAATTGTAAATTCATCTCATGACAACTTGTATTAGTTAACTAATTCAGAATCACTGAGTTAGCTTAGGAAATTCAAGTTGACGGTCAGAGAGGAGGCATGTACAATTCTCCCATGATTTAAGGGGGTCCAGTTACAGTTATTTGTGAGTTGTAATTAGCTAACTCAATTAATTGAGTTAAAATCAGTTTAACTAGTTCTAACTGAGTGATGAGATAGTGAGAGGTCCAGTGAATTAAATCTAATTTAATTCACAACTAACGATTAATCAGTTAACTGATAATTCGCTATAAATAGTTGTTGTGTATCAGTTCTAAGGAAGGCCCGTTTGAGACTGGGGTTAAATGGATGATAACTATCAATTGTATAATTATAAAATTGTGCAGGTCATTTATAGAGTCATGTGGAGGCCAAGGATGCATTACACAATCAATTCAAGGTAATTTCCTATTTAATAGGGTGACAATTCCACCAAGAATGCGTGAGAAAGGTAGGCTGAGAAAAGGTTGAGAATTGGTTAAGTAATTGACTGCTTTTGTCTCAATTAGAGTGAGACAATTGGCAGAGTGCAGGAATTTCTTTGAGAGAGAAAAGCATTGTATTGTTTCATGATCTTGACTTTAAACAATATACATACAGTGGGGTTTTAGGCAGTGTGCTTTCCCCAGATACTTCTTGTGTTGTGCAATTGATTGTCTCTTTCTCTTATTTTTTATGTGATTGTGCGATCGTGTTTTGTTTCCACAATTTGTAGAAGGATTTGGTCTCTTGTTTTAGTACATTACAAGATCAAATTGAATCCCATTGTTATTTTTTATACATGGTATTAGAGCACCTAGAAACACAATGAGAAGAGAAGAACAAAGTGATCAGGTTCGAATTTGTAGATTTATTCTTCAGGATCCAATAGCAAATCAAGATCCTTAAAAATGCCAAGCCACCTCCGTGCAACTTATCCAAAGAAGAAAAACTTGCTCTAAAAAACCTAAGAAATGATAAAAATATAATAATCCTTAAATCAGATAAAGGCTATGCAACAGTAATAATGGACAGGATGGAGTATGATAAGAAAATGGAAGATCACCTAAACAACAGTGGTTGCTACAGAATTCTAAATAAAGATCCTAGTGCTAAAATTCTTAAGGAAGTAACCAAGAAAATAAAGACTCTTCTCTTGACACCATCATAAAAAAGAGAATCACCCCTTCTAGCTCCATCACCCCTAGAATTTATGGTGCTCCCAAGGTTCATAAAGCAGGCATCCCCCTAAGACCCATAGTCAACACCATTGATTCTCCTACCTACCTCCTCGCACAATACCTTGCCAAAAAGCTTCGCCCCCTGGTCGGGAACACATCATCACATATCAAAGACTCTGCTTCCTTTGTTCAATGGACCAAAAACCTTGACATGCAGGACGAGGATCTCATGGTAAGTTTTGACATTGTCTCCCTTTACACTATGATTCCTATAGATGAAGCCATCAACATTTTAAAAACTATCACAGATGGTGAGACAGTAGACCTCCTAAAATTATGTGTAAAATCTTCTTTCTTCAGCTTCAATGGAATTATTTATGAACAAACTCATGGGGTGGCTATGGGCTCACCTCTATCTCCCATTATTTCCAACATATACATGGAACATTTTGGGCAAATAGCCCTCAAATCCTTTCCATTCACCCCTCAAGAATGGAAAAGATATGTAGATGATATCTTTGCAAAATGGACCCATGGTTTATTAAAATTAAATGATTTCTTAGCCCACTTAAATAGTCTCTCGAGTCATATCAAGTTTACCTTGGAAATTGAAAAGGACAACCAATTACCTTTCCTAGACATCCTTTTAACAAAAAAAGAAGGAAAACTCAGCACCAAAGTTTATAGAAAGAAGACTCACACAGACAGATACCTTCATGCTGACTCACATCACCACCCTAATCAAAAAATTGGCATCATGAAAACCCTAACGACCAGGGCATCCAGAATTTCAGACTCCCACCACCTAGGACATGAGATAAACCATCTCCGCCATGTTTTTCAACAGAATGGGTATAATAAACATGTCATCAACAAAACTATTCACCAAACCCTTAATAAAATTAACTCAAAAAGAACCTTTGACGTCCCTAAAATCTCTTTACCTTACATAAAAGGAACAAATGATAAAATTTCTAGAATACTTAACAAACATAACATTAAGATTGCCTTCACTCCCCCTAATACTATTTTAAATATGGTAGACTCAGCTAAGGACCCTATAAACCCTAGGCTACAAAAAGGGGTTTACATTATACCTTGCTCTTGTGGTAAAGAATACATTGGGGAAACGGGTAGATCCCTTAACATTAGACTAAAAGAACACGCTGCTGACTTATCCTGGAACAGGACAGCCAAATCCGCCTTAGCAGAACATGCCTTCTCATCCTCACATTACATACGAATGGAGGATGCCAAACTTGTCTCTAAAGAGGACCACTACCTAAAGAGGAAAATCAAGGAAGCCATAGAAATTGAGAAAAGAAAAAACAACATAAATCATGATGATGGACTCATTATTAGCAACACCTAGAAACCCTTAATTCATCAAACCTCTTAGGTCTTCAAAACCAATAATAACATGGTATATAGGCAACAAGTTATCATTGTAAAAAAAAAAAAAAATGAATAAAAAATAAAATTATATATATATATATATATATATATATATATATATATATATATATAAATCAATTAATTAATTAATTAATTAATTAATATAAATACATCAAATAATTATAAATAACAATTTTTACTTTTAATTCGAGAAAGTTTAACTTCGCTTAACATTCTATAATCAAAGAAAAATAAAATAATAAAATTAATTAATTAATTAAATTAAGATAAACAAAATGAAATGTTAGATTAATAAATAAATTATTTTAGATTTATTAATTTAAATGAAAATTAAATAGTAGGTTAATTAAATATATATATTATTTCTTAATAATTAATTACATTAAATTAAACAAAATAAATTAGTAGATTAATTAATTATTGACATTAGTTTAAATAAAGACATAAATGATTAATTATTTAAATTGTTTTAAATAAAGACATAATTCCATAAATGAATTCATAATCCAAATAAATTATATTAACATCAGTTGAAATTAAATTATCGTTCATCAAACCGACCTTCTTAAACTCCTTATCATTCACTATTTATTCTTCTCATTTGCCCTATTCCTCTCAACTTTTCAAAATACATTTGGCGTCTACCCCTGATGATGGACTCACTTGGGAAGTCCGAAACGTTGGGTTAATAAAAAAACTCAGAAATAGGTTATTCCTCTCTTCTAAAAGCAAATCAAGATGTCCTTCAATGGCTCGAGACTCGAATATGCACTCAAGGGAAATTCGAATTACATTGCATGGAAGGACAGGATGGAGGCAATGCTCGAGGACAACAAAATGAAGGCTTCCATAGATACTAATGTCTCGGAGTTTGCAGTAGCAGATGCTCAACTTCTTGATGCATGGAAGAAGAATGTAGCAAAGGCGAGAAGGCTCTTGTTAAAGGGAGTTCGAGATCATATTGTCTTGAGTCTCCATGAGAAGTTGACTCCATATGTTATGTGGAAGGCCTTGAAAGATCTGTATCATAATAGAAGTGACCACAGGAAGTTGGCACTGAAAGACAAGCTCAGGAAGATCAAAATGGAGAAGGGCGATACGATCCAAAAATACTTGACGAAGTTCACTTAGTGTCGAGATGAGCTTGGAAGTGTTGGGATAATTGTTGCCTCAAATGATTTGGTGAGCCTAGCTCTTCCAAGCCTTCCCAAGAGTTGGCATAGCTACCGGGACTTTGTAAATGGGAGGGAGAAGCTACCGGATTAGGATTGACTATGGTCCGCTCTGGCACAAGAAGAGATTCGGCGGAGCACCATACATGGATCCTCGTCAAAGACTGATTATGAGGAGAATTGTGCCTTGGCTGGAAAGGCGAGGAAAGGAAAAGGGAATGCGTCCCATTCCAAATCGAATTTCAACGAGGCAGGTAAGAAGTGAGACTTTTCAAAGGTAAAATGTTTCAACTATCATGAGCATGGACACTATGCTACAAATTGTCGACAAAAGAAGAATAACAAGAAGGCCTCATGAGGAGTAGCAGGTGAAGCACTGGCTTCACAGTTCGAGTTGGACTTCACCCTCATTGCATGCATGGTGTCATCGGTGATGGGTTCTATGTGGTACTTGGATAGTGGAGCTTCATTCCATATGACTAGCAACAAAGAATTCTTCAGTGGCTTGGACGAGAAGAATCTCCAAATGCACATCGAGATGGGTGACGATGGGAGGTATAGCGCTACCAGTGTAGGTACAGTTACCATTCAGAGGGAGTTAGGTAATCCACTCACATTAAAATAAGTCATGTATGTTCCTAGTTTAAAGATGAATTTGGTTTCCATTGCTATGCTGGAAGATCGTGGCTATGATGTGATCTTCAGTGAAGGAAAGGTGTTCCTTCATCACAAAGCCATGGGACAGGTGAAAAATATTGGGATTGGAGTAAATAATCTCTACAAACTGGATGTGGAAGATTTCACAACACTGAGCACTAAAGCAGAGAAGGTGGAGAGTCGAGACATCAGTGAGCTATGACATGGGAGGTTGGGCCATCTACACCACAATGCTTTGAAGATTGTGCAACATATTTCTACAAGACTTCCAAATTGTGCACTTGCATAAAGAGATACATGCAAAGGGTGTAAATTGGGGAAGTATACCAAAGACACCTTTCACGATAATTAAATTTGAGCCAAGGAAATCCTTGAGAGATTTCACTAAGACGTGTGTGGACCGTTCTCGATAGCTTCCACAACAAATCATGAGTATTATGTGATTTTTGTTGATGAATTTTTCAAGGAAGTGTTGGATTTTATTCATGCATAAGAAAGATCAGACATTCTCCAAATTTTGTGATTTCAAGGCACTTGTCGAGAAAGATACATGGAAGAAGGTGAAGGCTCTAAGGAGCGACAATGGTGGAGAATACATCTCAAACAAATTCACAATTTTTTGTGTCTTGGAATGAATTCAAAGAAAATTGATTGCACCTCTTAACCCAGATCAGAATGGGGTTGTAGAATGGAAGAACAAAACTATTATGGGAGCAACACAATCTGTGTTGCATGATCAGGGCCTACCATTGCATCTGTGGGAGGAAGCATGCAATACACCAGTATTTGTGCAAAACAAAAGTCCTCATCGGATACTTGGGATGAGTACACCAAAGGAGGCTTTTTCAAGTAAGAGACCAGATGTCGTATTTTAATTTTTTGGTTGATATGTTTTTTTCCATGTAACCAAAGATGCCAGGAAGAATCTAGAGCCAACAACAGAGTTGGGGATATTTGTGGGGTACACCGATACACCTCACAACTATCAGGTGTACTTGTCATCACACAAGTTGGCATTGGTCAAAAGAGATGTGAAATTCGATGAAGACAAAGCCATATGATTGTCCCTTGAGAGGGACCTCGAGTTGCATGCAGTTGAGGAGCTCTTGGCTCCAAAGGATGAACCTCAGGATGTGGAGCAGCCACAAGAAGAGGTGCAGAGAGTGGTAGAAACCACTCAGGCAGAGCCATCTACCAGATATGGAAGGAAGTGCACCAGAGAGGCTAACAGATTATTGTTGGATGCGAGAGATAATGTGGGAGCACCCACATCACAACACATGAAGAGAAGGTCCCTAGAGCGGTACACTATATAGGCTCTTATGAGCGAAGGTATTGAGATAAAACCATCCTCTTTCAAGGAATTAGTGCAATAGCCAGTGTGGGTTGATTCCATGGTTGAAGATTATGACTCCATTATCTTAAACAATGCATGGGAATTTGTCCCAAGACCAGTGGGGAAGTCAATAGTAGGATCCAGGTGGGTCTACAAGGTGAAGTAGGCAACAGATGGGAGTATGGAGAAGCACAAGGCCAGATATTTGGCTAGAGGGTTCTCTCAGGTGGAGGGGATTGACTATGATGAGACTTTTGCACCAGTTGCAAGGTACTCATATATTATATCCATATTTGCACTCTCAACGCAGATGGGATGGCAGATACATTAGATGGATGTAAAGACAACCTTTCTCAATGGAGTTATTGAGGAAGAAGTATACATTGAGCAACCGGAAGTTTTTGAGACCTTAGACAGGGAGTCACATGTGTGCAAACTCAAGAGAGCATTGTATGGGCTGAAGAAAACACCTCGTACTTAGTACACCAAGATTGACATCTATTTCATCGGGTTGGGCTTCACCAAGAGTGAAGCAGATGCGAACCTATATCATATTGTGGTTGATGGTAAGCTTTTGATTATTATACTTTATTTCAATGATTTGATACTGACAGGTGATGAGCAGCTCATAAAGTCTTGCAAAGAGGATCTTGTAAGAGAATTTGAGATGAAGGACGTGGCACTCTTGCACTATTTCCTTGGATTGGAAATATGGCAAAGAGATGGGGAGCTATTTGTATCTCAAGGTAAGTATGCTAAGGATATTCAAAGGAAGTTCCACATGGAGGGAAACAAGCCCATGGAGACTCCTCTAGCAGGAAACTGGAGGAAGGAGGATGTTACTTCGGGCGAAGTAGTGGATGCTATTGTTTACAGACAACTGGTGGGTTCACTCATGTATTTGGTGAACACATGACCATTCATATGCTATGTAGTTAACCAGATGAGCCAAGCTATGGTTAAGCCTACCAAGCTCTTTTGGTAGGCAAGGAAGCATATGTTGAGATATTTCACTGGCACTACAAAGTATGGATTATGGTGCAAACGGATAGAGGGAGTGAAGCTTCGAGGCTTCACCAATGCAGATTGGGCAAGGAGTCCATCCGACAGGAAGAACACATCAAGAGGAGTCTTCAACATAGGTTCAACAAAAAATTATTGGTACAATAGGAAACATATATCAGTTGCACTTAGTTCAGCAGAGGAATAGTACATGGCGGCCAATCAGGCAACATGCGAGGCCATATGGATGAGGAAGATACTTGTTGGTTTTTTTGGTCAACATTTGGATCTGATGATGATACATTGTGATAACCAAAGTTGCATCAAAATCTCAGTTAATACAATATTCCATGATAGTTCCAAGCATATTTATATCCAATATCACCATCTCATAGATTATGTTCAGAGGCAGATTATGTCATTAGAGTACATTCCCATGGAGGAGCAGGATGAAGACATCTTGATGAAGGCGCTAGCAAGAAGAAAATTTGAATTCCATAGAGGCAGGATTGGGGTAGAAAATAATCTCTTTCTTGTTGAGAGGGAGTGTTGAAATGGTACCAAGAAATGGCACCCAAAGGGGGCTTCTGATTTAATTTTCCCTTAATTAAATTTGAAGAGAAATTGTAATTTGTTCTCATGACAACTTGTATTAGTTAACTAAGTCAGAATGACTGAGTTAGTTTAGGAAATTCGAGTTGAGGGTCAAAGAGGAGGCATATAGAGTTCTCCCATGATTTAAGGGGGTCCAATTACAGTTATTTGTGAGTTGTAATTAGTTAACTCAATTAATTGATTTGAAATCAGTTTAACTAGTTCTAACTGAGTGATGAGCTAGTGAGAGGTCCAATGAATTAAATCTGATTTAATTCACAAGTAGTGATCAACCAGTTAACTGAGAATTCACTATAAATAGTTGTTTCATGTCAATTCTAAGGAAGACCTAGTTGAGACGGAGGTTAAAGGGATGATAACTATCAGTTGTATAATTAGAAAATTGTACAGGTCAATTTTAGAGTCATGTGGAGGCCAAAGATGCATTGAGCAATTAATTCATGGGAATTTCCTATTTAATAGGCGACAATTCCTCCAAGAATGCGCGAGCAAGGTAGGTTGAGAAGAGGCTGAGAATTGGTTAAGTAATTGATTGATTTTGCCTAGATCAGAGTGAGACAATTAGAAAAGTCCAAGAATTGCTCTAAGAGAGAAAGGGATTGTATTGTTTCATGATTTTGACTTTATACAATATAAAGATAGTGGGCTTTTAGGCAGTGTGCTTTCCCCAATTACATCTTCTGTTGTGCGATTGATTGTCTCTTTCTATTACTTGTTATGTGATTGTGCGATCGTGTTTTGTTTCCGCAAATTGTAGAAGGATTCGGTATCTTGTTTTAGTACATTACAAGATCAGATTGAATCACGTTGTTAGATTTTATACACAAATATTTTACAAAAAACTAATTCTATTTTATTAAATCCATTAATTAAAAAAAACACCCCTTCACTAAAATTAATAAACACTTCACTAATATTAAACATTGTACTTATCAATAATCTCTAAATCAAGTAAATTCTATATTGACAACCTCATACCCCTCTCCCACCATAGTCTTTATATGTTAGGATCCCTCCATATTGATTGTCTCTTGTGCGATCGTGTTTTGTTTCCGCAAATTGTAGAAGGATTCAGTATCTTGTTTTACTACATTACAAGATCAGATTGAATCACGTTGTTAGAATTTATCCACAAATATTTTACCAAAAACTAATTCTATTTTATTAAATCCATTAATTAAAAAAACACCACTTCACTAATACTAAACATTGTACTTATCAATA
Source organism: Pinus albicaulis (assembly GCA_034641835.2). Taxonomy (NCBI): domain Eukaryota; kingdom Viridiplantae; phylum Streptophyta; class Pinopsida; order Pinales; family Pinaceae; genus Pinus; species Pinus albicaulis. Next base: position 86,332,997 of record CM076573.1, read on the forward strand.
ATCTCTAAATCAAGTAAATTCTATACTGACAACCTCATACCCCTTTCCCACCATAGTCTTTATATGTTAGGATCCCTCCACTCCTTTACCTACCGTAAAGTTTCAGTTTTAATCTCTTCCCATTCAACTTTGTTCAATCCCTACCAATCACAATCCTTTCACCTATCTATGTTTACCAACCTTAATAACTTTTTAAATGTATCTCCCCTCACTTAGTTTTCCCTTTCCATCACCTCTTAGCCTTCTTTAACGGTTGTTCTTCCATTCTTCAAACTAGTAAACCTTCCTCTTAAGTTTTAAATTCTAATCCTTTTACACTTTTAATTATTTATGCTGAAATAATAAAATTATTCTTTTTTTTTTTCTCGAGGAAAGAAATTAGCCTTCCTCTTAGCCCGATGGCTAAAGTGAGGTTGTTGGTACCATACCAACCCATAAGTATATTCACTTAAGGGTTCATGAAGCTCGAAGCCAATACAACAATATTCATAGGCACGAAGTCATTACAACAATATTTATCAAGGCACTATAGATCATTATCTCATCAGCAGGGATTTGAACCTGGGTGGGAAAGATAACATCCATTCCACCCAACCACTTGAGATAACCCCAATTGACATTTTTTTAACAAGAATAAAGTATGATTTGTATTTTAAAAAATTACAACTAAACTAGTCGGCAAGAAAATCTAAAATCGAGAGTTGATTTTAGTCTAATAAATGTTTTTTTTATTATTATTGTATATAAATTATAAGCTAAAAAGTTCTATGGTTTTCCTGATAAAATTGATCAAATAATTGTTATTAAATAAACTTTATAAATGATACCTAAATATAAAGCAAGTTTACATAATATTAGCAACTACAAAGTTAGTAAAACACATGCTTTCATATAGCATCATCTTGCCCTAATTGGAAGGTTAAGATTCCTACTTGATTGAGCCTATTTTCTCTGTCAGTTGATGGAATACTTCCTCTTCTTTGAAATACACATGAACCAAACCCATAGAAATATAAAAATTGGGAGTTGTAGATAAGGGCCTTTAGCCAAGGATTGAAGCTTGGCATTCTTCATTTAATTTATGAATTTGTTTTTTTCAATGTACCAAAGTGTCCACTGTAATTGCATTATGAGAAAATTGTTGGTGTTCCATATCATGAAATTTGGAAGTGACAATACACATGAAAAATTACGTCCCATTTGTAATAACCTCACATAATCAAAGAACCCCAAGTAGATCTCGAATGTCTCTTTGATGAGTGGAGTTGTAATATTTACTATCCATGTTTTCAAGATCACCGAGAGCCTATCGATAAGCTTGTAATCCTATCTTTGGGAAATTGGTGAAAATGTCCACCGCATTGATGACATATATCTTCATTACTTCAAAAAATTTGAATGCAACAACTCAAGCACATGTTGAGGCACGACTTATTTAAATGTATCCTCCCTCCTCCCTTTGAATCCATAAATTTCAATAGATATGTCCACACTTAGAACTTGATTGTCATGCATGGAGATTGTTGAATATAAACTAAAGGAATAACATAAAATTTCACCACCCATTTTATTTTAACATTTCCTCTTCCAACCTAGAGGCACCATTAGCATTTGTGTCATCTTCCTCGTGAAGGGTGCTTGGGATATGAAGGAATCGAATTTCGTTGAACCTATAGATTTATTTCATGGTTCTTGTTATGGTTCAAGAAATCTTATTATGATTTATAGATTTATTATTGTTCATGAATTTGATAACGAGAGATGAGTCTCCAATGGCATTAAGAGTTATTGCATTTGAAGAGATTATAACCTTAATTTCCTTAATGAGGGCATATGCTTCTACTTAGTTATTTGTAGCTATGCCAACATCCCATTCATAACTTAGTTATTGATTTCCTTTAACATCATAAATGATACCACTACACTGGTTACCCCTTATATTTCTCTTAATCATTATAAAAGTGTTTATAACTATTATAGCTAAATAACAACATTCAAAACTATTTGATTAAAACATTGCAAATGAGGAATACCTATTTGGCTAAAGCTACTAAATATTTACACCTTATCCTAATTTTTACATAGACATAATACAAACATTATTAGAAAAACTTCAACCCTAACAAGAGGTATCACTGTCAGACCAAGAGGTAACTTGGCAAAACTCAATGTGTATTAGATGGATATTGTGTGTGTACTTATACATGGAGGTGAGGCTATTGGGATTCACTTCCCATTGACTCTTGGCATTCCTTATTTACTAAATTACAATAATATACAATCTCACCCAATCCCTTAGGATTAGGTGTCAACATTCCCCCCTTTAATATGAAGGGATGTTGGTGAGTCCAAGCATCATTCTGAACTTTTCAAACTTTTCTCTTCCAAGTGCTTTGGTGAAGATGTCTGCAGTCTGCTCATTTCTGGAACAATGATGTAGATGGATGGTTTTGGCCTGAACATGATGTCGAATCAGATGGTATTTTGTATTGATGTGCTTTGTTTAATCATGGAACTTCGGGTTATTGGCCAACTTTATTGCAGAAGTGTTGTCGATCATGAGTGGTGTTGAATGCATTTATTTCATCTGCATGTCTTCTAGGATTTTCCTAAGCCACACAATTTCCTTTGTTGCTTCAGCTGCTGCCACATATTCTGCCTCAGTTGTGGAATCTGTTGGAACTCATTGTTTGTGTGATCTCCATGAGACAACTCCTGATCCAAGACTCATGGTATAACCTGAAGTAGACACCCCAGTTTATTTGTCCCCATCAAAGTCTTAATCAGAGTATCTGATCAAGCTGAAATCGCCTACTTGTGTATATTTGAGTCCAAATTCTTGAGTCCCCTTCAAGTACTTTAGAACTCTTTTTGCAGCAGACCAATGTCCTTCACAAGGTTTTTGCATAAACCTGGAGAGGATTCCAATAGCAAATGAGATGTCTGGTCTGGTGATAGTCAGGTAGATAATACTTCCAACAAGCTGTCTATACTTTGTTGCATCCTCGAATTCCTTCCCTTCAATGGACGTGAGCTTCAAGTTTTGTTCCATTGGAGTGGTTAAGGGATTGCATTCATCCATGTCAAACTTGTTCAAAAGATCTCCAATGTACTTCTTTTGAGAAAGAAATATAAATTTAGGATGTTGAGTTACTTCAATACCCAGATAGTAATGAACATAACCCAAATCAGTCATTTCAAAACCTTTCTTCAATTCTTTCTTTATGGATGCAATATAACTCTCATTGTTCGTTGTCATCAAAAGATCATCTACATACACCACAAGATATACAACTGTTTTTCCAACTTTATTAACAAACAAAGTTGCATCATCAATATCAAAATGTTTGAAGTCAAGTTTCATAAGATGCTTAGTTAATTTCTCATACCAGGCTCGCGGTGCTTGCTTGAGGCCGTATAAGGATTTTATAAGCTTGCATACTTTGTGTTCTTGGCCCTTCACAACAAATCCTTCTGGCTGGGACATAAAAAAATTATCCTTTAGATCTCCATTCAAAAAGGTGGTTTTTACATCCATCTGATGGACTTTCCATCCCTTCTGAGCTGTTAGGGCAAAGAGAGTCTGAATGGTGACCCATTTTGCCGTGGGAGCAAAAGTTTCTTCATAATCGACCCCTTATTTCTGTGCAAAACCTTTTGCCACAAGCCTGACTTTGTGCTTGTCAAGTGAGCCATCTGATTTGTACTTGTTCTTGTAGACCCACTTATAGCCAATTGGTTTGGTTCCCAAAGGAGGATCAACCGGCTTCCAAGTGCCATTATTTATCAAGGCATCATACTCCTTTTGCAACGCTTCATTCCATTCATCATGAGAAGCGGCTTCTTTAAAGGAAGTTGGTTCATGATCCGTAGACAAACTCAATTCACAGTTATAAGAAATATCCATATCAACAGGTGAATCATAATTATCTACATCACCTTTGTTTTGTCTAGTGGAACTTCTTGTTCCTGTCTTTCCAACCTCATCGGGACGAACGTTTTCTAGTGGCTTTGTCAGCCATTTGGGGGGACCTTTCTGAGATGGCCCAGGCTGCTCATTTGTCTGAGTTGTAACTGAATCAAGATTCAATCTCTCAATTCTGTCAATCACATCGTTCAAGGTGTCATTCGTGGTTGGTTCTTTATGTGGGGGATAGAGTGTTTCGGGAAATGATTCCACAGATTGATTCAGTATAGGAATCCCTCCTTCAAGATGTGGAATCTGATTATCAAATTCTTGAAAATACTTTGCATGTGTGAATCTATCCAGGCAATCAAGTTTCCGCTCAACAACATTGTCAGTCTTGGAAGATTCCAGGAATATGACATCTCTTGCTATTACAAATTTCTTATTGACTTCATCATAGAGATGATATCCTTTGGAGGTATTGGAATACCCCAAGAAGATACATTTTCGACTTCTAGCACCAAGTTTATTCCTTTGTACCTTAGGTATCAAAGCATAACAGGTGGAACCAAAGACCCTGGAATGCTTTACCGAAGGAATGTGGCCATGCCACATTTCATAAGGAGTTTTGTTTCTGATTGAATTTGAAGGACACTTATTCCTTATGTATACAACACATAGAACTGCATTAGCCCAAAACATCAATTTTACATTCTTAAAAAACATCATGGAGGAAACCATATTTAAAATTGTCCTGTTCATTCTTTCAGCTACACCGTTCTATTGGGGATTATAAGGCACAGTTGTTTGATGTTTGATCCCATGTTGACGAAGATAATTTTCAAATTCATTTGAAGTGTATTCTTTTCCATTATCAGTACGTAAAGAGCCAATATGAGTTTGTGCATCATTTTCAATCCATGCATGAAATTTCTTGAATGTTTGAAAAGCATCAGACTTGTTCTTCAATAAGTAAACCCAACACATTCTGGTGTAATCATCAATAAATGTCATCATATATTTATTCCCATTTGCAAAAGCAATAGGCATAGGCCCACATTAATCTGAATGAATAAGCTCAAGTTTTCTATGTGCTTTGGAATGTGACTCATGAAATGGCTGTTTGTTATGCTTTCCTAGAATACAAACATCGCATTGCTTAAGTTTCCTAGGAATTGTAGGCAGTCCATTAACACCATTTTTCTTCAACAATCGAAGGTTGTCATAGTTTAAGTGTCCAAATCTAGCATGCCATAAAAGACTTGATGGGAATGTACCTTCATCATGTTGTGAATTGAATGCAAAGTTTTGTGCATGAGCAGAGGAACCTTGTAGCTTCAAGAGTCTTCCTTCTTCTATTCCCTCCATGACAAGTGAGTGATCTGATGTTTTTTTGACCTCAACCTTGCCATCAAACATGTGAATGGAGTGTCCTTGTTGGCGGATGTGGACCAAGGACAAGAAGTTTCTCCTCAACTCAGGGAGGTATAGAACCTCATGTAGAAGATGATCTGGAAGACTAGGCAACTTCAGCCTGATTGTGCCAAGCCCTGATGTAATATCCCGAAAGGGATATTTTTACTAAAAATGCAGAAAAATATTGAACGCCACAATTTGCCGTAAAATAAACATTCACTCAACAGAAGATTACCATGTAAAATTAAAAGACATGAAACACTGCAATCCAATACCACATAGAATAGGAAGAATCTCAGCTTTTATTATAAATAATAATGAGGGTTACATATAGATCTGACCCAAAAAGAGCTGAGAAGTAAAAATGGTCACCAAGATAATCTGCTGCACTGCTACACTGGTATGACCTCCAAAATCGAACTGCTGCACTCTCCCTCCGGCAACAGATACTACTGAACCCACTGAAGCACAAGTCGAAGATCCGGATGATCCTCACACCAATCCCTGAAGCATGGCGAAACTTCCCGATGAAGTTTCCTCAAGAGAGTTGAGTTTCCTTCCAACACTCACAAATCACCCGAGGGTTTCCGTCCTGGGGCTACGGCTGAAGTAGAGAACCACGTCCTCAAACCTCTCATACACAAGAAAATGATCTACTCCAAAGATATCTCCCAATGGCCTCCTCCCTTTCTTTTATAGATCCCTTGGAGCCTTCTAGAGCATTATTTTATTATTATTTTATTTATGGAGCACTTTTCCCTTTTATTAAAATATTATAAAATATTCCTTTTTAATGCAGAAAAGGGTATATCGGCTACCACGCCTCCTCCGGTCATTGAAATCTCTATCTAACTATCCCATCGTGTAGGTCTCCTCGTCCCGGTTCCGATGAGCTATTACACTAAGGTGTTTCATCGTGTATTCCTCCCGGAATGCCACCTTGAGCATAATCAGCTGAGTTAAGCCCATAAATAAGTCAAATTTCCGAAAGTTATCGGAATGCATCGGAACGAAAGCCAAACTGCTCGGATGATGGAGTATATCAACTGAATGCCTCCGAACACCATGAAAACTCCTCAAAACTCCTCCGAAAAGCTCTTGAGCCCACTGATAGCACCAATCTGTACATGTGACCTGTCTGCTCCTAACTCTGGAAGTCCCTCCTAGCCCTGTCATGGGTGATACCAAAAATGGGAATATTACAGACCTCCCGCCCCAAGATTGCTTGCCCTCAAGCAATCGAAATATGTGGGCCACTCTGTTGGCCCGCCGCATCTCAGACCCAATGCCTGGATCCCATACCAACCTCTGGGTGCTGCTATGCACCTGTGTCAAACCTCTCGGAACAGACCCCCCAATGTCGGGATCCCAAACTGATCTCTCTTTGTCCCAGTCAACAAACAATCCTCCCGGATCCCAATGCCACCATGGCCAATCATCGCCCAAGTCCCACGGCTCAGGCTTTGCACTGTCTCTAGCTATAGCTGATGCTCTAAGAGGTGAAGACCACCAACAAGCATCAATGCTCTCGGGCTCCTGCTATGCTGTACCTGTAACTACATATGCTGCCCCACCAACTGCATACCAACTCATCACCTCTCTCCAATCCAAGTCCTGACTCAATCCCATGCTGATCCTGCTCTCCTGAAATAGGGAAGGAGTGCTGAAGTAACAACGACCAGTGCCCTCCTGCCAACTGGAATCTGTAACATCTGTCTAAGGGCTCCTGCTCCGCTGTGCTCCCCACAAAAAATACCGTACCATCAAGAGGGTACCAACTCATGATCTCCCGCCAGTCCATCCTGGAAGAAGAATCCAATGTAGCAAAAACCACACATGGAACATGCCCAGGGTGTTGCCGCCAGCTCGTAATCAAATCCCACTGCTCTGCCCTGTCTGCTAATGGAAGCTGCCTGTAGAAGGAAGCCCCTCTCTCTATAGTGGGCCAAAGTGGGCAAGACATGCTGCAAGCCCCATCGATGTACTCCTGGAGAGTACTACTCACTGAAAGTAGTGCAGCTCGGCCGACTGTATGTACATCTATCTGTACCTCATCAATGTGTCGGCCCAAAGATGGATGCTCCACCATCTCCAACAACTCATCCCTCTCATCGGGAATGTAAAACTCTTGCTATCCCCTAGCCCCTTGCAGAACTATCCTATCGACCTCGAACAACTCTAGAGGATATGGATCTGCAACTGCCATCACTGTACTCGGTGTCTGTGCATCTCACTGCTCCTCCTCAGTGGTTGACCCCAAGGTTAGCCGCATATCCATTATGGACTCAATGTGGGCGCCCGTCTGGATCTCCCCCAAAGGAATATCATGCCTGATGTGAATAATATCCTCCTCTGCTAACTCAGGCTCCATCATATGCTGCTCTGACTGAATCATCACAAGGGACTCATCACCCAGAGTATCTCCTATACAGTCCCCTGACTGCTCACCCTGCACACTGGAATACAACTGCGATCTACTGTCATCATCTCTGCATGACTGCACTCGCTCCATGGAAGCATCCTCAACTGATCCCATGGACTCATCTGAAGAAGAGCCCTCACCCTGGCATATAGAAGGAATGTCTACCTGCTCTAGCTCTGCCGCCTCATCTGCATCTCTCAAACATGAGTGATCAGGCCCCCAAGGTTCTTTGCAAATGAAGCAAAGTCCCTTCCTCCTCAGCTCATTTCTGCTGCCTAACCGACCAAACTGGAGTAACTCCTCCTTGGTCAATTGTCTCCTGAATAGCCCAATATTTTGCTCAACCAACCCTTGGGCTAGCTCATAAGCAGCAGGTGAGACCAACTGCTCTCTCCTCCAAATGCTCAACAACCGGGTCTGCAACTCTCGGCCAATGGTCCCATGGTCTCTCATACATGACGACAAAATGGACTGCATGTGTGCTATGACAGTATCAGGATGATGTCTCCTAATGTTGAAGAAGCATTGGAACATCTGCAAGATCAAGTCATCACACTCAAGGTCAAACATGATGACATAAGTCTCGAATGTGGCCATACCCCATAAAATCTCAAGCTTCTTCCCGAAGGTAGAGCCTGCGCTGTTGTCCAAATCCTGAAAAGTCTCTACAATCAACCTCATAATCCTCCTCATAATATCATCATTATATGGGGCTATAGGTGCGGTCAATTTCATGATGTTACTGAGGCAAGCTGCAACTGGAAGTGTGACCCCTTCACAAGGTTCCTCCAAGAATTTGGGCTGTATAAGAGCAAGCATAGCTGGTTTTAGAGCCCAAATCAGTTTCTTCCCTTCTTCTTGGCTTATTTTGGACAGAAGTTCATTAAGTTCATCAAGTTTGGACAGAACTCTCCATGTCATCTTCATGTGTTTCAAATCTGTCCCAAGTGCAAGGATTTTGTGACCAATCTCCAATTCTCCCTGCAAATCTTTTGGCTGTCCTTTTTTAAGGATGGCATAAATTCCTCTTGAAAAAGGTCTGTTGTTCTGCTTGGTTTTCTGGTCTTCTGATGCATGGTGGTTTAAGGAACCAACTTCTATTTTTATTTTCATCAATCTATTTAGGAATCCCTCCATGGTTCAACCAATGAAAAGATCAATGTTTTTCTGAGTTTGCTGTCTTTCTTAACAAACAGTTCATATACATATTGCTATAGGTGACACATATATGCTGGTGTCAGATACAATTGCTGGTGTCAAATATAAGGTTTCAACTACAATTAGTAGTGCAAATTTCTCTCTTAGCCATGCACAACATATACAGCTAACGATCATAAGATACAAGCACCTCAAGTAATCTTGGCTTACAACCCTCAAAAAGCTCTAACTTCATTCATGGTAGGACAGTATTTTTCTGACAATTATTCTCAAGACTGCTTCATTTCTCTTATCACAGTAGGACAGAGCAGCTCCACCATGCACTCTCCATAGAATCACTACAAGTTTGCTCAGAATCACTAGGAAAATGGCCACTGGTTTTTTTGAGTTTGCTATATATTTTCCAGTGTTTTAGCAAACAAGTTGCTTGCATAGTGTCAAGTGCAATTCTGAATTGTTTCAGCTCAGTGTTGCATTTCTGAGCTGTTGTATTGGTTAAATCGGTGCTTTTAAAAAAAACTTCATGACTCACAGCTTGGTTGGCTCTCTCACAACACATATATGAGGCTTATGTTAACAGCTCTAGAATAGATTCACTCATAGTGACTTGGCATCAATACTAATATGTCGTTACATTGCTCATTAAACTCTTGAGTAATACAAACCAAACTTTGGACACACAACCATACAATGGATTGCAAAATTCAGACCTCACTAACACATACACAATGTTGTCAGCTCAAACAACACCTTGACTGATGACAATGTGTGAAAATGGAAACAACACTACAAAGGCAACGTCCGAAACTTGTGGCACGAATTTGAGATGAATCATAAAACAACAGGAAACTACCAGCAACTTGGAAAAGAAATTAAAATAAAAACAAGAAAATGGAACCTGGTACTGATGTGTTGACTCAATTGGTGTAAGATAATCGTTCCTCATCTAATGAAGTGCCCAGAATTCGTTTTACGTTCAGAAGACTATTACTGATCAAATAGGTAACCTGACCTCAAAACGGGAACTCTAGCCCAAAAAGACTCAAAAAACATGAAAAAACACCCCAAAAACAAAAAGTGTGTATTCCAGAATGCACTTCGTTTTTTTTTTAAGGTCAAATTTCAACATTGTATAAAATAATGATAAAAACAAAATTGTTTCTTGAAAAAATGATTAAAAAACACCCTCAAAACAAAACAAGTTGATGCTGGAATAACAAAAAAAAAAAATTGTCATACTTTTGGCATTTTTAAAAATAGAAATAACATTTTTTAATTTTTAAAATTCAAACATTAAAAAAAAAAACCTAAAATTTAAGAAAACAAATAAATTTAAAAAATAAAAACATTTAAAAGCTTAAAATTTAAAAATATATGAAGATAAAAATAAAAACAAAATAAAATTTTTAATTGAAACATTAAAAAAAACCTAAAATTTAAGGAAAAAAAAAATTAAGATTAAAATTTAAAAAATATAGAAATTAAAAAATAAAAATATAAAAAAAAAAAAAGAAAAAAAAAAGGTTAAAAAAAGAAGGAAATTATAAAAAATAAAATATAGAAATTAAATTTAAAAAAGAAAAAGAAAATACTTATTAAAAAAAAAAAAAAAAAAAAAAAAAAAATTAAAATTTAAGGAAATATATTAAAAAAAAAAAAAAAACAACAACAACAACAACATTAAAAAACATTATTCAAATTAAAAGTAAAAAAATGAAAAATTAATTAAAATAAAAAATAAAAATAAAATACAATGAAAATATTAAATTTAAAACATTATATATTAAAAAAACAAATAAACTATAAAAAATAAATTAAATTTAAATTATAAAAAATAAAATATATATATATGAACTTAATTAAAATATGTATATATATCTGATTTAAAATATATATATATATATATATATATATATATATATATATATATATATATTAAAATAACAAATTAAATTTAAAAACAAAAATATTAAATTTTAATAAATAAATGAATAAACAAATAAATTTCGAAAGAAAAAATAAATTTTAAATTAAAAAAAAAAAAAACAAAAAAAACAACAACAAAAAAACAACATTGTTAAAATAAAAACTTTAAAAACATTAAAAATTAATTAAAAATGGAAAATTGAAAAAAAAATAAAAAATAAAAATATATATATATATATATATATATATATATATATATATATATATATAAAATAAAAACAAATTAAAAAACAAATTAATTTAAAAAAATTAACTTTAATTAAAAAAAAAAAAATTATTTAATATATAAAGGCAGTAGAGAAGAGAGAGAGAGAGAAATGAGACAAAGAAAGAGAAAGAGATGAAAGAAATAAAAGACATTAAGCAAAGAATAATAAAAATTAATTTTTTTTTAAAATATATATATATATATATATATATATATATATATATATATATATATATATATATATACTTTTAATATTTTTTTGTTTTATTTTATTTTATTTTTTATTTTTTAATATTTTTTATTAAATTTATTTTTTAAATTTTTATTTATTTATTTATTTATTTATTTTTTAGTTTTTCATAAAATCCATAAATTGTTTCATTAAAAAAAAAAAAAAACAGTAAATTTATGTATATTTGTTTTCTAATTATTTGCACGTGGTTTTTTTTCATTTTTTTTGTTTTTTAATGATAGTTTTTTTTATTTTAATTTTATTTTTCATTTTATTTTTTTATTTTTTTTAAATTTTGTATTTTTTTTTCTTATTATTATTATTTTTTAATTTAAATTTTTTAATTAATTTATTTATTTATTTTTAATCTAAATTTTAATTTTGTAATTTTAATTTTTTTTTTAAATATATATATATATTTTTTGTTATATGGTTTTTTTTAATAAGTTAGAAAAAAATGTTTTTGATGTTTTTTTTTTTTGGTAAATTTTTGTTTTTTTTTTTCCTTTAAATTATGTGTTTTTTTTTTTTCAAATTTTGTCATTTCCTTTGATATAATTTTCAAATATTTTTGTTATTTTTATTTATTTTTTTTAATTTTTTTATTTTTACGAGCTTCTTCTTTTCTTTTCTTTTCTTTTCTTTTCTTCTTCTTCTTCTTCTTCTTCTTTTTTAAATTACATTTTTATTGGTTTTTTTCATTGTTTTTATATATTTTTTTTTAATCTAAGTTTTGTGTTTTATTACCAACATGAAAATCACCACTCTAAAAAAAAAGGTTGATGCAGCATCAATACGTTTCAAAATTAGTATGAAAATCACCGCTCTTAAAATAAATAAATAAAAAGTTGATGCTGCATCAATACATTTCAAAATTAGCATGAAAATCACTAACATTTTAAAACAAATATTCATACTTCATAAATTAAAATATTAGAGTGTCAAAAATGTGCACAAAAAAAAAATGGTGATTCTGCATCACCACTTTTCAAAATCGGGTGCTTTTTATGCTACCAAAAAAAAGTAGGTAACATTGTGGTTAACTATTCCATCGGTAACATTGTTTCAGCTGATTAAATAGGGACTTCTCTAAGTTTCAGGATTTAATAGTGTCTGCACCTAGCTTTAGCACATGATTATAAAATTCTTTTGTCTTTGTGGGTATTGAGCTTACTGCGATTATTATTGTGCTTTTACAGGTGTACACAAGGCTTCAATTTGATGGCGGTTAACCCTCCAGGCAACTCGCACCATAAACTTGGCAATTTCGATGGGCCACTCCACAATTCTGCCTAATGTGCTATGACCCCTGCATGCAATCAAAGTTGAATGGCCACATGTAGACATGCAACGACAATTCGAGCTGCTCCAAGAACTGACTGTAAATTAATTGGGGCGTGTTCGGGCAGATAAAAGACTTCGTGCACATTTAATTGTTGGATTGAACTCCTATTCACAGAGAGGGAATGCGATTTGAAGAAGTGAAGCGCTGGCCGATTAAAATGACAGTCGCTGCTTGGAAATATGACTAAAATAGTCAACACCTTTCAACAACTTCAACCAGTTAAATATTTCGGCCCTGTAAAGGTATAGGCTCCCTCTCGTATGCCCAGAAATTCGACTGATATGACTGGATTCTGCTCGAGCGCGTTTACTTAGTTAGCAAGCAAGAATTCGGCATGTACATGGAGGAAACTCGATCTTCACCAACAGAAATGAAATTTGTTCTCTTTCCGGTATATTATTGGGTTTGCCCACAACAAGGTATTCAACTTCAATCAGCGAACACGACCTCTGCACTTTGGTGGCTCGGTCATGAATTAAATTTCTGATTCTTGCTCGGCACAGTGACTCGACTTCATGAATGACTGAATGAGTTCGCCCTAGATTCAGGAGAAGGAACGCTTAATATGCCACCGTCCGCAGTTAAGGAAGTCAGCCAGGCAGATTTTGAACATTTTAAAATTTAATTTGGCCTCTTAAATGTCAGATTAATTCATTTCATCGTAAAAAAAAAAAACATCCCATGGCCCACCGATACTCTGTGCCTTCACGCTTCCATAAAGAAACAAGGCAATTGGGTACTCTGAACTTTTTTTTATTTTTTTTCTCTTTAAACAATTACTCTCCATTGAATTTCCACGATGACTCAACTGCTTATTGAAAATCGATTTTTGGCAACTTCTCAAGCTTCGGACAGGCAACAAATCTGCCAGATGTGTTGCTGCGTTGATCTAGTTGCTTGGTGGTACTTCCTCACTCTGCGTTCAAGGAGTGATTTTTATGTAATACGCAGGCGCTTTCGATAATTTGATCAAAAATACATTCTCATTTTACTGCAAAATTTGTGTTTTTGGCTTCTTGGCAAACCTTCCAACCTTTACTGCAATAATCACTGCAACTGGAAATTGAAACCCGCAGGCTGAGCCAAGACTGAAGCTCCGATACCACTGTAATATCCCGAAAGGGATATTTTTACTAAAAATGCAGAAAAATACTAAACGCCACAATTTGCCGTAAAATAAACACTCACTCAACAGAAGATTGCCATGTAAAATTAAAAGACATGAAACACTGCAATCCAATACCACATAGAATAGGAAGAATCTCAGCTTTTATTATAAATAATAATGAGGGTTACATATAGATCTGACCCAAAAAGAGCTGAGAAGTAAAACTGGTCACCAAGATAATCTGCTGCACTGCTACATTGCTGTGACCTCCAAAATCGAACTGCTGCATTCTCCCTCCGGCAACAGCTACTACTGAACCCACTGAAGCACAAGTTGAAGATCTGGATGATCCTCACACCAATACCTGAAGCACGGCGAAACTTCTGAATGAAGTTTCCTCAAGAGAGTTGGGTTTTCGTCCAACACTCACAAATCACCCGAGGGTTTCCACCCTAAGGCTACGACTGAAGTAGAGAACCACGTCCTCAAACCTCTCATACACAAGAAAATGATCTACTCCAAAGATATCTCCCAATGGCCTCCTCCCTTTCTTTTATAGATCCCTTGGAGCCTTCTAGAGCATTATTTTATTATTATTTTATTCATGGAGCACTTTTCCCTTTTATTAAAATATTCCTTTTTAATGCAGAAAAGGGTAAATCGACTACCACGCCTCCCCCAGTCACTAAAATCTATATCTAACTGTCCCACCATGTAGGTATTCTCGTCCCAATTCCAATGAGCTATTACACCATGGTGTTCCATCATGTATTCCTCCCGGAATGCCACCTTGAGCATAATCAGCTGAGTTAAGCCCATAAATAACTCAAATTCCCGAAAGTTATCGGAATGCATCGGAACGAAAGCCAAACTGATCGGATGATGGAGTATATCAAGCGAATGCCTCCGGATACCATGAAAACTCCTCAAAACTCCTCCGAAAAGCTCCTGAGCCCACTGATAGCACCAATCTGTACATGTGACATGTGTGCTCCTAACTCTGGAAGACCAACCTGGCCCTGTCGTAGGTGACACCAAAAATGGGAATATTACACCTGATGGCTTGAGTTTGGATTTATCTGCGAAGTATACTTCTCCATCAACTTTGTCAGTAAATTCTTCAAAAAAATATTTTTTAAATGTCATGTGACATGTTTCTCCTGAATCTAGCAACCAATCATTTCTCCAAGAAGTAAATGAAACATCAAACAAGTCTTCAGCTACTCCACTGTTACAATGTGCTACAACATAATGAGCGGATTCAGGTGCTTTACCTTTGTCTCTGTCACGAGCTTTACCTTTTTCTTGATTTCTTTGTTGCTCAATTTTATCCCAAGGCAACTTACATGTAGATGCATCAAGCCATTCTTTATTGCAGCGTATGCAATGAAGATCAGATTTTTCCGTTTGAGTTTGTCTGCCCCCCTTTCCTCTGAAATTTCTTATTCCTTTTCCTCTTTGGCCACCCCTTCCTCTGGAAGAATCTTGAGCATGAATCTTCTCTCTATGTGAAAAGCATACAGCCTCTTCAAAAGACAGAGGGGCTGTCATCTTTCCAAAAGATTTCTCTCTTTCTGCAAACTTTTTCTCAAGGGAATCAAAGGTGATTTTCACAAGGATTCCACTTGCTTGAAATGACTCAAGATAATGTGAGTAAGTCAGATACGATGCCTTAACATATGCTATGAGAGATATATCAACTTCTACACCAGTGTTCTTAATTTCATGCATGATAGATCTTACTTCTGAAGCCAAAGCAAGAGGGTCATCATTCTTCAATTCAAGACTGAATAGCTTAATCATTAATTGAACAATTTCAAGTTATGAATGTGAGTCATAGAGTTCTTTTATCTTGCTCAAGGCTTCATAGGCATTTGAAATGGTGTAATATGGTGACTCACCTCTTCATTTACGGAAGCTACAATCAAGGCATAAGCCTTGCAATTCTTGTTTTCCCAAATGGCAATCTCTTTGTCTGAAGTGGGCTTTGATGGTGGAAGGTCTGCTTCTCCTTCACAAATTCCTCTCCACAACTCATTAAAAATGAGAGTGTGCTTGATTTTCCGAGACCATTCAGGATAGTTCTCCTTGCCAGAGAGAACAACTCCTACAATAGATATGAGAGAATGCATTTTTTTGAAGGAAAAAAATACTTTGTTGTCAAGGTAAGAACTCAATTTTGGTTTCAATTCTGCAATTTTTATTTTATTTTTTATTTTTCGTAAAAAATTTGGGGAAAAAAAACAGAGGTATTATTTGAGGGAGGTATTTTCTAGGGTAGGTGATTTCTGGGGAAGGTGATTACTAGGGAAGGTATTTTATGGGGAAGGTGATTACTGGGGGAGGGAAAACTGTAAAATAAAAATAAAAATAAGAGGCCGAAATAAAAAAAATAGAACACAGAGAATTTGCGTGGGAGGGGAGGGAGGGCCGAGCGAGGGGGATGGGGAGAGTGGCTGTGAGGGGTGAGGGGGCGGTCTGTGTGGGAGGGGAGGGAGGGCCAAGCAGCTGTGAGAGGGGAGGGGAGGGCCGAGCGAGGGGGATGGGGAGAGTGGTTGTGAGGGGTGAGGGGGCGGTCTGCGTGGGAGGGGAGGGAAGGCTGAGCGAGGGGGATGGGGAGAGTGCAGTGAACGGGTGGGGAAGGCGAGGATGGGGAGTGAGCAGTGAGCGGGTGGGGAGGTCAGGGATGGGGAGTACAGTGAGAGGGTGGGGAGGGCGGGGATGGGGAGTGCGATGAGCGGGTGGGGAGTGCAGTGAGCGGACTGTGAGGGGGCGGGGTGCTGTGAGCGTGAGCGTGAGGGAGGGCTGAGGAGTGTGAGGGAGAACGGAGGGATGAGATAATGGGAATGAGTGTGAGTAGTAAAAAAAAAATGTACAGTAAATTTAACTGTGCTCAGAATTTGAGCAGAAATTTCACAGTGGTGTGCAAAAACAAAAGTAAGCAGAATGTGCAGAAAAAAAATTGCAGAATTATTCCAGGAGTGCCAGAATGCCAAGAGGAGTGAACTGAATGCACAATGACAGTTTGAAAAAATGCAGAACATGAGGGAGTTACACCAAAGACAAGAATGCCAAAAATGGGACTAGCTTTGATACCATGTCAGACCAGGAGGTAACTCTGCAAAACTCAATGTGTATTAGATGGAGATTGTGTGTATACTTATACATGGAGGTGAGGCTATTAGGATTCACTTCCAAATGAATCTTGGCCTTCCTTATTTACTAAATTACAATAATATACAATCTCACCCAATCCCTTAGGATTAGGTGTCAACAATCACAACACCTTGATTTCACCAACTTGGAAAAATGTCGAAGTTTCCACACTTCTCTATTAATCTCATTTCTCATTATTTACTTTATTACTTTATCTTAGCATTGTAAAATATTGAGTAGAGGTTATCCAAAACCTTCTTAAAAGTTTCACTCTCTTTGAATTCAACAAAACAAAGATATTTAATTTCCACTTTATAGCTGTGTTGTGTTGGGAGCTTGAGTTAATTGAAAGACCTAAAAATGCTTATGTGAACTTTGATTAAGTGAAACTATGATAAGCACTAAAAAAATCCATTTGAACTTCACTTGAAATATTTTCCATAAAAAGTGTGGTTCTAGATAATTTTTATCCTCGTCCATCTTATTATATCTAAATCAAAATACTTTTATAACATTGTTTTTTCATGTTTTAATTCCCTTTTTACAATTCTTACATTTGTATCTAATTTTTTCCTCTAATTTAATTTCAATTAAGTGGTTTTTTAACCATTCTTTTTTAATGTTACATTGTTCTGATGTGCTCTTTAGCCCAAGTTTGTGTGGCACTAGAGGTCCCCTCATCCTTTACTTAATGCTTCACCCAACCTATGCCTAAACCTCTTGTTTCAGCCAGAAAATGTCACATTGCTTTGATAATGGAAGAAATCAATTTCAAGGGATCAAACACATTTTATCATGCACACTTTTATAACATTTATTTTTCATGTTTTAATTCTCTTTTTACAGTTCTTGAAAATTTTCTCTAATTTAATTTCAGTTAAATGGTTTTTTAACCATTTTTTTTTAATGTCACATTGCTTTGATAATGGAAGAAACCAATTTGAAGAGATCAACACATTTTATCATACAAATAAGAACTTTATGCCCCTCCATATTTGAACCTAGATTATTTGCATGATAGTACCCCATCACACCCACAACCGCACAATTTTTTAAGATATGACAATGATTTTGGAGTGTAAAAGGTTAATTTAATAAATCTATTTTGATTTTCATATGAAGATTGTTGTATCAACATTATATTTTATTATAAAACATTTTTAATTTATGATTATGTTGTATCTTATTAAATCAATACATTTTTATATTGAAGTTGTGTACTATATAGATTTTTTTATTTTAAAGGGGATATACATTTTTGTAAATATTTAAAGAGGATATAAGTTTTTGTAAATTTTGTGACTATGTGAAAGATTATTTATTTTAATTTACATTTACAAATAATAAATATATATATAATAGAATAAAAATTATATTTAATAAAACATATATATAAATAAGAATAATAAAACATCTCTTTATTTTTATTTTATTTTTTCTATAATTTTTTATAAATCTTAAGTATAGAAAGAAAAAAAAGAAAAAATAAAAAAAAAAAGAAAATATATATATATATATATATATATATATATATATATATATATATATATTATTTGAAATGAAAGCACGAGAAATTCTAGAGTACTTCTCCACATTGTGAATGGTAAATTATGTAAACTATGCCCTATAGAAATATATAAATGGATTCAACTGATCTTGTAATGTACTAAAAAAATACTAAATCACTTTTACAAATTGCGGAAACCAATTTCGATCGCACAATCACATAACAAATAAGAGAAAAAAATTATCAATCACACAACACAAGATGTATCTGGGGAAAACAACTGCTCAAAACCTCACTATCTGTATATTGCATAAAGTTGAGATCATGAAACAATACAATGTTATTTCCCTTCCTGAGAAATCTCTGCACTTTATTGACTATCTCACTCTGATTTAGGCAAAAACGGTCCAATACTTAACCAATTATCTGCCTCTATCTAACCAGCCCCGCTTACACATTCTTAGAGGAATTATGGCCCTATTAATTAGGAAATTCCCAAGAATTGATTGCGCAATTTCTTAAAGGCATCCTGATGACCTCGTGCATGACTTGTACAATTTTATAATTATAAAACTCATAGCTATCTTCCCTTTAACCCCAATCTCAACAAGGTCTTCCTTAGAACGGACATGCAACAACTATTTATAGTGAATTATCATTAACTGATTGACCACTACTTGTGAATTAAATCATATTTAATTCACTTGACATATCACTGGCTCATCTCTCGGTTAGAACTAATTAAATTAATTTTAACTCAAATATTTGAGTTAACTAATTACAACTCACAAATAATTGTAACTGGACCCCCCTAAAACTTAGAGTTGACTCTACATGCCTCCAGTTTGACCCTCAACTCGAATTAACTGAGCTAACTAAGTCTTCCTGACTCAATTAACACTTACAAATTGTCATGTGATGAAATTAAATTTTACTTCTAATTTAATTAAAAGAAAATCAAATCAAAAGCATCCTTGGGGTGCCATTTCTTGGTGTCATTTCAACATGCCCTAAGGAAATCAAAGAGAATTGAATTAGACAAAACCTAATAACATTATGAAATAACTTCATAACAACGTTATGAAAAAACTTCATGTTTTGCTTTAGGCCATTTGAGATAACCATTAAAACTAATTAATTTTTACAAATAACAAATATATAAATAATATTAAAATATATATATATTTATTAAAACATAAAAATATATATGTATGTATATATAAAAGAAAGATAAAAAGTGAATTAGTTAGTTTTTTTTGTGAATTAAATGAGAGCTAATTGTAAGGATACAAAATATGTTAAAGAGCATTTCAACTTTGCCCAAAATCCATATAATCCTAATAACGACCTTTTGTAATATGACATATTATTCTTCAATTCAACATGTGAATTCTCTACAACTTAGATTTGACCTAAATCTTAAAAGAAAAAATTATAAATGAGAAAAAAAATTAAGTAGTAGGTTTTAGTGTGACTTTTTGAAGGTTTTTACGGTGGGTTTTTCTGGTCTAATTTTTCTAAAATTCGGTAGGAATTCATTGAAAACACAAGTTTGATGAGAAGTTCCCTAGGGGTTTTTTAGGGTTCTGAATCCATATATGTAATAAAAAAACCAATTTAAATAACAGAAATCAAGATTTTACCTCAAATTCTTTTACCGGATTCCGACACCTGAAACTCCAAAAATTGCACTAAAGACAACTCCAAAAATTAACGTTACATTTACACATATTATCAACACATCTCTATCGATTCTATAATTCCACATGACACTATCTCTGAGTTGTGAAACCATATTCCTTACATAATGCTACTATTATTATGATGCATAACACTCACAAAACACCATTTATATTAAAAGTTTGTGAAAGTATATTACCACTCTAAAAGAAGTATGAAGATTTCAAAGTCAAATTGGTATTACTTATTTAATTTTTTTTTTTTAAGTTGGTAAAATTTATTATAATATAATTATTAGTTGATAATAAAAATAATAACTAATCATTGATATTTATGAATGGGTGGCCATTCATTATTATTATTTAGAAAAACCCATACCACTTAAATGACTCACTGGTCGTCTTAAGAGGATAGAATTTTTCTAATGTTAAATGTTTTGGGTAGTTATGTTATTTTTTTACATTAAAGGAAGACAAGCTTTTAACTAACTTAAAGTAATTTTAGGTATTACTTTATCGCGAAAAAGTTGTTATAGAATAAACCATATTTACAAGAAAACAACCCATGAGGTGTAGACTAGTTGGTTTGAGTAGAGTTTAGTCACCATTGGGTCTTAAGTTTAAATCTCATGTGGAGGGGTTGAGGATGGAATCCACTTTTGGGGGAATTAAACTATCCCAAGGAGTTTCAAAGTTCGATTGAGTTTTGCACAATTTTGGTGATAACATTTTACTGTGGGTAGATTGTTCTTCCATTCAATAGATGAGCTTTCCCCAACCTAGGTTCAACCAAATTACAAAAAAAAAAAATATTTACAAGAAATCCAATATCTTTTACGGTTATAACAAAGCTACCTTAAAGGGGATCATAAGCTTTCAAATAAAATTTGACCTTATTTTTAGTGGAGGGGCAATAACTAGGAGATAGGTTTTACACTCCCCACTTTCATTTCAAATATTTAATGAAACATTTGGCCCATTGTGATAAGGTTTGGTGCCCCTCAAGATTAAACTCACCTAATGAGTTATCCCATACTAAATCATAAATCATTAGTATATCTAACTGAAACAACAATACTTAGGGTTGTTATGCTTTTAAAATGTAAAATACAAATGATGAATATTAAAATGAGAACCCGTTTATATACCTAAACAAGTGCCCTTTTACGAATGATCATTTCTTTTAAACATGCCTTCACATTTAACTAATAAATTTTTAATTAATCATTATGATTATTTATGATTTACATTTTTTATATTTATTTTATTTTTATATAAATTATATTTATAATATTGCTTCTCTCTTCCAAAAAAAAGAAAAGAAAAGACTTTGTCCAATTGTTGAAAATTGTCTTTACCCTGAGTTTGACAACTCAACATGTATAATTCGTTAATGATACTATTGGGATTTATTCCTTTTCCCTCAGATTTTTAAATATTTGAATTTATTATATTAATTAATTAATAACTATTTTTATAAAAACATATTATAAAGTAACTTTATGATTTTATAAAGTTACTTTGTTAAATTGTTTTCCTTATTTGTCATGCCCCATTAAAATCGTATGGATTTGTACAGTCATGGTCGTACATTCGTTTGTTCTTGAATGAATTCGAAGTAGAGGGACTAGAAAATCAAAACCCTTGTCCGAGTAGTGTAACAATTGCCCATTATTATTATTTATACGATCCTTCCTAATGCTTACGGCAAGCAAAGTTGGACTGGGAATCATTTGTTCCGCTGAAATTTTCTCCTCGGCTTTTGAATTGGGTGGCTATAATGCTTTAGTGAATTGTTCTGAATAACAAACTATTGTTGTACCACTTGAAATTTCTACAAATCAAACTTCGACACCAAAACCTCGAGACTGTTGCAGTGACTGTGCAAATGCTTGATATTTTTTTATATTAGTATCGTTAACACTTTTTCAAGCATATTTCATGAATTCCTCAAAATGAATAGAAAGAATGAAAGAAAGAAAGTATTTTTAACGTCCACGAGGCTAAAAATAGCTTATGGGACAGATTGCTTCTCCATTTTGCTCTTGTACTCGGCCCTTTTCCTGTGGAGTTTTACAATAAACACTTCGAGCTTCTCGACAAACTCTTCGTCGAATAGAGTATCCTAAGAGCTAGCTCCCAGAATACCTGCATAATTTTCTCTGTTGTCTTTGAAGGCCTCGCATTCTAAAATGAAATGTTTTTTTGTTTCCACTTTTTCGGAAAAGCAAAAAAGACACTATTTCCTCCCACATTTTTTTTCCTTTTCCAGCGCCCTGTTTCGCAACGGAGTTGATGAGAATTAGTTCTTAATTAAGCAATAAAATTTTTACATCTCCAACAAATATTGGCCCCTATGTACTCTTTTTGTTGATGATTATGAGTGGGGTTAAACTCTTCAATGTAGTACTTCTTCTTCCTCCCTAGCTCTTTCTCCCAAGTACGTTTGTGGAACTTATCCATAACAATTTTTATTGTCTATTTATTGTTTGTAGGACACATGCTCAAGTAAATACTCCATTTACTAAACCATTTGTTATTTTGTCGCATCCAAGTCTTCTTTATTTTGCATGATCTGTGATTAAACACAACCTTAGGCCATCTACCCTCTTCCATTTGCTCATTTTTTTCAAATATCTTATGACTCGCACCATAGCAATTGCTTCAATAAGAGCAACCCCTGTTTCACTTAACAAGATAGCATAAGGAACTGCGCTTTTAATTTTGAATTTGTTTGTAATCAAATGCTTCTGAATTTTCTCAATTTGTTTCCACTGCATCTCGGTTGTGTTGCTGGCCCACAGTTCACAACCGTAGAGAATCACCAAAATCACTAGAAGGCCAAAAAGAGTTAGAGTGGTTTTCCAGTCCCACAACTCTACCTCTCTACACCTGTTTTGAAGAGCATAAAATGTTTTCCGACCCCACAAATTTCTTTTCTTTCTATAACCATTCCAACTTAAATTTCTGTTGAAGTCAATTCTGAGGTATTTGTAGTTTGCAACTTCTTCCAAAATGTTGCCTTGTTGGTTATGCTTTCTTTTGTTAGAGATAACCACTACTTTCGTTTTGCTAATATTGACTTGCATCCCCACCCTTCTACAAAAATGCTCAAGGGAACATAACTGCTCTTGCAAACCAAGAGCCAATTTAGCAATCAGTATAAGGTCATTTGCGTACAAAAGAAGCCTTATAACGAACTTGCCCAAATGGATACCGTCAACTCCTTGCGAATTTAGCCACTCTTCAAGCTTGTCAATATATAAACCAAAAAGGGTAGGAGACAATGGGAAACATTTCTTGACCCCGATATTGGTTCTAAAACTTTTAGAAATGCCTACTGAAGTTCTAATTTTGACTTTCACCTCTTCATACAGCCTATGCACAACTGTTCTCAAATGCCTGGGAACCCCGAGTTCCTCCATTCTGCGTCAAAGCTTATTCCTAGGAACCATGTCAAAGGATTTTCTGAAATCAACAAAGCAACAAAAAACTTCTTCCTTTTTTTCCCAACATTTTTCAATGATGTGCCTTAAAGTTATACAATGCTCAATTGTGGAATGTTTAGGTCTAAAACCTGCTTGCATTTTAACATGTTTATCTCTTTCTTTTGCCCACTTGATGATTTTCTTTACTAACATGCTTCCAAAAAACTTTGCAAACAAGGGGTTTATCGTTATGGTTCTATAATTGGAGGGATTATTGACGTCGCCACTCTTGAAAAGAGGTATTGCCATGTACTAGTTGTCTAGTCTATGGGGAACCCCTACTGTACGATGTTGTTGAAATTTTTTGTGATGTGACATGAAAGAATTATTAAGCCCCACTTTAGATACTCTGCATGGAGTTCAACTAAGTCTCTTGCTTTTCCGGCACCCAACTTCTTGATACCCATCTCTACCTCTTGCACCGTGAAGAGTTTTGTGTCTGTGTTGACCAAAGGAGGAGGGTCAACCTTGGATATTGCTCATAAAGTTGTCTTGCATAGTCGAACCATTTAGAAGTTGTAGTGTTGTTTTCAGTTTGCACCTTTTTTGGTTGGAGCTCCTTCCATAATAATCTGGGGTTATTTTTCCCAAGAAAGATTAGTTCTTCTCTCCTCAAAACCATGAAATCAACCTTTTTCTTTCTTAATATCTGCTTGTAAGCTTTGAGCTTTACGTTATCATTGTCTGATTCCTTCCACATTCTCCTTTCCTTTTTTCATTCCTCGTCAAACCAAGCATTAACTGGAAACCAATTTGTTTCAAACTTCTTAATTTTTTCTCCTTTTCACTCAGCAAGTGCGCTTTGAATTAAATGTGTTAATTTGTGACTGTGAAGGCCATGAAATGAGATTTCCTCCTTCTTGAAGAGCCTCTCTAGCATTATTTTGAAGGTATTACAATTCTCTGGAGTCAAAAGAATTATGCCCTTTGGGGGATTTTGTTGAACACACTAAGTTTTTGACCCTAATTGCTTCTTTTTGGTTCAAGAGAAACTTAAATAAATTGGCTTGTGATATGATTTTAAGTCCCAAATTTGATCTCCAATCAACACTTCCTCCATTTTCTCACACAAACTATGCGAGCAAATCACATAATCTACTACCCTTGCTCCATTGTAAGTATTGCAAGTGAAATAACCAGACTTTTCCCATCTAGTCAAACCATTACAAATGAATAAATCAAAAGCCCCAAATAGCGTAAGCAATTGTTCTCCAAAGAGATTGAAACTTTTATCCTCTGAAATTATTTCCCACTGACGATTACTCTCTTATGTAAGCCATATAGGGTCACAATCTTCTTCACAACAAATAATGCTAGCTTGTTCACCTGCAATTCTAACATTGAAATCCCCCATTATAAGGACTTCACCTAGCTGAGAATGTATTGAAATATCTGCTTTTAGGGTTGTAAAGAGATCTTTGTGGTCAAACCCTCTACTTTTGTAGATTTTTTAAACTTGTAGTGCAAAATATGTAGAAATTATATGCACTAAGCATGCATATGTCCAAGATCCACCTGATCTCACACTATTTAACTTTATGTAAGATACTAAATCTATTCCACTTGTTAATCTTTTGCGGAAAAATTAATTGCACACACATGTGAAGCATAAACAAAAATATTCAATCGCACATAACACAATTTTTAATCAGGAAAGCCCGAAGTTGAAAACCCAAACTATATATTATGTAACATGGAGATCATATGAAAATCTCATACAAACATACAAAGCTTATCACAAGCTCTCAGTACATTACAATCATCATACACTAATCAGGACCAATCTTGCAAATCCATGCACCGATCTATGCCACTTGCTAGCCTGCCTCCACTGCACAATCTCTGCTAAAGAATAGCTCTGAATGAATTCGAATTACTCCATCCTTGACTGCGCAATCCTCATTGGCATCTCCACTGAGTGTGTCAATGCATCACTATAGTCACAACAGATAGTCTATCTTTCCCTTTCACTTATCTCTCCACTAGTCTCCACTGAAACTGCTATGCACTGTAGTTAACTGTTGTATTGTTCAGTTGATTAATGAGTTATTATTTGTGAATTAATTCACTCCACTCTCACTAGTGTATCAATCAGTTAGACTAGATACAACTAGCTCAACTGAGTCTAACTGAGTTAACTGAATACAACTCCATAACTACTTCTTCCAACTGTGTCATAACTCTGCCACTTGAGTTCTAACTGAGTCCTCCATGCATTAGCTCCAGTAAACCCTTAAGAATAGCGTAATTCCTTCTGTCAGCTGATGTGCCATATCTGTGCACTGAACTGAAGTGCTCCAAGAGAATAAGTTGTTGTTTAGAGTCTGATTATTATTAAGAGCTAATAATAATCGACATGCATCTATTTTTAGATTGAAGATCTATAAATAGACTTCGCCCAATATTCTAAAAATAGAATTTCATCTATTTTTCCAACTTGATCAACCATCCACAAATAGCATCCTGCAACTTTTGAAATATGATCATCATGTCTAAAAATAGACTTGCGCCAAAAATAGCCTGCGGGCCCACTTAGTGAAGGCAACTCTTTTCACTAAGCTCATCATCTTGTTGAATCTCAACACTCCCTCTCAACAAGATAGGGATTATCTTTCACCCGTCTTTTAGCATATACCTTAATTGTTCGAATTTTCTCTGGTGAGCGCCTTCGTCGAGTGGTACATCTGATCCTCCGTAGGAATGTACCGAAGCAACATGATCTTCCGCTGCACACAATCTCTGATATGATGATACCGGATATCAATATGTTTAGATCTATCATGAAACACAGGATTAACCGAGAGTTTAATGCAACTCTGATTATCACAATGAATCACCGTGGGATCTAAATGTGAACCGAACAAACCAACCAAAATCTTCCTCATCCAGATAGCCTCACATGCAGCTAAACTTGCTACCATGTATTCTGCTTTCACTGAACTAAGTGCCACAGATCTTTGCTTCCTGTTGTACCAAGAAACTGTCGTAGATCTGATACTGAAAATCCCTCCTGATGTGCTCTTTCTATCTGTTGGGCTTCTTGCCCAATCTGCATCCATGAAGCCATGCAACTTCACCTCATCCGTCTATCTATACCATAAACCATACTCAGATGTGCCCCTGAGATAACTCAGGACATGCTTTCCTACCTTCCAAAAGAGCTTGGTAGGCTTAACCATCGCTTGTGAAAGCTGGTTCACCGCATATCATATGTCTAGCCTTGTATTGATTAAATACATGAGCGAACCCACCAACTGTCGATAAACAGTGGCATCCACTACCTTTGCCAATGTGGCATCCTCTTTCTTCCAATTTCCTAGAAGAGGAGTGTCGATAGGCTTGCAGCCTTGCATGTGAAACTTCTCTAGTATCTCTCGGGCATACTTGCCTTGAGACACAAATCCTTCATCTCAAACTCCTTTGCAAGATCTGCCTTGCATGAGTGTATCAACTGCTCATCACCTGTTAGTATTAAATCATCAACATAAAGTACAATGATTAAAAGCTTACCCTCCACCACAATCTTGTACAGGTTTGCATCCACCTCACTCTTGGTGAAGCCAAGTCCAGTGAAATAGCTGTTGATCCGAGTGTACCAAGCACAGGGTGCTTGTTTCAGGCCATACAATGCTCTTTTGAGCCTGAAAACATGCGACTCGCTGCTGAAGATCTCAAATCCTTCAGGCTGCTCAATGTACACCTCTTCCTCAATGATCCCATTAAGGAACACAGTCTTCACATCCATTTGATGAATGTGCCAACCCATCTGCGCTGAGAGAGCCAAGATGGTCCGTATGGAAGAATACTGTGTGACAGGTGCAAAGGTTTATTCATAGTCAATCCCCTCAATCTATGAGAAGCCCCAAGCAAAAAATCTTGCCTTATACTTCTCGACGCTCCCATCAGCAGCTTGCTTTACCTTGTAGATCCATCTTGATCCTACAACTGATTTTCCCACCGACCTTGGAAAAATCTCCCAAGCACTGTTTCTGACAATGGAGTCATACTCCTCCACCATGGCATCTACCCATGTGGGCTCCTGCACTGCTTCTTCGAAAGAAGATGGCTCTGTCACGATACACTTGCTCATAAGAGCCATGTATCCAGTATATCGGTCAGGCGACTATCTCTGTCTGCACTGTGATGTAGGGACTCCTACATTCTGTGCCGCATCCATATTCAGTCTCTCAACTTCTATGGTACGCTTTCTACCTTGTATAATGTTTGGTTTTTCCTGAGTGGACTCCTCCACTCCATGAATCTCCTCCTGTGGCTGATCCACATCCAGAGGCTCATCTTTGGGAACAAGAAGTTCCTCCTCCGCATGCAAGTGTAGCTCCCTCTCAAGTGACAACTTCATGGCTTTCAACTCATTGAATTTTATATTCCATTGCATAATAGTCATCCGAATATTTGGAAAATACACACGATAGTTATGGGGTGTTTCTGTGTACCCCACAAATATCCCAACTTCTGCAGTCGACTCCAGCTTCTTCCTGGCGTCCTTTGTCACATGAATGTAAACAGGTGAGCCAAAAATCTTCAAATGAGAAATATCAGGCTTCTTACTAGTAAAAGCTTCCTCGGGTGTACTCATGCCAAGTACTCTATGAGGACAACGGTTTTGCACATAAACCGCAATGTTGCATGCTTCCGCCCACAAGTGCATTGGTAGGCCCTGGTCATGCAGCATCGCTCGTGAAACACCCACGATCGCTCTATTCTTTCTCTTCGCGACCCCATTCTGTTGTGGGTTATGAGGCGCTATGAGTTATCTTCGAATTCCTTCTTTGCTACAGAAGTCTTTGAATTCGCCCGAGATGTATTCACCACCCTTATCGCTCCGTAGAGCTTTCACTTGCTTCCCCGACTCCTTCTCCACCAATGCCTTGAACTCACATAAATTTGAGAATGTTTCACTCTTCTTTTGCATGAAGAAGATCCAGCATCTACGAGAAAAGTCATCAACAAATATCACATAATACTTGTGTTTTGTTGTTGAATCAACCGAGAATGGTCCACACACGTCTGTGTGAATTCTCTCCGGGATCACCGAAGCACAGTTCTCCTTCTCATGAAAGGTGGTCTTCACAAACTTACCCATTGTACATCCTTTGAACTACTCTGACTGCACAAGAGTACCCTTGGGAAGTCCAGTAGAAATTTGCTGCAAAATCTTCAAAGCGCCATGGTGAAGATAGCCCAATATCCTGTGCCATAATTCGCCCTCATCCCGACTCACCACTTCTTCTGCTTTGCCCACCATTGCAGCGCAGCCATCTACCTCCATCTTGTAGAGATTCTTAATTCGAACCCCTATCTTCTTGGTTTGACCCGTTGTTTTATGTCGAAGGAAGGCTTTTCCCTCACTGAAAACAACATCATAACCTTTGTCTTCCAGCATTGCGATTGAGACCAAGTTCTTCTTCAGACCCAGAACATGCATGACATTCTTCAACAAGAATGGATTATCGGAATCCCTCTCAAAGGAAATGGTCCCAATGCTAGTCGCACTGTACCGACCATCATCGCCCATCTCTGTGTGCATCTAGAGGTCCTTCTCCTCCAATTCACTAAACAACTCTTTGTCTCCTGTCATATGGAAAGACGCACCACTGTCAAGATACCACACCGATCCCATGAAGCTTGAAACCAAGCATGCGATCAAGGAAAAATCCAGCTCAAATTGCGAGGCTAAGGCCTCTCCAGCTGCAGATCCAACAACCTGCTTATTCTTCTTCTTTTGTGAGCAGTTAGTGGTGAAATGTCCATGCTCGTGACAGTGAAAACACTTCACTTTGGACAAGTCCTGCTTCTTGCCTTTAGCATCGGATTTTGAAGAAGATTTCTTCCCCTTCCCTTTCCTTGCTTTGGAATCCAAAGCACAATTCTCTTCATCTTCATTCTTCGATGAAGATCCATCCCTGGTACCCTGCCTTATCTCCTCCTGCACAAGATCCGACCAATGTTGCTCCCATCCTGGCAGTTTCTCCCATCCATTGACAGAGTCTTCGTAGCTATGCCAACTCTTTGGAAGCCCAAAGAGAGCCAAGCTCACCAAGTCTTCTTCATCAATAGTAACCCCCACACTTCCCAGTTCATCCTTGTAGTGGACAAACTTCGTGAGGTATTTTGGAATACTGTCGCCTTTCTCCATTTTTATTTTTTTGAGCTTGTCTTTAAGCACCAACTTCCTCTGGTCACTTCTGCTTTGGAACAAGTCTGTCAAAGCCTTCCACATTAAGAATGGAGTGGCTTTCCCGTGAAGGCTGGACACAAAATGGTCCTTCACACCTTCCAACAGAATCCTCCTCGTCTTTGCAGTCTTCTTTTGCCATGCATCAAGTAATACATCATCGCTAGATCTCGGCTTAGGAACATCGCTATCAATGAACTCCTTCAGCCCATTATCCTCCAGCACCGCCTCCATCCTGTCCTTCCAGGCTATGTAATTCGAGCTCCCATAAAGGGCATACTCCAATCTCGACTTTTTGAAAGACATTTCAATGTATACTCGATTTCTGCACCAAGACCATTCTGTAGTAAATTCGAATTGTCCACCAGCACAAACTCACTTCACAATTGCAATCTTCAATCAACAATGCTTCGATACCATGTAGAAATTATATGCACTAAGCACGCATATGTCCAAGATCCACCTGATCTCACACTATTTAACTTTATGCAAGATACTGAATCTATTCCACTTGTTAATCTTTTGTGGAAAAATTAATTGCACACATATGTGAAGCATAAACAAAAATATTCAATCGCACATAACACCGTTTTTAATTGGGAAAGCCTGAAGCTGAAAACCCCAACTATATATTATGTAACATGGAGATCATATGACAATCTCATACAAACATACAAAGCTTATCACAAGCTCTCAGTACAGTACAATCGTCATACACTAATCAGGACCAATCTTGCAAATCCATGCACTGATCTATGCCACCTACTAGCCTGCCTCCACTGCGCAATATCTGTTGAAGAGTAGCTCTGAATGAATTCGAATTACTCCATCCTTGACTGCGCAATCCTCATTGGCATCTCCATTGAGTGTGTGATGCAATCAATGCATCACTATAGTCACAACAGATAGTCTATCTTTCCCTTTCACCTATCTCTCCACTGGTCTCCATTGAAACTGCCATGCACTGTAGTTAACTGTTGTATTGTTCAGTTGATTAATGAGTTATTATTTGTGAATTAATTAACCAATTAATTCATCCACTCTCACCGGTGTATCAATCAGTTAGACTAGATACAACTAGCTCAGCTGAGTCTAACTGAGTTAAACTGAATACAACTCCATAACTACTTCTTCCAACTGTGTCATAACTCTGCCATTTGAGTTCTAACTGAGTCCTCCATGCATTAGCTTCAGTAACCCTTAGGAATAGCGTAATTCCTTCTGTTAGTTGATGTGCCACATCTGTGCACTGAACTGAAGTGCTCCAAGAGAATAAGTTGTTGTTTAGAGTCAGATTATTGTTAAGAGCTAATAATAATCGACATGCATCTATTTTTAGATTGACGATCTATAAATAGACTTCGCCCAATATTCTAAAAATAGAATTTCATCTATTTTTCCAACTTGATCAACCGTCCACAAATAACATCCTGCAACTTCTGAAATACGATCATCATGTCTAAAAATAGACATAATCTAAAAATAGACTCGCGCAAAAAATAGCCTGCGGGCCCACTTAGTGAAGGCAACTCTTTTCACTAAGCTCATCATCTTGTTGAATCTCAACAAAATAGCATGCCGCAGTTATGAAATGATTACCATTTTCTAATATTTTAAGCTAGACAACTTGCTTATTTGGGTCTTCTTTTTCTAGCTGAATGAACCGACCTTCTTTTTATCCCACTAATACCATGATACTCCCGTGCCCTTTGCCATTACCTGCAGCCTTGTTCCACACTGCTATCTTCTAGTATCCTTCAAACAAATGTGTCTTGCACCCTTCATGCTCATGTGTTTCTATGAGGCAAATTATGTCTCTACCTTCTGCAATAGGCCCTAACCCATGTCCTTGTCTCCATGGGTAACCCCTGTAGTTCCAACAAACTAATCTTAAAGAAACCTAGGTACGACTTGATTGCTATTTTTTTTTACATGCAAGACTCATAATTGAGTCTCTGTCCCTGCTTGCCCATACTGACCTTGCTTCCTCATTTCTTGCTAAAGAGTTTGCTGCCTCTTCTTTGTTATCGTTTCGCTGCCTTGTTTTGGAAGGAGGTCCAAATTGCGTTATCACAACTTTACCTTTATAAATCCATGCTCTCTTTCTGCCCTAACTTTTTTCATTTCATCCCTCCTTTCCTCTTGTTGTCTTACAGTTAAATCTTCCTCTAGAAAAAATCAAGAACCCCTCAAGAATTGCTTCTTGCTTAAAATGATATCTTTATCACGCAAGCTAGGCATGGTGACTTTTATAGGCCTGGCTCTCTCACCGTTAAGCTTACCTACTCTCCATGCTTGGCATATTTTTCCTTGCCATTGCAACTTGTCTTTCAAGAAGTCTCTTGCAAGGTCAAGAGTCCATTCATTTTTCCCATAATATTCACCCCTTTAAAATTTATTTTTATTGCTCTATCTTGTCTTTCATTGTTTTCTCTATCTTGCATGTTGTCAACCTGAATGTTTGTTTCTCCTTCCCTCTTAGAAAACTTGCTAATAACTTGAGCCCAGGTTTTGGAGAGTTTTGCGGAATCTCCTTTCCTTTCTTCTCTTGATGTCTCTTCATGGTTGTCTATTTGGGCAACTACTTTCCCCTTATCCTGGGATGGTTTCGCATTCATCACCTTTGTATTCTCCACTGCAAATTTCTTCATGTTTTGCACCTCCGCCTTCATGCATTGCCATTCTGTCTTCCCTATCAGGAGAGCTTCCTGTAGCAATGCCACTTGTTCCTTTAGACCTTTGTTGATTTCTGCTAAAGCCTGCCTTTCAACTGTTATTATATGGATTGTACAATCCCTTTCCTACTCTTTAGCTTCTACTACCTCCAACCTCTTTTTTACATTTAACAGTTCTTTCACATAAAGATCAGATGACTAAGTGAGAGGTGTGGATGCGGGACTATATAAGGCAGAATCATCAATGAATTTTATTTTTCATTTGGACTTGTTGTTGCCACATGCCTGCAAAGAGGAGTTGTTTGAATGTTGTTTCTTTCGAAGGACCCGAGTACTTTCCCTTTGAGACATTTTTTCCTTGTTTGCTCCCATTTTAGACGAGCTAGTTTTCGTTTTAAAATGCCCTGATATTGTTTGGCATTGATTCAAACCCACTTCCCAACTTTGGTTGATGAGGCAATTTTCACTTGCCCTATATCATTTGTTTCCACGGGTTCTGAAGTTTCTTGTCCCATTATGATGATGATATTAAGGGAAATCAAAGCCTCTGCCCAAAACTTACCCTACAAAAATGATTTCAACACTTAATTCCCTGTCAAAAACTTGAAGTTTAGTGAAACAAGCCAAATCACTAGGTAATGAGAAACATCTGTAGGAAGGTGCGACGAGCTTTGCACATTTACGACACACAACATTGCCGCAAGGAATATTGTCTCGCAATACTGAGCAACATTTTTAGACCATCAACTCTCATTGTGTAATGGTATCTAAATTAATTGGTAAAGCCTACCAAACCTTAGAAATGCAGGTGCAATGATATCTAGTCTATTTGTAGCCCCAATAATCTTGGCTGTCATCCCATCCATCTTTGTTAACAACTGATTTAGGACTTTTTTCGCAGCACCACGTGCATCGCCAACATTGCTCCCTCGTTGTGTAGCAACAGAATAAAGCTCATAAAAAAACAAGACACAAGGTGTTGACTTTTGAGATTTTTTGAAAATCTCTTGAATATTAGCCTCATTTTCTCCAAACCACATAGTTAGTAATTCCGAGCCTTTTACACTGATAAGATTGGCATGGCACTGATTAGCAATAAATCTTGCAAGTAGAGTCTTTCCACAACCCGGTGGCCCATAAAAGAGCACTCCTTTCGAAAGAGACATTTCAAACTTTTCAAATTTCTCAAGGTGCTCCATGGATATTGAACTATCTCTTGAAGCTCCCTCTTAGACATTTTCCAAACCAGCAATATCCTCCCAAGAAACATTGGGCACTTCAACGATAGTTTCACGCAAGGCAGATGGGTTACTAGTGCCCAACACAGTTTGGAAGTGTTCATTTGCAAGAACCACAAAATTGAGGATTTCAACATCAATGGTCTCATCTTTTAAGTCAATAGCGTCCATTTTTTCCCCGATGCACTGTAGTGCAACCTCATTGCAAAGAGCTGTAATATCAGTTCCAACATATCCTTGTGTATCCTCTACAAAATGTAGTGATTCTTCATGAGTAATGCATATAGATTAACTTTTTTTGTTATTTTGTGCATTCACATTGTCCTCAACAATTTTGATTTTCTCCCATTCCTCATCATTTGTGGATTCATTTCTTTCATTGGAACTTTCTGCATCCACATCTTCCTCTCCAATATCAACATCAACTACTTTCATTTCTTGCTCACCATCAAAATCAATAATCTTGATATCTTCATTACAACTTCATTTACATCTGCAATTGTCATATACCTACTTTGATTATCAACCTTATTTATGTCAATGTCCTCTTCTGTTATACATGCTGGATATGCTTCAAAATGTTTTATTGATTTTCCGATTGTTCCTTTCATTTCCAACATTAATTCTCGAATAGTCATAAGTTCATATGTTCCCATGATTTTGGGATTTCCTGGCTTAATAGATAGACTATGTAACAATTAATGTCCAAAGGATCAGAAGATTCTGATACCACTGAAACAACAAAACTTAGGATTGTTTGTGCTTTTAAAATACAAAATACACAATTATATTATAAGTGATATTTTTATTAATAAGATGAATATACAAGGATGATGAATGTTATAATGAAACCCTCTTATATACCTAGACATATGCCCTTTCATAAATAACCATATGTTTTAAACATACCTTCTCATTTAACTAATAACTATTTAATTAATCATTATAATTTCCATTTATTTATATTTATTTTATTTTTGTATAAATTATATTCATAACAATAATTTATCTACTATTTAAATATATTCTTATATCACGGTGACATTGAATCAAATTGATCACAAGCCCAACCCAAATTCCCATCCTTTAAATAAAATAAAATATCTGACCTTATTTTTTATCTAAAAACCAAATATTCAAATATTTATTTAGCCTAACCAGACTCAAAATGATCTTTTATTTTGATTGTGACTCTAAATTCCCTTGATGCGGATATTCAAAGATATCAATAATAATTATATGATAAAGGGATATGGGCACGAGTACCCGATGTTTGACTCGTAATTGTCACGACCAAATGTCAAAGCTTATGTGGCAAGTCCAATGGACACGTCAAATCTTCCTTCGCGGCGCCCAAAAATCCTCGGCCTTAGAACTCGTTAAATGAAACATTCCAGATAATTAATCCACTAAAGAATTAGTGCCTCAGCGAAAGTAGCCGGCGATCATGTGGAGGCTCCATAGGATCGACTGTGAAGGAGCCGAGAAGAACCTTCCCCCTGCTTCAGACAGCCTAAAGTACCGAGGCTAGCCGCTCCATCTGGGACATGTCGGGTTAGAATCGTAGTTCTAAGCTGTTAGTTATAGCTTTGTGATTACCAAGTTGTCCCCAAATATGGCGGCGGTCTGGCCCACTTCCAGAAATAGGCCACAGCAGCACGTGAAGCCCGTCTCATGTACTATATTTGTTGCTTATACTCCCATTTACTGATATTTGATTCTGGAATCGGGGAACTGAGAGAAACATTTGCCTACACAACAGTAGCAGCTTATTTGCAGAGATTCATTTGGTACTAAAAGCTCAGATACTTACAAGCTAGAGTTTCGTATATTTAGTGTACAGGTTTGCAGATCCTTGGGAGGTTTTGAATTGCATATAAACTTAGGGTTTGGATTACACAAAGATCGCGGGTTTGAATCCTTTGGAGCCTTCTGCTGTGGTTATTGCAAGTGCTGGCGAGGGTTTCAGCTTTGGACGCTTGCATAAATGCGGAGAAATTGCTTTGCAGGTGGATTATAGCGGGCTTCTGATGGCTGACAATCGGCGCTATGGATTGACCCCTCAACTAGGTAATTCTCGCCATATTCTCCTGATTTCAGCTTCAGTACACGAAAATTGACTGCCTGAAGATATTAATTCATATCATGCATAGCCCTGACCATTAATTATTGGTTCAAGGTAAAATTTGATGCAAACGGCCTCCCGTTTTAGCTTAAATACGCTGGTTGGCCTCAAATTATCCACGTTTAATGGCTATTCAGCGGCACCTTTACCGAAATTATTTACGTTAATGTTCATTTAATGGCTTATCAACGGCACCGTTTCGATATTTGAGATATAGATTAAAATTTAACACGATAACTTCTCGAGCGTTTCATCAACTTTGTTATTACCGGAGTCTGGTGGTTAAAC
Organism: Pinus albicaulis; assembly: GCA_034641835.2. Classification (NCBI taxonomy): domain Eukaryota; kingdom Viridiplantae; phylum Streptophyta; class Pinopsida; order Pinales; family Pinaceae; genus Pinus; species Pinus albicaulis. The sequence continues at coordinate 86,369,131 of CM076573.1, forward strand.
AGGATCTGCTATGAAATTGTCCTGAAGAATTCTGGTATTAAGTATGCACTGCCCAGGAAATTAAGTCGAAACATTCTGGTTGTCCAATTCATTTATGATAGCCCGCGAAGAAGCTTGAGCATGACCTAACTTGAAGTGGGAGATCAATTGTTTGTGTCGAAGCATCTTTAATAAAACCTGATTAAGAATTATAGAACTGAAACTTAAAATTTGTCCAATTTAATTCAATATAAGATTACTGGCTATCAGAAATTGCATTATTTATCGAGCGTAAACTTGGGGCCGTAGCTTCGTTGACGAAAAGAATACAATTCCTTATGTTACCCTTTGACTGTTCTCAATTCTCCAATAGGAGTTGTTAAATTTCCATGAAACTCTGCAACTACTGAGATAAAAACTGAAACTGGTTAATTTTCACCGAGATACAAAGTTTCTTAACAATTCATATGCAGTAGAATAAAAACATAGAGATAAAAACACATGACACAATTGACACACTTTTCTCGGGAAAACCGATAAAAACACATGACACAATTGACACTCTTTTCTCGGGAAAACCAACAGGGAAAACCTGCTTGCTTGATGAGGCTATTTTATTGATTGTGTTCGAGCAATTGATCTATTACAAAGCAATCCGTCTCTCTCGAGAAAGCGTTCTACTTCTCACAAAAATCTCAGCTAATACAATTGATCTTGGCCTTCCTTGATCACAACTTGATCTTGGTTCCTGCACACAATTGATCCTCTGTCGGTTCCTTGACTGGCTCTGCAAACTCACTGATTTCTTACTCGATCCTGCTCCTCCTTCCTTGCACACTTGAGCTTCCTTTTGGCCTTATTTCTTAGGGCACTTGGGCCTATCTCCTTGTGCACAAACTCTCCTATTTTGTAGCGCAGTTGGCCCCTGTTTCTATGTGCACTTCAACTCCTATTATTTAGGACCCCAACTCCTGCACATAATTGATCCTCTGCTGATTCCTTGACTTGCTTTGAAAACTCACTGATCTCATACTCAATCCTGCTCCTCCTCCCTTGTGTACTTGAGCCTCCTTAATCCTCGTGCAAATCTCCTATTCTCTAGCGCACGTATGGCCTTATTTCTTAGCGCACTTGGGTCTATCTCCTTGTGCACAAAATCTCCTATTTTGTAGCGCACTTTGTTGAATAGTGTAACTAGGTTGGTCTTCATGTTGACTATGTAATTATGTAAAGAAGAAGACAAAGATAATAAAATGTATTTTTTGTGTACTTGCTACATGGATTTCATGAGCAAGATTTTATTATGTAGATAGACTTCTTCTTGATGTCTATTAGGTTTTTGTCGTCTAGGATTAAATAGAATTAAGTGTCTCAAACATGAAGGATCGAGCCTAGGAAGATGTGTTTCGTGACCTTGTAAAAGATGCTCACAATAGCTCACAACAACTCTCAAATAAAGGTGAAAGGCAAGCTTTAAAAACAGTGAAGAAATGCATCATATACACTGGAATAAACTCTGTGAAAGTCGGCCTAAATATTAGTTGAATGGTCGGCCTAAAAGACAGACTTGACGCTATATAAATAGCATATGTTATACGGCCATTTTGAAAAAGAAGAAGATAACAATGCGGATTCTCTTCGAACAGACATAAAGACAGTGTGGATAATATGTAATAAGAAGTGCGAATAATGTAATACGATCATCACTGAAAGATAATGCAGTCATCACTGAAATGTGATCACATATGAAGTGTAATACGGATCTCTGAAGCGATACAACGAAAATAGCAATACGGTCACACCTGAAGAACAATGTGGTAATACCTAATGTGGTTATACCAGAGTTGTAAAACGGTGATCTTAGAAATACCAAATGCGAATATACATGATATACAGTGTGGTGATCTCTGAACCAATTATTGCGGTGATCTCTGAACTAGTTATGCGGTGGTATGAAGTGTGGATAATATAGGTATGATAGTGCGGTTTATTCACATAAAGAAATGCGGTGATATCCAACAAGGTTCTCGGTGATCACAAAATTAGAACAACGATGATATCCAACAAAGTTTTCAGTGACCACAGACATAGAATTGCGGTAATATCCAATTGGGATTTGCGGATTCTAAGATAAAATTGCAGATCTTTCTGAAAAATAAAAAAGAAAAAAAAAGACAGAATAGAGTGCGGATGTAAAGCAAGATCATGTTCGGATTTGAGACAGGATCAAATGCGGGTATAAGTTAAGATCAGTACGAACAACCTAAAGGGATAAACAATGCGGATTGCACTGGACTGTATAGCAGACTTTTGGAAGAAATAATATTGTGGATTTTTGTATAAGTACAGAACAGTTCAGATTGTTATAAAGGAGAAGAGTCGAGTTTTGTGTCTCGTGCATTTTGATAATTGACTTGATGAAAGACTAACTAAGCTAAAGAAAGAAAGACATAAGTAACTCAAGCAAGCTCACAAGTAATTATCAAGAAGAGAATTTGTATTAACCTCCAGCCCTCCAAATTCTCAACATGGTATCAGAGCTAAGGTGCCAAACTCAAGGGCTGCTAGACAAAGGAGACACTCCAGGAAGCGAAGATCAAAAGTTTGGGTTGGAAAATCAAATCAGTTTGAAAAGGAAGACTCTCTAACTACTTCAAAATATACTATCTCATTTAAATGATCAACTCAATCAAGAAAGTAATCTTCTGTTATCAAAGACTCACATTCAAGACAGTGTTAGAAGGAGAACTTCAAGGAAGTTGCTGAAGGAAAAAGTCACTCTATCTAGTAAGTACCTATGACTCTATCTAACTTTATCAAAATGTCTTCTTTGCAAAAGAAAGCAACAGACTGGTTAGGAAAACAAGGATAATGAAGTCATGCCAAATACATGAAGGGAGATATAGGAGCCCAAAAGATTCTTACAAAATCCATAAAAGACTCTCTCATCTACGATGTATCAAGTCTAGAATCATCAAAAGGAATATATGAGAAATTGGTGGAGCTATTCTTTGAGAGTACTGTAGGAGAAGCAATCTCTCTGAGATCATCTGTAAGAAGAGGAAGAATCATCTGCCAGATGAATGGGGAAACTTCACTTCAAATTATACAGGAAGAAGGAAGCCACAACTTTCCATGATTTAGGGTCTGTATGTAAAATAAAGGAAATAAGATTGAAAAGCCGAAGGTATTATAGGATCAAGTGAAGGGAATCAAGCCTTTGTAGTCACGTTGAGAAAGAAAGGAAGATTTGGTAAGATTGGTCCTCAGAATAGTATGAACAAAGCACGATGCTTTGGATGAGATGAACATGGGTATTATAATAGAAATTGTCCTTAATTTGGAAAAGGACAAGAGAAATAGGAAAAAAGCCCATGTCTCTGAAAAAGAACCTGATGCAAAGAAATCTAAGAAAGAAGAAGCAAGGGATCTTTACTACGATTGAGATCATCTTCTCCTTTAAGTGATTTTTGTTGATTGTATGATGGGAGGCAATGTAGCATCCTAATCGAAGCATGGTAGGAGCTCCTGGTGAATCAGCTCAGGGAAAACCTCTTTGACAAACATTACTAATGGAAAGCAATCATCAAGAGAAAGGGTCGTCATGGAAACATATTTTGGGATGTGATGACATATTGATGAAGCAAGCCAAGGGAATGAAGCTCTTCATTCTTAAGAAATTACTACAGGATGACTCAAGGGAAAAAGGTATGAGGTATGTATATATTTATATGTTGACATTCGATGCTGTGAAGTAATGCCATATGATTGCAGGTAATGGACTTCTGTACTTAGAAGTATGATCTGTGGAGGAGTATCTTTCAATGCACGGACAGATGAAATCAACATAATATGTCCTCATGGAATATGAGGTGGTTGTATGTGTATTATGAACAAGAAACTAGAAAAGTTGTATGTCCCTGGGAATCAAGAATGTGCAGAGAGGAAGAGATCATGAAATGCAACCATGTCAAGAGGTTGTTATCATCCGGAGGTCAAGAAGATGTGACTAGGAGATCTCCTGGAAAGATATGTAGACTCTGACGAAAGTCTGGTAAAGAAGAAGACCCTTGGAAAAACATATCATTAGGAGATGTGTCAATCTGTATGAAGGATGCCGATGCCTACAGGAAGATGCCATGGTGAAAGATCATCACTAAGGTAACTTTTGTTCTAAAAAGTTCATATGTATATGTTTATCTGGATGAATTTGTGCAGGGCTGCTAATCATGAGAAAGGATGTATGATCCTTGGAGATGATTCGAAGGAAAGCATGGCATAACAGTGGACCAGATAAGGAAGTTTAATGAATCACTTTCTGATAGTTGACATGACTCAGGATGAAAGTGATGGATGATCTGTGCCCTATGAAGCTAAAAGTTGGAGATTCCTCAATATTGAAATCCATGACATCAAGGACAAGAATTCTTCATGAGCAGCTGGGTGTCTCACCATTGCTGCTGGAGGTCCCTGGTTAAAAGGGAGCCTGATGGTAAGTTTCTTACTTGGAAGAAATTTGGTAAATCCTAAGAATGAGCTTAGGTACATTCCTTGTTTAGGAATGAGTACATTCCCTTGTGGAATAGGTCCTCCCTAGTTGAGAGGGAGAGATAGACACATCATTTTGGTCTTAACTTGGGAAGATAGAATGGAGGATTGGGTAATCATCTGGCATTCGATATTGTTTGAGAATGTATTAGGGCATTCAAGATAAGAGTAGCTGGGGAACGATATTCTTTGAGGGCTAGCTACCCAAGAGAAGAATAGTTCAAGAAGGTCATACTTTGGGAACACCCGGGTGGAGTATGTACCTTGGACAAACAATGACGATGGTGTCTATAAGTCATGTGTCTCGCCAACATTGTAGCCCATTGTCTCGTTGAGAGATGGGGCTGTTAGTCAAGGCCTTGCACTAGGACAATGTTGGTTGATATGATGATATACAGATGCGATTACCAATCTGATTCTTCTTATGAAATTATTCAGTTTGAAAGTGACCATATACCTATATGAATACCTCCCTAGTTAAGAGGGAGTGTTGAAAAGTGTAACTAGGTCGGTCTTCATGTTGACTATGTAATTATGTAAAGAAGAAGACATAGATAATAAAATGTATTTTTTGTGTACTTGCTTCATGGGTTTCATGAGCAAGATTTTATTATGTAGACAGACTTCTTCTTGATGTCTATTAGGTTTTTGTCGTCTAGGATTAAATAGAATTAAGTGTCTCAAACATGAAGGATCGAGCCTAGGAAGACGTGCTCCATGACCTTGTAAAAGAAGCTCACAACAACTCACAAGCTCTCAAATAAAGGTGAAAGGCAAGCTTTAAAAACAATGAAGAAATGCATCATATACGCTGGAATAAACTCTGTGAAAATCGGCCTAAATATTAGTTGAATGGTCGGCCTAAAAGACAGACTTGACACTATATAAATAGCATATGTTATACGGCCATTTTGAAAAAAAAAAGATAACATTGCGGATTCTCTTCGAACAAACATAAAAGATAGTGCGGATAATATGTAGTAAGAAGTGCGAATAATGTAATACGATCATCACTGAAAGATAATGCGGTCATCACTGAAATGTGATCACATATGAAGTGTAATACGGATCTTTGAAGCGATACAACGAAAATAGCAATACGGTCACACGTGAAGAACAATGCGGTAATACCTAATGCGGTTATACCATAGTTGTAAAACGGTGATCTCAAAAATACCAAATGCGAATATACATTATATACAGTGTGGTGATCTCTGAACCAATTATTGCGGTGATCTCTGAACCAGTTATGCGGTGGTATGAAGTGCAGATAATACAAGTATGATAGTGCGGTTTATTCACATAAAGAAATGCGGTGATATCCAACAAGGTTCTCGGTGATCACAAATATAGAACAACGGTGATATCCAACAAAGTTTTCAGTGACCACAGACATAGAATTGTGGTAATATCCAATTGAGATTTGCGGATAGTTCTTAGATAAAATTGCTGATCTTTCTGAAAAAAAAAGAGATGCCGGTATAAGACATAATAGAGTGCGGATGTAAAGCAGGATCATGTTAGGATTTGAGACAGGATCAAATGTGGGTATAAGTTAAGATCAGTACGAACAACCTAAAGGGATAAAAAATGCGGATTGCACTGGACTGTATACAGACTTTTGGAAGAAATAATATTTGGATTTTTGTATAAGTACAGAACAGTGTAGATTGTTATAAAGGAGAAGAGTCAAGTTTTGTGTCTCGTGCATTTTGATAATTGACTTCATGAAAGACTAACTAAGCTAAAGAAAGAAAGACATTAGTAACTCAAGCAAGCTCACAAGTAATTATCAAGAAGAGAATTTATATTAACCTCCAACCCTCCAAATTCTCAACACACTTGGCCCCTAATTCGATGCACACTTCAATTCCTATTATTTAGGACCCCAACTCCACACCACACAATCAATGCCCCTAAATTCTAGCGCAGTTGTGCTCCTATTCTTTAGGACACAATTCTTGCCCTCCACAATCAAGGCTCTCTCTCTCACAATCTCGTGAGCTTGCTTTGTCACACAACCTCGTGCACAAAACAATTGTCTAATCCTTGTGCTTTCGTCCTTCTTTTATAGATTCGATCCATGCTAAATTAGGGAAGTACAAATTTAGAACTCGAGTTGTGATTAACAAGTTAACTGAGTCGAATTGGTTCTCTCTCCAATCATCATTGGAGTCATAACTCGTCCTTCTTTCAATCAATAACTGAAGTCCCAACTCATTCTATCTGAACTTGTAATTGTCACTCGTTCCTGTAGTCAAACTGATGAAGACTCCACTTAACTGAAGCTCCAACTCTACACATGCTAACTTGATGATTATTCCAGTAAACTGCAAATAACTCATCCTAACTCTAGTCTAACTCACGAGGACAACTCTAGGTCTTCACGGGCTAAGGCACAAGTCAGAAGACCTTGCTCGCTACATTTTCAACAGGAATTGAAGGGACACAATGTTTTTATGCAAGTGCCCCACTTATAATCAAGATGAACTCCACTTTTAGAGCCTTCTCACTGCATCTCAATTTTTCTGTTTCATATGGTGAATGGGTATGTTAAGTTCTTTGTTGTTGTGTGCTTTTGGTGCAATTGATTGTGCTCTGCTTTGAAAAAATATATTTGTCTCGAATGACATCGATTCATTTGTAATTTCTCATAAGTAGATTTTGTACAATGCTGTAAATAGAAGAGAATTTCGAAACTGTCATAAACAATACTATATTGTATGTCTTAATGACAACCTTTCACTTTAATCTTTTTTACATGAAGGAATCATTACCATAGAATAACAACTCATATTATTCATAATATAACCTACAATTAATTTGTCCAGGTATTTCATAATGCTAATAGTTTTTATGGTTGGTACATGTAATAAACAATAGCTGGTATATGGGAAAAATATCCAACATAAGAAGGATAACATAAAAGAATTGTTAATTTTGGGCAACTAGGTCCAAAATCCATGTTGCATTTCTCATATGATGATAATGATATTTTTGTTGGATTCCTCTTTCGGAGAGGTGCAAGATTGATCTAAAGATCATCTTGTTTGGATGAGCAAAACTTATATTTTGATTTTATTTTCCACACGTGCAATTTGTCAAAGTCGGCCTGAATTGTAATGTAGGCTCACAAGCCCAATAGATGTGTCACACACCCTCATTGATGGGTATAAATTGGAGAGACTTGATGCTCATTTGCTCATCATCTCATAACACACATTCCTCATGATCTGATTGGTTTGTACATCCTAAAAGAGGCTTCTCTCTCTCTCACGTGTGAATCTGGATGCTGGAAATATGGATGATGCTATAAATGGATGCCGGAAATATGGATGTTGGAAATATGGATGATGCCGGAAATGGATGCCGGAAATATGGATGCGGAAATTTGGATGAGGGATCCTTTTGTTGACTTGCGTTGACTGTTTTGGGAGCTGTCTCATGAGGTGTATATGACACTGAAGGAAGGTTGATCTTGTATTTGTTTGACTGAACCTTCGAGAGGTTGGAAGAGCTGGTTTGACCAACCAAAGTCTTTGCTGGCTAGGGCATCCTGTTGACTGCTGTAACAAACATTTCTCTCTATCTTTGCTGGATAAGAAGAATTGTAGATTATGATTTATTATATTGGCTTGTCTTCTGTTTATCTATTATCACGTTCTATCAGCATTTACTTTCAATGATTATGTGATTGCTAATCTGAATTGGGCCTATAAGAAAGATTGAAGTAAACTGCTTTAAGCATAGAACATACCATGGTTATCTTAATTTCACATGGTACAGGAGCTAAGGTGAAGACAAAGCCCAAGCTAGTGTGAAAAGAAATCACCGAAGAAGTTGTCCTATCAAGGACCAATGGCCTCCACATACAATGGTTTCAAGAGTGATGATAAGCTGTCTAATAAGTCTGATTATCATGCCTAGAAGATGTCTTTGGTTTGGTATTGGAAGGTCAAGAAGTCATGGACTATGTGCAAGGGAAGATAAATGAGCCTCCATCAAATGCACCGACTGCCACAAAGACGAAGTATAAAAGGGGAAGTCAAGGCAAAGATGATCATCAATGATTTTATTCATAAGCACTTGGTTGCTTATATCTCTGAGCTGGGTACATCTAAAGAGATGTACGATAAGTTGGTTAGCATGTTCAGGTCTAACAATGCTAATCAAGTTCTTTTCTTCAAGAACAAGTTGAAGAATATCAAGAAGGGCAAAGAAGAATCCATTCAATCCTATTTTATGAGGCTCACAGAAATTAGGAATGATCTCTTAGCTATTGGAGAAGAAGTAGTCGATCGAGAGCTTGTTCTCATTGCTCTTGGAGGATTCCCTTGTGATTGGTATGTATTCAATACTACTATTCTTAATAATAATGTGATTCTTGATTTTGATGAATTGTTGACGAGATGCACTTAAGAGGAGACAAGAATGATGGAGAGAGGCCATCCCTCAAATGGGAATGGAGGTGACCCTACTGCCTTTATCGCTCATGCAAAGAAGAGGAAGGCTCCCTCTGATCGATGTGGAAATGGTGAACTTTTCAAGAGGTCAAGGAATTCCAGGTATGACGAATCCAATGTTGTTGATAATAAGAAAAATGAATATATTCTTATATCTGCCCTCTCTGCTGCATCTCCTCCCGACACTCTGGATGTTTGGTTGATTGATAGTGGTGCTTCAAGGCACCTCACTGGCTATAAAGAAGCCCTTTTTGATTTGAATGAGAAGGATACTAATTTGTAGATTATCCTTGGAGACAATGCCACCTATCCTGTGAAAGGGATAGGGACTGTGATCCTTCATCTAACTCAAGGTCAAGTCCTCCGCTTGCAAGATGTGTTGTACGTACTTGATTTGAAGAAGAATCCAGTTTCCATTTCGGCAATGGAAGACAAAGGATTCAAGGTGGAATTCATCGATGGAAAGGTACGCATTTGGAAGAAGAACTTCAATGAAGCTCTTAATATTGGTTTTAGAGTTGATACGCTCTATCAAGTTGGTGGAAGTTTGTTAGGGGCCATGATATGTGACACAACTCTTCAAACCGAGCTACAACACCGGAGGTTTGCACACCTTCATTACAAGGCCCTTCCCGAAGCAAGGAAGGTGGTGACAGGGATGCCTGAGTTCAAAGATGATCTTGAAGGTTTTTGTCAGGGTTTTGTCGAAGGAAAGCATGCAAGGGGACCATTCCCCTCAAGTGTCACAATGATCCAGGTGGATATTGGTGGTCACCCGCCTATTCCACTTGGGGCTCCACCATTGTCTCTTTTAGTTTTTCAGTTTCGGCACAGTTTACTATTTTTAGCAGTTTTTCGGGTCCTAAACTTCCGGAGCCGTTTTGAGGCCCTAAACGACGTTTTTTGGGAAAACGGAGGGCAACATGGGTCCATGGACCGATGTTGCTTGTTCCAAATTTGTAGTCCTCAGATAGATCTTTCTAACGAGGTATGGTACGCGTCAAACGAAGATCGTATGCCAAAGTTACGCCCCTGGGAAGTTGAAACACCAATTTACCCAAACGGGGCCCATAGTTTTGGCGCTTCATCTCCTAGGGTTAGGGTTTTGGTTGTTTAGGATTTCCCATTGTTTCTAAATGATAAATAGGCCCTCGAGCCTCATTGTAACTCAGTTTAGAGGCCTGTAGCCGCCACATCTCTTCTCAGAGATAGCTACCAGTGCCCTAGCTAGTTTTATTTCCATTCTGTCTGTAAGCAAATTTCAGTTCTTTGGTATTAATGAAATGAAGTGTTATTTCCACTGCATCTCTATATTTATGGTTATATGTTTATTCTGTTGCGTTCCTGCATAAATCCGGAACAGTGGTATCAGAGCGGTCTGCTTTTTCTCGATCCTTCTTTGCATGTCCCCAATGAGGTCAGGGTATAAGGAGCTAGGGCTCGATCTGGTGGAACCTTTGCAAGATCAGCCTCGCAAACCTCGACGGACGCCCATGGGGGACAAAAAGAAAGATGAGGGAGCATGAGATCCTATCAAAATATTGCTCGAGGAGGCCCTCGAAAAACAAAGGAACGCGATGATGGATAACTTTGCTCAGATCCTTCAACGGCTACCCACTGGCGGCGCATCTGCATCCAGCAGCCACTCTGGAGGCGCGACTCCTGTTGTTCCTTGAGAAACAATTCTTGGCTGTGTACAAGAATCCGTGCTCAAGACATTAAAGATTATGTCACAAAATGTATATATGTGTCTCTGTTTCTTAACCCTTCAAATATTAATAATATATTTCCCAAATATCAAATCTTTATTAGCTCTGCAATGCCATATTCCCTTTATATTGAAGTGAGCGAATGGAAGACGAAGAAAGAAAAGGATTTTAACTTATCATGCTGCTTTAAACAGAAACTGCCATCATAAAATCCTGAAGAAGTGAAAAACAAATAAGCTAAAGAAGAGGAGCGCCCATTAAGGATGTTTAACTCTTAGATATATAAATATCAAGAGACCTGCAGCTCTAATCACTCTACTTTATTCACAGATATGGAAATGAAATGAAAACCAAGAAAACTCTTCAACACAGATGGAATATTGGGAACTTGCAAAACTTTTTCATTCATTCAATATTGCTCAGTACAAAATTAGCCTTCAAAGGTTCAAAACTCGGAACCTTCTTTCTTCCTTAAGATGTCTTTAAATACAATCTGAACCAAGATGGTTTCAGTTATAAAACTGATTCTAACTAACTGTAACTGCTTAACTACTCCTTGTAACGGAGGTACATGCCTCGGAAACATTTCATTACATTTGCATAACTTCACTTAAAACAAAATAAAAGATGATAACTCCTAATCTAAAGGAACTGATGTTCCTGGAATAGCAGCTGACTCAATGATTACTTGCGGCTGAACGGCTACTTGTGGCTGCTTAGTTGGAAATCCTTTTTCTGTGTCAATAGAAAATTTCTTACATTCCTTCCAGAGCTTATCTTGAGTTATTGGAGCATTCTTATAACGATGATATTCTACTGTGAAGGCAACAATATGACTGTGAGTGAGGTTACTTGTGAACAATGTTTTCACCATCCACAACAGAAGGAAATGTCTTTGTAAGAAATTGAATACTGTTTCTCCCTTCAGTATCTGCGTCTTCTCATGTCGGCCATCTGCTCTGCTTTTTGCAAATACCAATTGATCCTCATAAAAATTCCAGGACATAAACTCACCTCCCTCCTTCCAGCATGAGGGCAAACTGGTTCTTATCAACTTATCAAACGAAATATCAAATTTCTTAACCATCTCTTTAATTACCTATAGCCGCTTCTCTGATGCCTTCAGAAGGTCATTTTTAATGATCATTTTGTTTACTTCTTCAGCATAGATATACCTATCCTGTATCCCCATATCTTGCAACTCTTCATCGGTCTTGGTATTAATAAAATTCATGAATTTCTTGGCCCAATTTGATCTTTTGATAGCGGCTTGCTTATCCGATAACAGCTCTTTTTCGTGATCTGCAACAATGTTCTTCTCTCTGGCAATTACTTTTATGGAGTCCCATTTTGCCTGCATTTCAGAAATGATCTCATTCCAGATGAGATCCTTAGCTTTAATAAGGGAAATATTTCCCTTCAATTTCTCCTTGAGTTCTTTGATTTCTTCCTCAGCTTTTTGTAGCTTCTGCTCGTTTTCATTTGCTTTTCCTTCCCATCCCTGCATCAATCTAATAACTGTGGCCAATTCAGACTGGGCCTGTTTGCAATCTCTCTCTGCCATTTTTAATTCTGTGTTCAGCTGAACAACCTGGGCTTGTGGGTCGGCTCCACCTGCAGAAAAATCAAAAGTACAAGTATGGTTCTGGATTTGATTTTGTAAGGTTATAGCAATCTGCTTTACCTTATCAAGTTCCTCGTCCTTCTTTATCAACTGTTGTCGTAGTTCCTCTTTTTCCTTTTCTACCTCTGCTACTTCGGCTACCAACGAATGCTCTGCAGCTGGCAATTTCAGCTTTTTCCTTAATGAAGATATTTCTGATTCTGCACTCTTCATCAATTTTTGAATTGTGCTTTTATCGTTTGGATCAACCCCAATTTTCATTATAATTTTCTTCAGTTCTTCATTCTGAGTAGTTAATGCTCTTGCATTGGCTTTTTCCATCTTGCATTGTTTGACCACCTTAGCAAGCATATTTTCTGTCTTGACTGCTGTAGCAGTGGTTTTGCTCAAATCATTGACAATCAACTGACCTGTTTGCATGTGGAGATTCATCTTGTCCCACAAGGGGATCTTTTTCACATCCATGACTATATTCAACTCCTTAAAACTGCCTGAAGGTCCCAGAGACATTCCTGTCGGATGCGACAACGCCATTTTAAACTGATCTTTCTCCAGATCCATTACAGTCAATAGTCTTGTTTGGTTAGCAGGTATATGGTGCTCTGCTTGTGTCTCTATATTGGCCTTTATTCTTTGGTTCTTTTCTTCAATCTGTGAGAATACTTGCTTCATGGAAGGAGCCTTTTCCAAATGAAGTTCTGGTCTGCTCGGTGATGATGGGCCACCTTGTTCTTCACTGACCTGGAGAGTAAAACCAGGTGAATTGGAGGAGTGGTCTTCTGCTAATTTCGTCCTTTTCTCCTCTCGGGGTTCCTCCTCATCAATCTCAATAACGTCATCTCTTCCTCTCTTGCCCATCTTCTCCAATATTGCAGGTGTTTGAATACTGATCCGTGATGAACTTGGCCCTCCTGGATTAGCCAACTTCTCTAAATCCGGTTTACTCACATGAGTAAAAGCAACATACCCATTCTCGACCCTTCTTTGTGAAATAATCCCATGTGGGTCATAGGCCCATTTCTCTCCCAATAGCAACTGTGTTCCTTCCAACATCTTTGACACCTCCTCAAAAGCTTGCCTAGTGTTAACAACAAAAGGGCCTACACTCATAGGCAACTTGTACATTAATCCTTTCTTCATAGGAAGAAAATGAACTTGATCCACATTAAGACTTTGCCTTATAAATTCCAAGGCAAACAGTCTCATGGGAACAAATGTTGGAAGCCTATAAGGCTCAATACTGACTCCATATAGCCTTATTTCAGAATAATCTTCAAAAACAAACAAGTCTCCATACTTACAATGTAATATCCCCAAAGGGAAAATAACCAGTAATACACAGAAATATGCCAGACAGATATAGATAATATAATGCTGGAACCAGATCATGGAACAAGTACACATAGAATGCCAGAAAACTAAGCCATTTTATTAATCTGAGAATACATATAGAGGAGTACAAGATAATCGGGATGAGTGCACCTATCCTTGCCCTGGGCAAGTGGAGACCCTCTCAGAACAAATAATGGCTGCAAATAAGGACAGCGTCCTAGCTGGCTGAAGATCTGCTATGAAGAGCTGCTGCTGGAATGCAATGGAACTATGAACTGAAGACTAGAAGATGGCTGATCTCAATCCTCCAAACCCTCACCAATAAAAACGTTGTCTCTGCTAGTGACAGCGCAGAAGACAGATGAAATGCTGGCCACAAAACCTCCAGATGAGATGATAAGCTCCTCAAGGCTGGAAACACTGAAAAACGCTGCCAAACCCCACACACAAGCTCCTGCTCCTCAGATCAGCGTCCTCCCTGACTAGATCTGCGTCCTCTCTGCCCAGATCTGTTGGATCTGAGTTCTCCTATCCAGATCTGCGTCCTATCACTCCAGATCTGCGTCCTCCAAGGCTGGATCTGCTGCTATCTCTCCAGATCTAGGCTAGATCTGCCAATATCTCCTCAGATCTGCGTCCTCCAAGGGTAGATCTGCTGCTATCTCTCCAGATCTAGGCTGGATCTGCCAATTTCTCCTCAGATCTGCGTCCTCCAAGGCTGGATCTGATACTATCTCTCCAGATCTGCGTCCTCTCTGCCTTGGTCAGCTGGATCTGCGTCCTTACTATCCAGATCTGAGCCCTCCTACTGGATCTGCGTCCTCCCCCTCTGAATCAGCGTCCTATCTCCTGGATCTGCGCAGTCACAAGAGGGGGCTTCCTCCTCTCCAAATCTCCACCAGGAAACTGCTGCTAATTACCCCTGAAACTGAAGGATGGTACTCAGAAAATAACCTTACTAGGGCAGGCACTCGAAGTCCCCCGAAGCTAAGGGTGATACCAGAAAATAACCTTACCAGGGCAGGCACTCGAAGTCCCCCGAGGCTAAGGGTGAGATCTCCGAACGGAGACACTCGGTTGCACTAAACAGTGCTGTAGACCGACTAAACAACCGGCGTGCTGAAGCAGACAGAAGTCTAGCTCTCAATATCAATATCAAATCATGCCTGTCCAAATGAGGTGAGAACCCCACCTTTTATAGTGCTAAACTCCCTCCAAAACCTTGACTGCGTCCTTCACTCTCCTTAGCCTGCGCAGTTAACCTTGGGTCAGCGTGAGGCCTCCCCTCATACACATGTGGACCCCCAAGGCCTCCTTTCTAAGTTATAATGTCAATCAACTAGGAAAAACACTTTATTTTATAAAGTGAGGTGGCTAAAGTGAGGTGACCCCTCTTATTTCTCACTTTATTTATTATTTCTAGCTAAAGCGGCAAAATTAAACAAAGATGAAATATTCCAATTAGCAAAGCTAATTGGGAATATTACAGTCTCCTCCGGCAAAACGTTGCTTGTCCTCAAGCAACTGAAGTGATGGATGCTGTAAAGTCTGCTCGCTCTCCCAAGTGGCATCCTCATCCGGCAAAAATTGCTTGTTCTCAAGCAGCGCTTGAACAAGCCTACTCTCTAGCTGATGCTCCTCACCGATACTGCAAAATGTGCCTGGGTCCCACTGAAACCTCTCTATCTCCCGCATCACCCTGATACGAAGGGATATCTCAATGCCAGGATCCCAAACTGATTTCTCATGATACCAGCCAACCAACAATCCGCCCGGGTCCCATCGCCACCATGGCCAATAATAGCCCAAGTCCCATGGCTCGGACTGCTCACTGCCTCTGGCTATGACTGAAGACCATGACCGCTGCTGCTCTGCATCTATGACTGTGTAAGCTGGCCCATCAACCGTGAACCAACTCGTCACCTCTCTCCAATCAAGGCATGGAGTCGAAAATATAATGAGGAATATCTCCCTCCTGTGGATCCTCCATCTCCAAGCAATCACCCAGACAAAATGAGCCACCTCCCAACAAGGCAACCCCTGAAAATCTCCTTCCACCTCAAGCTCTGGTAATGAAGGTGGGCTGAAAATATGAACTTGGCAAGCATCATAGCTTACCCCATGCTGTCCTTCTCTCCACTCATGACAAGTGTAGAGTCTATGCTGATCCTGGGCTGCAAAATCATTGCCCTCCAATGGCAAAGTGAAAAACAATCCACCATAGAAGGTTCCTCCATCAATGAAGAACAAGCTGGCCCAAAACAAACCCTCCATGAAGAATATGACATGGTCATCATGGATCACCCTAATGAGATGTTTGCTGAAGGTTCTACATGAGGATACATAATGCAAACAATCTCTCACAAGTATACAACGTAGCCTCATCCACTGCAACTTCAGAAAATTACATGGCAAGCAATGTACAAGATTCATCACATCTACTAATGGATAGTAAATGGCTGAATATGACAACAACATAAGGCCAAAAACTTGCCCATAGCTGTACAATGGATGAATATCAATCTCATGGCCCACCTCAAAAGAGAACGCATATGTAGTAGTGGTGGCCATGCCTCCTCCCATGCTCCTATTAGAACATGTAGTGCAGAAAATACTCAAAGGCACATTCAGCTCATGTGTCTCTCTCATAATCAAGCCTCCCATACATATCTGACCATATGCTGGAAGTAAGATGGTACATGGATCCATAAATGAGTCCTCCATAGTGTTTTGGCATGCTATGAAGAAGAATGAACCATGTGCTGCAAGAAGATAATCCTCCTCATGCTTGGAAACCCAAGTCAAGAAGAATATGCCATGGATGTCTCTATCATCATTACCTCCTCTTTGTGCAACAAATATGAAGTGATCCTGGGACCTATGGGTTATAGATCCACCATATCTCTGCTGCGCACACTTCATCCATAATATTCTGCTCCAAGGTGACAACGCTGTGAGCTCATGCAAATAAGCTCCTGTCAATACAAGACTCTGCTCTTTGACATGCTCCTTGTCAAAGACTCCTCTAATACTGCCGCAACAAGTGTGGAATACTCCCCAAGATGGAAGTGCTTCCCCGTCATCATCAAAGATCAAGGAGATAGTGCCATCCCCTCTTCCTGCAACATCATGCAAAGTGTGAGAGCAATTCTGCCCTTGCTCTCCCAGAAACAAACCAAGCAACCAAATAATTTGCTGCCTCCCCATACTTCCATCATACAACTCATGTGATGAAGACATAGCAACACCATGCATACATACTCTATGCTGCTCCATGATGCAAGTATCCAGCCATCTTTCCTCCACCCTCCGACTCTTAGGAAGAGTGTTTGCCAAGAGATGGCCAAACTCTTTCAAGAGTAACCAGCGCAGCCAAGCCTCCTGTTGCCTGGTAGCACAGATCTGCAAGTAGCCTCCTAGCTCCTTGCTCATCATCCCCATCCACTCAATCACTTGTGGATGCCTCCTTCTCCTCATCCAGTTGCTCCTCCCATGAGGGCTACCATCCTCCCAAATCAAATTTCTGATTTTGCACTTCATGGGATTTTGAAGTATAAACTTCTCAAGGATCAATGAGACCCTATCAAGAATCAAATCGGTGGTAGGCAAAAACCTCCCATCATGATGTGTGTGGCTCAAGGAATGTCCAACACAAGCATGAGAGATGTTATCCATCCGAAGATGTCCCCCATCTTCTATCTGCTCTTGTGAGAAGGGAAGAAAGTCATTGCACCCCATGGTGTGTCGAAGTGCACCTCCAGTGAGATCTCTCCTTGAGACCTCCTCTTCATCCATAGTCTGCTCCATCGAGTACCAACTCAAAATCTCTCGCCATCCAACCTCAACACGTGGCTGATGTACCCTGTGCAACTCTAATCGTCTCATCCCATTATCCAAGTCAATATATGAGACCTGACTAGGTGGCTCTGCCTCTCTCTCTCTAATGGAAAGAGATGACCCAACAATACTGCTAGTCCCGTCCATGCATGCCCGAAGGGGAATGATCTGACGCTCCCTCGTGCCCTCTGGTTGTACCATCAGGGAATCCAGCTGTTCCCCAATGCGGACCAACTTGGCCGCCGACTTGGCACAAGTCACTCTCATACCCTCCAGCTCCTGGTCCTGCAACAAAATGGTCTCCCGTACTGACGCGGCCTTCTCCCTCAAATCTCGAAGGTCCGTCCGAAGCCGATGATACCGCTGTCTGCGACCATCATCCGATACCTCTGTATCCCTTAGTGCCTCATCGATAATGGATATATCTCCTGATACCTCACCCATCTGTCGTGTGCTGCTACCACCCGAAGATTCGGACATGGCTCCAGTCATCACCTCAGTGGATGGCTCTACCGGGGTAGGCTCTACCTCCTCCACTACGATATCAACCGGCACGGTCAAGGAGGACTCTAATGATGGTGAGTCCTATGTCACCCTAGGTGTATCCTCGAACTCCCTGCAATCCTGTGTGTCCTCATCCTCCAAGTGCGAGGTAACCATGTTAATGGTTGTCCTCTCCGATACTCGGTCAAGCTGGAAAGAGGTATCCAACTTGTCCACCCAAGCTTCTTCTGAGTGCCTGGATGTCCCGTCAAGTGTCGGTAGATGGAATCTGTCCACTGTGCGCTGTAAGCCCCTATCATGTGAGTGCTTGTTCCCTCTGTGAGAGTTGTGAGGTCTACTATCACGTTGAACATAATCTCTACAAGCTGTGCGGTGGTAGTCTCCCTCATGATGATGCCGGTGCCCCCGGTGATGATCACGGAGTCTAATGCCATACTGGATATGGATATATTTTCTGAACGAGAGAGCCTTCATGAACGCTGGTCCGAAAGCCTGGTACTCTGCAAGAATGTCAGCCATCCGAGCCGGATCTACCTCTCGCTGTACTGCTGTCCCTGTGTCCTCTGGCAAGAATGTGGGCATGGTAGGACGTGTGGGTGTATGTGATGCCATATGGTGAGTGGCATCATGCTCCGGCAAATGGTGGGAAGTGCCTGATCCCTCACCAATCCGAAATCCCCTTAGGGTTTCCCGCTGCCTAACCTCCAGCGCAGTGAGTCTCTGACTGATCTCCATGGCCAAGAGCCTCTGTGACGTCTCCTGCATGTGTTGGAGGAGCATTTCTCTAAATCTCCTCTCATCATCATCAACTGCCATCAGCTCTTTCTGCTATGTGTCTACAGGCTCCTCAGAAACTACACGGCTGCTGCAAATCCATACTACTACTTAACTTCGACCTCTGATTTACCCACTGAAAACTACTCAGAAGATTCCAAGAATTTGGGAAGGTAATCCTTGCCCAAAACCCAGAAAAACCCAGAAAACGTTTCTCCTCATTCCAAACTTCAAAATTTGACCTTTTTATTTTGGCCCTTTTTCCAACTGCGTTTCTGGTATTGCAGCTGCTATTGCTCTGTATGATCTCTTTTCCGATGTCATAGACCACAGGCTGAGCCAGAATTATGCTCTGATACCACTGTAATATCCCCAAAGGGAAATAACCAGTAATACACAGAAATATGCCAGACAGATATGTAAAACAAAATGCGGGAACCAGATAATGGATCAAGTACTCATAGAATGCCAGAAAACCAAGCCATTTTATTAATCTGAGAATACATATAGAGGAGTACAAGATAATCAGGATGAGTGCACCTATCCTTGCCCTAGGCAAGTGGAGACCCTCTCAGAACAAATAATGGCTGCAAACAAGGACAGCGTCCTAGCTGGCTGAAGATCTGCTATGAAGAGCTGCTGCTGGAATGCAATGGAACTATGAACTGAAGACTAGAAGATGGCTGATCTCAATCCTCCAAACCATCACCAATGAAAACGCCTGCCTGCACTGTTTTTCACGCAAAGCAGCCGCATGGAAATGCTGGCCACACAACCTCCAAATGAAATGATCAGCTCCTCCAGGCTGGAAACACTGGAAAACGCTGCAAAAGCCCACACACAAGACCCTGCTCCTCAGATCAGCGTCCTCCCTGACTGGATCTGCGTCCTCTCTGCCCAGATCTGCTGGATCTGAGTCCTCCTATCCAGATCTGCGTCCTATCACTCCAGATCTGCGTCCTCCAAGGCTAGATCTGCTGCTATCTCCCCAGATCTAGGCTAGATCTGCCAATATCTCCTCAGATCTGTGTCCTCCAAGGGTAGATCTACTGCTATCTCTTCAGATCTAGGCTGGATCTGCCAATTTCTCCTCAGATCTGCGTCCTCCAAGGCTGGATCTGATACTATCTCTCCAGATCTGCGTCCTCCCTGCTTGGTCAGCTGGATCTGCGTCCTTACCATCCCGATCTGAGTCCTCCTACTGGATCTGCGTCCTTCCCCTCTGGATCAGCGTCCTATCTCCTGGATCTGCGCAGTCACAAGAAGGGGCTTCCTCCTCTCCAAATCTCCACCAGAAAACTGCTGCTAATTACCACTGAAACTGAAGGATGTTACTCAGAAAATAACCTTACTAGGGCAGGCACTCGAAGTCCCTCGAAGCTAAGGGTGATACCAGAAAATAACCTTACCAGGGCAGGCACTCGAAGTCCCCCGAGGCTAAGGGTGAGATCTCCGAACGGAGACACTCGGTTGCACTAAACAGTGCTGCAGACCGACTAAACAACCGGCGTGCTGAAGCAGACATAAGTCTAGCTCTCAATATCAATATCAAATCATGCATGCCCAAATGAGGTGAGAACCCCACCTTTTATAGTGCTAAACTCCCTCCAAAACCTTGACTGCGTCCTTCACTCTCCTTAGCCTGCGCAGTTAACCTTGGGTCAGCGTGAGGCCTCCCCTCATACACATATGGACCCCCAAGGCCTCCTTTCTAAGTTATAACGTCAATCAACTAGGAAAAACACTTTATTTTATAAAGTGAGGTGGCTAAAGTGAGGTGACCCCTCTTATTTCTCACTTTATTTATTATTTCTAGCTAAAGCGGCAAAATTAAACAAAGATGAAATATTCCAATTAGCAAAGCTAATTGGGAATATTACATACAACTAGGTCCTAATTGCAAGAACTCCTGGGGCTTTGGCAAGAAGCATGGAGGCAAAGTTCCATTAAGAATTTTATAAGCAGTGGTCATGAAATGGTCCACAAATTCAAATAAACCGGCTTCGTTCTCTTCTTTTCTGACCATATCGGTCCAAAGCAAAACTGACTGTTTATTTTTATTACTATCCATTATATTCAAACCAATAGTCATGAATTCTTCAACGTTCTGATATAAAAACAAGTAGACTACCAGAGAGGGAAATCTGAAATAACCTGTTAAAGGATATGCAATCAATTGAGAATTTACCACTTCTTGCCAAAAGGATGGGATATCCAGCACCACCCCCGGTTTCATCATGAGAGCGAACATCCCCAGGGCTGCCTTGTCAATTTCGCGATCATCATCTCTCCCCAAAATCTCCATAATACAGCTGAGAACTGGTCTGTATTGAACATTAAATACCTCCAGACTGAACTTTCCCGATTCAAATTGAGTCTTCTCTGGACTTGATAGCAAAAACGACATCCAGCGATTAAACTCCTCATTTGAAAGCTCCTCGAAATATTGAATCAACGAATCTTCAGAGAACTGTAAAGGAGAATCATTTTCTGGAAAACATAATGCCTGACGCATTAATTGAGTTGAAATCTGCAAAATATTTTCCCCTTGGGAATCCATAACAAAACACTTGCCGGGGTACATTGACGAAACTAACCAAGAAATAAATTCAGGAAAGACATGAGTTTTTGGAATACAGGCGAACAACACTCCCGAACTTTGCATAGCAGAAAACACAGGTGACTTCTCAATGTTCAAGGTTACTTGATAATGCAAGAGAGGGTGATTTACGGAAGACGCAGTATCACGGACATCTTTCTCACTATCTAGGAGAGGGCTCAGATTTGACAAACCAGACAGTGATGCTCGCTTGGCCATGATTGACAGGAATTTTGAAAACAATTCAACTGAATAGCGCAAAGGTGGCGGGACGCAGTTTGAAACAGGGCAAACAGTCACAATTAAATCACAATAGGACGGAAAAACCCCACTTATAGACAACAAGAACCATAATAAATGCAAGGGTGACGTGGAAAGACAGCGAACAGTGAATGACAGTTGTTTGCCACCTCGGTGGATGACGTAATGCGGGGGGTCTATGAGTACGGCAGAGAATTTCTACCCATACCCCCCGTAATTAATCAAGGCCGTTGATCATCGGAGTTTTGCGATCTGACCAGTCAACTGCGGGGGGTCGGGTTTTGATAACCGACAGGCTAGTTGACCCCCCGCAGTTGCATATCCAAATGCTTCTTCGCACGATTGTGACTTCCGCTCCGGAAGTTGCTCGAACTTTATCTTTAATACAAATATATCAACCCAAAGTCAGCCCGCTCCATGTATCAAAATATAAATGGAAATATATGGCATTCCCCTTTTTTTTTAATACTAAAGTATAAAAACTTTATACTATAGCATATTTTCGGATTCTTATATATATATTTTTTAAATTTTCTTTTCAAAATTTCAAAAATGAAATATAAAAAGGATAGGTAGATACTGATCCACAACAACTCCTTTTAAGGTACAAGTAAATTTTGACATTCCCATATTTGAGGGTCAAATAGACGCAGATGCCGCAGATAGATGGTTGAATCTGTTAGAAGGATATTTCTCGGTTCATGACTTTTCAGACCGGGAGAAGATTATTTTTGCACTCCTCAAAGCTACCTCCCATGTTAAGGACTGGTGGGAAACCTATTGTGAGAACAAGGACCAGACAAAACCCTCTCTGTTCTCGGCCGTACCAACTTGGAATTCTTTTCGAGACGCCGTCAAGGAATAGTACTATCTCGTGGGGAGCTATGAGGACAAGTACATACAATGGACCACGCTGCGAAAACAAAGGGATCAAGATGTGCATGAGCTGACGAATCTGTTCCATACCCTGCGCACAAAGTTGGGTATCAAAGATTCAGAGAAACATCTGGTGCTAAAGTATCGCAGCTGTCTGCACAAATACATTCAGGAGGAAATGGAGTTCCTCGACATCTCCTCACTTGGTACGACATACCGGTATGCTGCCAAGATTGAGCAGAAATTCAAGCAGAAGAAGCGAGACTTTGGATCTGCGAATCAAAAGCAAGGGAAAGGTGCTTCCAAACCGTAGAACAAAGGACCGAGCCAAGGCATGGCGGCTAAAGACAACTCATCGAAGCCACAAGAAAAGAACAGCACCGCAAAGCCAAAGAAGGACACGGAAAGTGGTGTGAGTTCCATAAGAGCTCCACTCACAACACAAGTGAGTGTCGGGCCAAGCAGTCGCTAGTGGCCGAGATGAGGGCTTCTGAGTCAGATGCATGCTCCGACTCCGAATCAGAACCTGAAAAGGGGAATGAAAAAGGGAAACAAATTATTGATGCGGAGCCCAACGCCACTGTGGCCACTACAAAGATCCAGAAGGAGGAACCGGAAGATCTAGAGGAGGAGGAACGTCTCTTCCACTCCCAGATGTGGGTAAACGGCTCTCCGGTACAGTTCATTGTCGACAATGGGAGCCAAAAGAACCTCATTTCAGCAGACGCCGTGAAGCGGTTGGGCTTGCCGACCACAGCTCACCCACATCCATACACCATCGAGTGGCTTCACCAAGGACGAGATCTCCGCGTCAGCCAGCAGTGCTGCCTTCCCTATAGCATCAAGCCCTTCACGGATGAGGTATTATGTGACGTTGCTCCTATTGATGTTTCTGATGTATTATTAGGACAACCATACTTGTGGAAGCGTCATGCCGTGTATGAGTCTCGACCTCGTGCTGTTATTATTACTTTGGGAAATAAGTTGTACAGGATACCAGAGGTACCACCTCCTACGACTATCTCTTTGGTTACTGCAAAACAATGCAGTAAGCTCATTTCCCAAACCAGAAAATTCGTTTTCCTGATGATCCGCCCCCAGGGCAAGAAGAAGACTGTGGCCATGACCTCCAGACAGGGCTCCTTTGCACAACAACAACAAATGGATAAGGTTGTAGAGGAGTACGAGGACATATTCACCTCACCCACAGGGGTTCCTCTGCACTGTCAGGTCAAGCACCCGATTGATCTGACCCCCGGTGCGCCGCTACCTAATGGACCGATCTATCGGCGCTCTGTTCTGGAGAATGATGAAATCAAGAGGCAGATTAAGGAGCTGTTGCAGAAAGGTCACATCAGACCAAGTTCATCGCCCTGTGGGAGCCCGATCGTGTTGGTACAGAAGAAGGATGGGACGTGGAGACTCTGTATTGACTATCGGGCGCTGAACAAGATCACTGTCCGGAATAGGTACCCAATCCCACGCATTGATGACCTTCTGGACCAACTCAAAGGTGCAAAATATTTCAGCAAGATCGACCTGAAGTCTGGGTATCACCAGGTACCAATTGAACCCTCCGATGTGTGGAAGACTGCCTTCAAAGCCAAGGAAGGCCTTTTCGAATGGCCGGTCATGCCTTTCGGGTTGACGAATGCTCCCGCCACCTTCATGAGGATGATGGATGACATCTTGCGGCCATTCACCAACTCATTTGTAGTGGTGTACTTGGATGACATTCTGATCTTCAGCCAGACTTGGGAAAAGCACCTTCACCACATCCGACAAGTCCTCCAAACACTGCGGCAACACAAGTTGTGTGCCAATTTGGAGAAGTGCACTTTTGGCATGACCCAGGTTCAATATCTGGGATACATTATTGATGAAAGGGGGGTGCATGTGGATCCAGCCAAGATCCAAGTCATTCGTGATTGGCCAGCCCCAACCACTATAACAGAGCTTCGCAGCTTTCTGGGTCTTGCTAATTTCTATCGGAGGTTCGTGTTGGGATTCTCTCATATCACTTGGCCCTTGAGTCAAGTCACCAAGGGAGGAGCGAGAGCAAAATTTTTTTTGGTCGGAACCTCAACAGAAGGCGTTCACAGAACTGAAAAACCGCCTCTGTTCTGCCCCAGTGCTCACTTTACCAGACTTGCAACAGCCATTTGAGATCGAGACAGATGCCTCCGACTATGCTATTGGGGCAGTTCTTACTCAACAGGGACATCCAGTGGCATTTCACAGTGAGACATTGTCTGACACAGTTCGCAAGTACCCCACATATGACAAAGAAATGTACTCCATCGTGCAAGCTTGTCGACAATGGAAGCATTACATTTTGGGGAAGGAAACAATCATCCACACAGACCACAGGCCCCTGCAGTTCATACAGACACAAGGGAAGTTGCAGAATGATCGCCATCAGAAGTGGTCTACATATCACAATAAGTAAACTTGAACACTGAGCATGTAAACAGTAGAAGAAGCACCAATGTTGCAGGATTGCCCGTGGCCGAGACACACTGACCGGGCAGCCACCATCGGCTCAACCTTCAGGGCACAGACTTCTGATTGGCCGCTTCTCTATGATAGTGACCTAGAATTCGACCACACTTACAAGGCACTCTTGGGGGTACGCAAGTTCCAAATTTTCACCTCCAAGATGCACTTTTATGTCACATGGGACACCTTTGTGTTCCTTCAAGCGAGCGTGCCAAGATGATATGGGAAGCACACTACAGTCGAGTCGCTGGGCATTTCGGGGTCGAGAAAACAGTAGCAATCCTGCAGAAGCATTTCTATTGGCCGAACCTTCGAAAGGATGTCGAGAAGCACATCAGATCCTGCACTGCTTGTGCCATTTCCAAACCGACCATCAAGAAGCAAGGCCTATATACTCCTCTACCTACCCCTAGTCGACCTTGGGAATCCATTTCCATGGATTACATGTCGGGCCTGCCTTCTACTAAGCAGGGAAATGACTGTGTTTTTGTGGTCGTCGACAGATTCTCGAAGATGGCCATTATGGCGGCCTGCAAGAAGAATATCACAGCAGAAGCCACTGCTAAACTCTTCTTTGAACGAGTGTGGGTGCACTTTGGGATCCTACAGTCTATCATATCAGATCGGGATAGCAGGTTCCTCAGCACATTTTGGTCCAGCCTCTGGTCGATGTTGGATACCAAGCTCACCAAGTCCACAGCTTTCCATCCCCAAACAGATGGCCAGACAGAGGTCGTCAACAAAATGATTGTACACATTCTGCGCATGTACAATTCAAAGCATCCACACACATGGGACGAGAGCCTCCCCTATGTACAACATAGTTATAACCGGGCTCTCCACAGTTCAATCGGCCATAGCCCCTTTCAGGTGGGCTTGGGATTCCAGCCACTATGTCCCATTGACGTAGCCATGCCATTTGCGGCTACTCAGGCCGATTCGGCTCATGTCCAGTCTGAAGTTGACAAAGCAAATAGCTTCATCGAGCGCATTCAACACATCTACCAACAGGCTCATGATATATTGGACAGAGCCAATGCCAAGTACAAGCAACGCCATGATCAACACCGGGTGCCACACAACTTCCAGGTGGGCGACAAAGTATGGCTACATTTGCAGAAGGAGCGCCTCACTGGACCCCACCGCAAGCTTTGCCCGCTCCGATACGGGCCGTACACCATCACCAAGGCTGTAGGGAACAATGCCTTCGAGCTCAGTATTCCACCATTCCTTGGTCTGCACCCAGTCTTCAATGTGGATCGCCTTCGTCCTTACTTCCCACCTCTACCGGACACCTCGGACATTGCAGAACAACTCACACCAACTGAGTTAAATCCAGACTGCATGGAACAGGCCACCACAGATTGCATCATGGACATGCAAATCAATAACACTCGCCAGTAGAAGATCCAACTATATCGGGTTGTCAAAGCTGGCCAACTCCTGCACCAAGGAAAGTGGTTCACCAGGGACCAAGTTCAGCAGAAATTTCCTCATCTCATGGAGGAACTTAACGAAATGGGGACCATTGCTTCCTAAGGGGGGAGGAATGATCCAGGTGGATATTGGTGGTCACCCGCCTATTCCACTTGGGGCTCCACCATTGTTTATTTCAGTTTTTCAGTTTCGGCACAGTTTACTATTTTTAGCAGTTTTTCGGGTCCTAAACTTCCGGAGCCGTTTTGAGGCCCTAAACGACGTTTTTTGGGAAAACGGAGAGCAACATGGGTCCATGGACCAATGTTGCTCGTTCCAAATTTGTAGTCCTCGGATAGATCTTTCTAACGAGGTATGGTACGCGTCAAACGGAGATCGTATGCCAAAGTTACGCCCCTGGGAAGTTGAAACACCAATTTACCCAAATGAGGCCCATAATTTTGGCGCTTCATCTCCTAGGGTTAGGGTTTTGGCTGTTTAGGATTTCCCGTTGTTTCTAAATAATAAATAGGCCCTCGAGCCTCATTGTAACTCAGTTCAGAGGCCTGTAGCCGCCACATCTCTTCTCAGAGATAGCTACCAGCACCCTAGCTAGTTTTATTTCCATTCTGTCTGTAAGCAAATCTCAGTTCTTTGGTATTAATGAAATGAAGTGTTATTTCCACTGCATCTCTGTATTTATGGTTATATGTTTATTCTGTTGCGTTCCTGCATAAATCCGGATCACACGAAGACATCTGATATTTTGCAATTGGTACATTCCGATCTATCTGGTATGATGCCCATAACATCCTTGGGAGGATGCTTGTATTATCTCACTTTTGTAGATGACTTCTCCTGCAAGACTTGGATATACTTGTTGAAAAAGCAGGATGAAGCATTCAAGTGGTTCTGTACCTTCAAGGCCTTCGTGGAAAGTCAAATAGGGAAGAAGATCAAGATTTTGAGGACCGATAATGGCACCGAGTATGAGTCGAATGAATTCAATGACTTTTGCAGGGAAATCTAGATGCTGGAAATGGATGCCGAAAATATGGATGATGCTGGAAATGGATGCTAGAAATCTGGATGCCGGAAATGGTTGCCGGAAATATGGATGCTGGAAATCTGGATGAGGGATCCTTTTGTTGACTTGCATTGACTGTTTTGGGCGCTGTCTCATGAGGTGTGTGTGACACTAAAGGAAGGTTGATCTTGTATGTGTTTGACTGAACCTCCAGGAGGTTGGAAGAGCTGGTTTGACCAGCCAAAGTCTTTGTTGGCTAGGGCATCCTGTTGACTGCTGTAACAAACATTTCTCTCTATCTTTTTTGGATAAGAAGAATTGTAAATTCTGATATATTATATTGGCTTGTCTTTTGTCGATCTATTATTATGTTCTATCAACATTTAATTTCAAAGGTTATGTGATTGCTAATCTGAATTGGGCCTATAAGAAAGATTAAAGTAAACTGCTTTAAGCATAGAACATACCATGGTTATCTAAATTTAACAAGAATCCACATGCATAATTAAATATATAGTTGATAATGATTGAATGAATAATACAATGGGCCTTGTGACTATATACTTCTATGCATTGACTAGCTGTGAAGGTAAAGGTTTGGGTCCTTTAGCTATCTATTTATCACTATTATTATTATTACACAATGCTAGTAGCTTGTAGGCTAGGTATATGTTATGGACAATAGTTCATATATAGGAAAATATCCAACATAAGAAAGATAACATAAAATAATTCATATAGGTAAATAAGTATATAATTGATAATGATTGAAATGAATGATAAATGAGCCTTGTGACTATATCCTTATATGCATTGACTAGTTAAGAAGGGAAAGATTTGGGTCCCTTAGTTATTCATGTTCAGGAAAACAGGGTATTCCATACAGGATGAACACCTTCAATAAGCACTCACAACCAGATCAAAGATCGTAATACCAATATTTTTATGTGGTTAAAACCCTCTATGAGAGAAACAATCCATGACCCTAGTGAACGTGTCTACTTGAGGCAATTTTATTAATGTAAAAGTTTTTTTTTTCACATAAGAGAGTTCTCACAATTGATCACTAGCGATGACCCTCCATGCTCTTTAAATAGATACATGGACCAATCGGGTGTTATGCCGCATATCAATAATTGTTAGTATTGAGGAGAATGCTAGTCGTCATATCACTTTATGTATAGAACATGTCGTGATTGCCGAATTACAATGCAACTAGTGCATACTAAAGAAACACGCTTTTATCTAATAAACACATTAGACCAAGTTGAATTTAACTAACTCCTTAAGTGTCTAAATAGACCAAGTTGAATTTAACTAACTCCTTAAGTGTCTAAATATCCTAACGTCTCCCCTTAAGAATAACTTGGGATAGGATTGAAGGATTTATAAAAGTGAAACAATAGGAGAAGGAAGGAGGCATTAGAGCCTATTGCCCCTTAATGACAACTTCTCGAACTCCTAACATAGATTGAAATTTAGAAAACTTTGCTTCTGTAAGAGACTTTGTGAAAATTTCTACAACTTTGATCATCTATAGGTAAAAAGAGCACTTCAATAACTTGATCATGAATGAGCTTTCTGATGAAGTGCAACTCAATGCGTTTGATGCGTTGATTTTGAACTGGATCTTTGGCGAGCTTGATGGCATTCTGGTTATCGTACAAGAGGGTGGTTGGATTTAGTTGCTGGAATTCAAACTTTGAAAGCCTTTGTGGAAGCCACAAGACTTCTTGATTTGCATTAACCGCTGCTTGACACTTTGCTTTTGTTTATGAAAGAGCAATAGCCTGTTTTTTTTTACAAGCCCAAGTGATAGTTCTTGAACCAAAACTAAAAACATAACCTGTAGTAGACTTCCGATCATTAGGGTTGCCAACCCAACTTCAATTTGTGAGGCCAATCAACAAGGGAGTCCCCTCTAAAATGTAATGCATCCCAAACTGGATTGTACCTTGGATATACTGGAGTATTATTTTCCAATGACTTTCATGGGGTGTTTGCATATAGCAGACAAGACCAACAACAAAGGAAATATCAGGATGAGTATGACTAAAATGTAAGTGGCTACCAACTATTTGACGACATAAAGTGGCATTAACTTTGGATGTAGTGGTGGCAATAAGTCTAACTCTAAATTGAAAGGGAGAAAGGGCTAGTTTACAATCTTCCATGTGAAAACGATGAAGAAGGTCACATGCAAGCTTTGATTGGGAAAGAGTAATCCTTCCTTTGTTTGCAATATTTGGAGGCCAAGGAAATAATGCAAATAGCCTAAGTCTGTCATTACAAACATCTTCTTAAGGTTTGACTTCACACAGGTTAAAAGTTTAGGGTCACTACTAGTGAGGATAAGGTCATCAACATAAATAACAAGGATTATGAGATGGCTTCCTACTTTCTTGGTGTATACATTAGGGTTAGAATGACATCTAGAGAAGTTGGTGTCAAGAAGAAAGCTATTCATTTTAGCATACCGAGCTTGAGGAGCTTGTGGAAGAGTATAGAGAGTTTTATTAAGGTGACAAACAAGGTTGGAGTTGCTCTAAAGATAGCTAGGGGGTTGTTCCATATAGATTTCTTCTCGTAGATCCCCATGCAAGAAGGTAGATTTAACATCCATGTGATGGACCTCCCACCCACGTGAGGCAACAAGGGCTAGAAAAAGGAAGATGGAATTCATTTTCACAATAGGGGCAAAGGTTTTATTGTAGTAAATTCCTTCAACTTGAGAGAATCCTTTGGCAACTAACCAAGCCTTATGTCTTTCGACACTTTCATCTAATGCATACTTAGTTCTATACATCCATTTACCTCTCACAAGTTTTCTTCCTTTTGGAAGAGGTACAAGTTCCCAAGTATGATTCGCCATCAAGGAATGATATTCCTTATTTATTGTCGTTTCCCAATTTGGGTGGCCTAAGGCTTCTGCAAATGTCTTTGGATTATGTATCTGTAAAATTTGAGCCAAAAGAGAAGAGGATCGCTGGAACTATGAACGAGTACAATGTTGATCTGTAGGATCACCAACAAGGTCACTAGCTGCTTCTAATGTTGAACTGACCTATTGGGGGAGCTGTGGTGCTAGTGTAGGTTCATGTTTGATGGACTGATCTTGAGGAAGGTATGCAGGTGGAGGTGGATTTTCATCCTCATTGTCGTCATTTGAAGAAGAAACTCGAATAGGAACAAAAGCTTGCACAAATGCCAAAGATGGCTTGGAGGTTGAAGAGGGCACAACCACCAAATTAGGCTCGCAGGCTAAGAGATTTCCATCAAATTTAACATCTCTTCTAATGATTATTTCATTGGAGTGAGGTTGAAGAAGTCTATTAACCTTTTTTCATCTTTAGACTATCTAATAAAAATACTCTTTTCACTTTTAGGCTGTAAAGCTTTCCTTTTTTTCATCAGGAATGTGATCCAGGCTACATTACCAAAGATACAGAAGTGGCTTACATTTGGCTTAATGTTAGTCCATTCTTCTTCTGGCGTTATATCTTTTAAAACATCGTGGGAGTGCAATTTACTATGTAATTTATCCAATTGATTGTTTTTTGCCAATAATGAAGACTTCCTCCCTTAGATTGAATCATATAGTCAACCAGTACCTTTAATATACAATTCTTTCTTTCAACAACACCATTTTGTTGTGGTGTATATGGAACAACATGTTGCATTTGAATTCTTTGTGTAGTGCAATAAGTTGTGAATTTTTTGTTGATATATTCACCTCCATTTTTCATTCTTAATCTTTGCAGTTGATGTCCAAATTGTTTTTCTACAAGGGCCTTGTAGGCCAAGAACAAGTCAAAAACTTCACTCTTAAGTTTTAAGAAGTAAACTCAAGTGCATCCGCAGAAGTCGTCAATGAAATTTAAGAATAACTTGAAGCTAGTGAATGAAGGAGAAGAAAGTGGACCACATAATCATTGTGAACAAGCTGCAAAGGGGTTGAGGCTTACCAAAAGGCACATTTATCAAAACTGTCTTGATGATGTTTAGCAAGAATATAATTGGCACAAAAACCATCTATACAAGAAACTATAGGAGGACCAGTCACCATAATTTGATTACATAGTTGTTGCAATGAGCAATAGTTTAGTTGACCAAATCGCTCATGCCAAAGTTTACTCAAGTTATCACTATGAGCAATAAAAATTGAGGGAAAACGTGATGACCCAAAGTTTTCAAACTTGTATAACCTGGTAATAGCATTAACTATTCCAGTGGCAAGGACATGCTTAGGGTCTTTTAAATCCTTAATTGCAACTTGGTAAGGTGAAAACTCTACTGTTTTACTTTCGCTTGAATGAGTGATTTTAAATATTGATAGAAGGTTGCAGGAAAGATTGGGAACACATAATACAACATTGGAATGTCCATTTTGTACTCGAATTGCTCCAAACTCTACAACACTAAGAGATCGAACATGACCAACAAATATTTGTTTAGTGTTACAATTAGTAAGAATAGAAAAAATGTCTTTATCCTTACCCATATGATAAGATGCTCTAGAATCAATAAGTCACTCATCAGAAGAAGAAATAGAGGTTCCATTCAAGGAGAAACCATAAGCAAAAAGTGCATGTTGTTGATGTTTGTGTCTTGGGAAGGTACTGCTACATAGGCCTAAGTGTCCAGGGGTGCAGAAGTCGCGTAAGATCTCCTTGGACGCTTGCTCTAGCGTGAGCAAGTTGCATTTGTAACTTAGCCTAAGTTTAACTTAGGAAAAACACATAGTTATTATATTGGCTAATTGAGATAAAGAAACATTAGAAAAAGTAAAATATTTACTTTTGTAATTATGTTTTAATTTCAACCCTTGATCGCAAGTGAGGCAAGATCTAATTTCCGCTGTCAATCACTTTGCAGATTAGGGTTAGGGATTTAGCTCAATTTAAAGTTATAAAAGCAAGGCTAAGGAGAGGAAGAAGACACACCATACAACAACACAAGTTTGAGAGAGACATCTCAATGGGGAGTGTCATATTCTAGTGTGTTAGGTTTGAGGAAGGGGGAAACAAGGAGATTTAGATCAATCAAGGAGGGCTTGATCAATTGAATTACATCTAGCTGTTGTACATGTAATTTTCTCAGTTGGGCTATTATCCCAGAACGAGAGCCCAAGTAGGTTCTAAATATTTTAATGAAGAATTGATTTGATTGGGCAAACTCTCTTGTGTCATTTTTACGAGATTGTTATGTTTTTGCTTCCACTAATTAATGTTAAGAACCTAGTTGTGCATTCACTAAGTAGAGTTGTAATATATTAGGTTAATGGATTATTGGGTGCTAGGTTTGAAGGAGATTTAAAATGGTTCCAGAGCCATAAACTCTAAGAATTGATTTCAAGGTATTAGGTTCGTACAAGATCACTAGGGCCAGGTTTGACTATGATTGTAACGAACAAGGTTCGTATATGCAATAGAGTAATCTTCAAAAGACTTGGAAGACGTAAACATCCATAGTAGGATAGTAATTGTATATTAAATATTATATAAATATTGATGAGATATGAGGTGATTACATTGAGGGTGAGGTTTGCTTATATACCCTAGGCAGGTACCTCTTCACCAATGGTTATGTCCTTAGGGACATACCTTTTCATTAACTAGTTACTAATTAATCATTATTTATTATTATTGTTGTTTTACATTATTTATATTATTTTATATATATTTTTATTCATAACATTGTCTTCCTCTTCAAAAAGCTTTGTCCTCAAAGCTTACTGATTGAAGGGCTTGATCTCTTTTCCCATTTCGAGTATCTTATCGTCTCAATACTTTCATCTTCATTGATACAAGATGATATGATGCCCTGAGTGATAAACAAAATTGTCAGACTGAGAATGGATCTTACCATCCTAGATTAATATCCTGTGGAACTTGCCGGTGACTAGGAATTTGTAGTGAATTGTTATCATAGGATTGGATTCTACAAACTTCAGCATTCCTTGGAACATAAATCTGTTGTTTCTGTTCTAAATGATTCAAATATATAAACTGATTTAGTTGTCTTCTCTTGTGATTCAGATGTCGATAAGGAGCTCTTGCAGTTTGATCTTGCCCTAATTTGTTTGTGGAGATTTCTCGACTTCAAGTACTATTGTTGTTGAATTGGTGACTGAATCATCACTTTGAATTTCAATTGTTTAAACTGTCACATCTGAATTAGTTTGAACTTTTATAGGTTTCTCTTCTTCTTGAATTGTGATATTGACTGGATTAGTATTTGTTCCTTTATCTTCGACTTGGACTGTTGCAACTGGAGACTTCAATACTTCTTTTTGAAGTTGTTCTAACTTGCATTTAGTGACTTTTTGTCGCTTTTAAGCTTCTTTATTTGCGTAAGAAGGGCTTGGCTATGATTCCTTTAGTGTAAAAGCTCTTCGTTTTTTGAATCATTGAATTTTTTTTTTGATATCCTTCTCTTTATCTTTTATACTTTTGATTTGTTCTAATAATTTTTTATTAAGCTTCTTTAAGCGTAAATTTCCTCTTCCTTATTTGATAGACTTCCATTGAGCTTCTAGTCAGAACATTCTTTTTCTTGTTTTAGTCTCCATTTCTTAACCTTAGATTTCTTGATTTGTTCAAGTAATTTTTGATTATGGTCCCTTAGGTGCAAAATCTCTTCATTACTTCTTGTTGATTTTTCATGAAACCGATCTTCGAGATCTTTATATTTCTTCTCTAATGCTTCATTCTTTTGTTGAAGTTTTATGATTTCTTCCTTTAATCGTTTCATTTGCATTTGCTCATTGTCTTTATGTTCTTATGAACTAAATAATCTTTCACACCTTGGACATCTTAAATTACATTTTTTTTTTATAAATATAAGTATATCCAATTTCGTCTATACAAAAAGGACATTTAGTCCAAAATAGTGATTGTTGTGTGGGACTCATTTTGACTACTTACATCATTATTTTCGAATTAGGCTCCATTTTTTTTGACTTGATAACCTTGCTTGGTAATATATATATATATATATATATATATATATATTTTAAATTTTCAACAATCGTTTTTTCTTTTTCTTAAACTCTCTTCTATTTTTTTTTTAACTTCCTTTTTTTTTTTTTTTTTTTTTAATAAATTATATATATAACATTTTCTTTTTGAAAAGTTACAACCCTAGTGAAACGTGCCTATTCACCTCTTTGGGGTATAATATAAAATATATGTCCACTTATGTGCTTTTGACTCAGTTAATTTTCTCCACGTAAACTTACCATTCACATAAAGATATTTTGTATTCCTTTTGTTTCCTTTACCTTGAAAATACCATGGGCAATTTCCATGTGTTGCTAAAACCATGAGCTTGTAAACCACTTAATGAAGAATCAAGATAATCTTATCTACTCTTCCTTCTCTTATGTATAGTTTTAAAGATATTTGGAAAGATTCCCTTTGGACTTTATCATGTACTTTTTATCAATAATGTAGAACCTTTTTATATATATGAATGTTCTTCAAAATTTTCACCAGACTATTTTTTTGTTACTAGAACCATTGAAATTTCAATGGCCAAAGGCCTTATTAAAAAATAAAATTATATATATATATATATATATATTAACTCTTTTCTTTTATAATTTTTTCTTTTTAAAAAGTGGCCAAGGGCCTGACCGAAAATGGAGAGATTCCAACTCGTGTAGCAAAATGCTTTAGTTGCAACGACAAGTTGATGGCCAAAGGCCAGGATTTGCCAACGTGGCTTTGATACCAATGTAATGAACAAAGTTCGTATACGCAGCTGAGTAATCTTCAAAAGACTTGGAAGATGTAAACATCCATAATAGGATAGCAATTGTATATTAAATATTATATAAAAATTGATGAGATACAAGATGATTACAATGAGGGTGAGGGTCTGCTTATATACCCTGGGTAGGTACCTCTTCACCAATGGTTATTTCCTTAGGGACATACCTTTTCATTAACTAGTTACTAATTAATCATTATTTAATATTATTATTGTTTTAAATTATTATATAATTTTATATATATTTTTATTCATTACAGTGATCGTACAAGGTGGATTTTTTTTTTTGTTAATTTAATTAATTTATTTATTTTATTGAAAGGTCGAAATTGACCGCACATAATCCATACAGTGGTATGGACAATTTTTTTGTTGTTGCATGGGGGTCCCTGAATTCAAATTTCGGCCACAGGTTAGGGAATAAAAAAAAAGAAAACAAAAGGTGCAAGTGGGTAGCTGACAACCCTTAGTGGGTCGTCAAACCCATCAACAGTTGTTGGCACAAAGAGGGAGACGACGGATGAAGAAGAAGCAGCGTGAGGGATGGGTTAGTACATGCAACGACAAGGTTGAGGCTCAGATACCCACCAAACGTTTGTTAGTTGGGAAATTTACCCAAAAGTGGGGTTTTGGACCCAAAGATGTGGGTTTAGGACCTAAAATAAACCAATTATTTATTCTAATGGGTCCAAAGGATAAAACACTAGATCTAGAGGTTGCCTAAAGACCCAAGAGAAAAGGATAAATAAAGGAGGAGCCAAAGGAGAGGCTCATTGTGTGCAAATGAGATGGACTTCACTTGAGCAAGGAAGGGAGGCTAGGACTTAGCTAGTCAAGCCAAAGGGAGCCGCAACTGTTTAAGAGGAGGTCGAGTTAGGAGTCTCTATCATGAGGTCTGAAGGACGAGTTCTGTTCAAGGAGGACTGAAGGTTCTGTGATGCTTGAAGGCTGGTCTGTGGGTGAGGAAGACGTCTGAGCCCTAGAATATGTCCTGTCAAGGCTGCAGACCCAAGTGTTGGCATCCTTGAGACTGAACATTGTTTTCGTAGAGCTATAGATAGCTGTGAAAGGGCATTTATGAGACTTGCGGTGGGTATGTCCTGTTCAAAGTGAGGGCCACAGCCTGAATAGGCCTCGAAGAGGCCACCCACAGTTGAAAAGAGATCTAGTAATGCACATTAAGGGTTGGAGCAGGTGATTCGAGAGCCAAGAAGGATGGCCGAACACTGGCCTGACCTATAGCAGGGTAACCAAGGTCCTGTTAGAGAGGCCGTAGGTGCCTAAGGAAGTTGGCTGGGTTTGTTAGAGCCTAGAGGCTACTGCAACCAGGAGAAATAGGCTGCAGGCCTATAGTGGACCAAGGAGGATGGCCGCATCTATAATAGGGCTGCGAAGGATTGGTTTAGGGTCAGGCGTAGACCCTAGAAGCTGCTCAGAGGGCTATAGGAGACTGGTTAGGGCCAACCGTAGCCTAGTAAGCTAGGCCGAGGTGAAAATAGACTTGACAGAAGGCTAAAGGATCGACCCAAGTCAATAATTGTTGGTGGAGATTGGTCACATAAGCAAGTGATCTCTGCATATCTAGAAGTTTGTTCTTTAAAGGATTTATAAAAAATGAGCTTGGGTGCTGAGCATCATCTATGAACTCTGTTCACAAATGGAATTGTGAACAATGTGTTTTGAAGGCTAATCATGTAGTGACTTTGAAGGACAAAAGTCACTATGAGTAGCTGATGTATTCAAAGGCTGATATGCAACGTATTTGATGGGTCAAACACATTGTGAACAGCTGGGTTTGACAGAGATATGAAAGGAGCTAGATCACTGTGTGATGGAGGCAAAGGACTGGCAGAGGAACAATAGACAAGAGGACCTAAAGGGCTGAAGACTAAAGGTCTGCCTTCAACAAGTAAGTCATGCATTGTCTCTGTATTTTTTGGGCAGATTGTCGATCTGAAGAAGCAGATCTCAAGCCATACTTTGTATACTATGTATACTAGATGTACTAGTGATTTGAAGAGCCATGGTCCCTGGTACGAGTGTCCCATGATTCTTTTATTGGTGTACTAAAAAAAATCAAGCTTTGGGCTCAATATCTCTGTGTACTTTATTGATTTCACTGTTGTAGATTTCCGCTGTGCAAAGTGCTTGTAAGTTGGGGGTTCCTAGTGTGTTTGTGTGCTTGGTTAGCCAGGACAAATTTAGGGCCCAAGGAAAATTCAACAAGAACCACTCTCACTATCACTTACCATCACTCTGACTGTCACCTACCACCACTCCACCCCTTGCCATTTGAGTCTTCATAGCTTCCTTGTTAATTTGGTTGACTCTTTATCATCTAATGATTTGATGGCAATACAGATGATTTCTGGAGATGCCTTTGGGAAACTCCTACTTCATGTGCTGAAATTTGTGTAAGGTGGTATTTCAATCGGAATATTCCCCCAATCATATGCTTCCCATACAACTTGCAATTCAGATTTTGTCTATCGAACCCCCCATTCGGGTTCACCTTTTTCCCACATAGGGTCTGTTATGAACCTAATTCATAAATAAAGTAATAAATATAGTCATTAATAGAATAAATAGAAATAAATGTAATTACTAGCTAATCAATTAGGATTAGGTTAAATAATCATTAGGTTAATGAAAAGGCATGTCTAAAAGACATGCCCATTCATGAAAAGGTACCTGCATGGGTATAAAAGCGGGACCTCATTGTAATCATTCAATCATGTCATATATCATATCAATAAAATATTTATTATTATAAATACCTCGTGTATTTTTTATAATTAAAGCTGCTTTTGCTATCAAAGTCTACAAAATCTACAAATCCTACTGCTACAGTATTCACATCTACGAATTCCGCTGTTACAGTGGTATCAGAGCCATATTGAGGACAAGTTGAAGCAATGGCACATAACATTGTTTTACAAGCCTACGAACGTAGTTTACAAGCCTATGGACATAAACTACCACACTATGTGTCCATTGCGTGAAGATCCCAAGAGAATTGAGCAGATTAGGAAAGTTCAACAAAAGCTTCAGCAAGTAGAGAATTCTTGGGTAGAAGTCACAAACGGTTTAAAAAAAAACTTCTGCAGATCTTAAAAAAATTTCTGCAGATCTTAAAAAAATTTCTCGTAATAGAGAAGAAAATCATGACAAACAAAAAGATGAAAAATGTTGTAAAAATGAGAAAGTAGTTAGTTATGTCAAGGGGAAATCAAGTAAAACATCCATGGTAAATTCAACCAAATATATTCCCCCACCAATGCGTAATAAAGGAAAACAACCAACTAATGTTGAAAGTAAGGAAGAAGGGAAATGTTGGAAATGTGG
Organism: Pinus albicaulis; assembly: GCA_034641835.2. Lineage (NCBI taxonomy): Eukaryota > Viridiplantae > Streptophyta > Pinopsida > Pinales > Pinaceae > Pinus > Pinus albicaulis. Next base: position 86,407,697 of record CM076573.1, read on the forward strand.
AGACAAATATTTCACAACACATAAATGTGCCTTTTACACAAAAAATATCATAGCCAGCAACAGTAAAAAAACAAAAAAAGATGATGCTGATGCAGATAAAAATAAATTGGAAGAAGGCTATGTTGAAAATCAAGAGCAAAATTACAATATAGATTATGAGAGTTATGTAGGGTGCAGTTTAGATAATGCTGAAACAGTTAATGCTCTTGAAGGAAGTTATGGAACTGGACCATCCAACATTTGTCCACTTCCAAGAACCGTTAGTGATACCGATAAAGTAAACATTGACAGTACCCAGAACAACAAAAGAATTGTCATGGCGCTACAGAGTGGGTTAAAGAGTGAGCTGACATGGGCCTTAAATACTCTTACAGTGCTGTCCTTCAAAGAAAAGGAGGATGTTTGAAAAGACCCTGAATATGAAATAACAAGCCCAAATGATCCACTTTCTCGCATCAGATCAATATCTGATGCTTTAACTTCAGAGGACACAGGAGATGGTACTAAAAGTAGGGGTTTTGATTGGTGGTATGATGAAGAGGGATTGTTCAACCTTGATGAAAAGGGCCGAGCAGAGAGACAGTAATGTGCTGTTGCTGCTTCAAATGTTATACGCAATTTTTCCTTTATGCCAGATAATGAGACAACAATGGCTCAACATCGGCATTGCCTTGAGACAATTGTTCAGTGCATGGCAGACCATGATACTGAGGACGAGGAACTTGTTACAAATGCAATCGAGGCAATTGTCAACCTGGCACCCTTTGTGAATTTGCGAATCTTCAGTTCGTCAAAGGCATCACATGCTCCCATAACTGAGAAGAGGGCCGTTGAGGCAATCGTGGGTATGCTAGAGTCACCTGTTAAAGCTTGGCACTGTGCTGCTGCAGAGTTGGTTGGAAGACTGATTGTCAATCCAGATAATGAACCATTTGTTCTTCCTTTTGCACCTCAGGTGTATAAGTGCTTAGTTGATCTACTGAGTTTTCCTGGAGCAGATGCACAGGCAGCAGCTGTAGCCGCCCTTTACAATCTTGCAGAGGTCAATATGGACTGCCGATTGAGGCTTGCTAATGAACGCTGGGCAATAGGGAGACTTCTAAAGATAATTCAATCACCTCATCCTCTATCAGAAGTATGCAGGAAAGCTGCATTGACGATAGAAAGTCTGGCATGTGAGCCTCTAAACAGAGCTCCTCCTCCTCCTCCTGGGTCATCTTCCATGTATTTGATGCCTCAAAATCATGAATTCGAAGCACAGATGGCCCACCTCAGGACGAAACGTGCGCCAGACCCCAACTCCAGTGGATGATTCCGCCAATACTCTCGAATACTGGCACTGGGCGGTGTCAATCATGCCAGATACTGCGCAGGATTATTCATACAAATGGTGTGGAAAATTCAAAATTGGAAATTCATGGAGTCAAGGGTAAACCCGCACATGCTGTTACCGAATGCCGGTTCTGTATTGATGATGGGAGCCAAGGTAGCCTGCCCTATGAAATAATTGACGTTTCCAATTGTGTAGGAGATATTTACATGTGCCAGCGAGACAACGAATTTTCATGGAAGGCAGATAGGATATGGGAAATTTCACAAAAGAATAATGAATGGCCTTGGGAATATATTAACCCCAATCTGCCGCCCCCCAAAAGCTTGAATTTCGATACCTTTGATAGAGCACTACCATCATATATTGAGATAAATGAAGTATTTTATATGGATGCTGTTTTTAAGTGTCTATACCAAAGACAGTTCCTTCCCTATCAATTTCTGAACCCTATTTCAACGATCCCACAATGTGCTTCATATATTTTCTTGATTCCCGATGCCGATGGTGATGGACGCGCGGAAGCAAAAGCCGTCCCATCATGTATGGAGAGCTTTATTGCTTTGAAGTTCATTTTGCGGTAAATGACTGCTACTGCTATTGCTCCTCCGACGACAGAATTCTATTCCGGTCCAACTCTAACTCGATATACAGAGGCGGCCCATTGGACCAGATGAATTCATTTTTCGTGCCCTTTGAAGCCGTAATCCAGAGTCGGGTTTCATGCATTTTCCTTATACAGTCTTTCGAGGAACTAATGCCACGAAACAATGAAAAGCCACGAAGAGGACACAACATTTACGGAATTGTATAACATTAGACAGTATAATTACAAAGTGAGGGTTCGATTAATTATATAATTAAAAAATTCGTGGAGACGTTGATGGGCAGACGTGTTATTAGGTGTGACGGTTTAAAAAAAAAAGACGGATGGGTTTTTGATCGATATATATATTATATATATGTTATATAGTTACAACTATTATAATATAACATATATATAGTTTATATTTATAATAAATTATTATAAATAAATAAAAAGAAATATTAATTTAATTAATTAAAATTACTATTTAATTAATTAAATTAGTGAAGAAAAAAAAAAGAGAAGGAAGTTAAATTCTACATATAAGGAGTTAAATACTATATATTCTAGTTCCATTTTAAAGAAGGCAAAAAGGTTATAGCTTAAATGGAATTTAAAATATAAGTGGCCCAACGTATAAGGATTAAATTTTGGAAGGTCAACGAAGTTCTCAGGGTTTAGAATCAGAAAAGTCGTGAAGTTTTAAAAAAACAAAATTATCAATAAGGACTTCTAGCAGATAATCTGAAGTAAAGGAAATTGTCAAAAAGTTAAGCTTTGAGGACAAAGCTTTTCGAAGGAGGAGGCAATGTTATGAACCTAATTCATAACTAAAGTAATAAATATAGTCATTAATAGAATAAATAGAAATAAATGTAATTACTAGCTAATCAATTAGGATTAGGTTAAATAATCATTAGGTTAATGAAAAGGCATGTCTAAAAGACATGCCCATTCGTAAAAAGGTACCTGCATGGGTATAAAAGCGGGACTTTATTGTAATCATTCAATCATGTCATATATCATATCAATAAAATATTTATTATTATAAATACCTCGTGTATTTTTTATAATTAAAGCTGCTTTTGCTATCAAAGTCTACAAAATCTACAAATCCTGCTGCTACAGTATTCACATCTACGAATCCGCTGTTACAGGGTCCAAATGTCTTGACATGTTTATTGAATTCTTTAATATAATATTGAACCTAGGGTACAAGAAGAATTTAAAAAAAAAATAAAATTTAAAAATCAACATTTTGACAATAAAAAACCCCCTCCACTCAATGAAAACAAATGGCAAAAAAACACTCCCTGCCCTAGCAAAGTCATGGAAAAAAATGGGTGTCTGAAACCCAATGAAAAACAGGGAGAAAACAAAAAAAAAACAGGGTTGAATTTAATGCCCATACTTGCAAATCCACAGCTTGTTGAGGAAAGTCGGTCCACAATCTAATTTTTTTTGAGTGGGATCCTAAATACTGTTGGTTTTCTCCTCCCTTGGCTAATCAATGAATGAATTGATTTACAATGAGCAGTGAAGCTCAATAAATAATACAACTGTAGAAATAGCAACAACAAGTTTCTACTAAGAAAGTAGAAACAACAAGTTTCTAACAAGAAACTACTAATTACAAACTAAGAAAGTAGAAAAAACAAGTTTCTACTAAGAATATAGAAACAACAAGTTTCTAACCAGAAACTGCTAATTATAATCATAGATGAGCAGTAAACTCTAAAATAGCATTATTCTAATACCCTCCCTTAATGCTCAATCTATTTACAACACTGATAGATCCTCTGAATTTTACAAACTTATCAGGACCAAGAGGCTTGGTGAAGATGTCTGTTGGTTGCTCCTTTGTGGGAACATATAGTAACTGAATGGATCTGTCTTCATCAAGCTGGCGAATGTAGTGACAATGAATTTCCACATGCTTTGTTCGTTCATGGAAGACTGGATTCTTGGCGAGTTTGAGCACTCCCTGATTATCACATAACAAGGGAGTAGGACCTGCATGGGAAACATGCATATTTGCAAGCATACGTCGAAGTCAAACTGCCTCACAAGATGCCTTAACGGCTCCCCGATATTTTGCTTCTGTCGAGGAGAGAGCCACTGCCTGCTGCTTCTTACTAGCCCATGTGATAGCGCTAGATCCCAGACTAAACACATACCCAGCTGTAGATTTACGGTCATCAACCGAGCTAGCCCAGTCTGAACCTGTGTAACCACTGAGTGTAGGATTTGAACTCCGAGTGTAAAGAAGTCCATAATCAAGGGTTCCTCTTACATAACGCAGCACACGCTTTGCTGCTATCCAATGATCAACTTTAGGAGCTGACATGAAGCGTGAAATGTAGCTCATTGTAAAACTGATATCAGGTCGAGTGGCAGTAAGGTAGATGAGGCTGCCCACTAACTGCCTGAATAAAGTTTCATCCACAAGTGGTGAGGATGACCGAGTTGAAAGTTTGAGCCCTGGTTCCATAGGAGTCGTGGTAGGTTTGCAATCCTGCATTCTGAACCTTTCCACAAGATTTTTGGCATACTTGGACTTAGAGAGAAAGATGTTGTTCTCAGTCTGCCAGACTTCCACCCCCGAAACAGTAATGAAGAAGCCCCAAACCTGTCATATCAAAAGTGTTGCACAAATCCTGTTTGATCCCATGGATCAAATGTGTTGAACTGCCAGTAATAATAAGATCATACACATAGACAACCACAACAAAATATCATCACTAGTATGTTTGATATACAGGTTTGCATCAGATGGACTCTGCTGAAAACCATGATCTGTTAGGTACTTATCAATTTTCATGTACCAAGCCCGAGGGGCTTGTTTCAGACCATAGAGTGCTTTTACTAATCTACAAACTTTCTGTGATTGATTGGCAACTTTGAATCCTGGAGGCTGCGTCATGTAGACTTCTTCCTGTAAGTCATCATTTAGAAAAGCACTCTTTACATCCATCTGATGGACTGTCCAATTGCACTAGGCTGCTAAGGCAAGGACACGCCGTATGGTACTCATCTTGGCTGTAGGAGTAAAGGTCTCCTCATAGTCTATGCCTTCTTTCTGTGAGAATCCTCGAGCAACAAGATGAGCCTTATACTTGTCGAGGGTTCCGTCAGCTTTGTATTTCACTTTATACACCCATTTGTATCTAATGGGTGTTTTCCTTGCAGGAAGATCAGAAAGGGTCCAAGTGTGATTCTTCTAAAGACTGTGGAATTCAGCCTCCATAGCCTGTTCCCACTCACGTATGCCCTTAGCCTCCGAATAGGTTTGAGGCTCAAAAACACTGTGTATGTTAGCCATAAGAGCAAAATTTACTGTAGGTTGTTGTTTGCTCTTATTTCTGGAAGTTCTACCTTCAAGGAGTTCATTATCTCGAAGATCACCAATAGTTTTAGCCCACCATTTAGGTCGGAGAGAAGAACGGAGGAGGTGGAGGAGGCTCAGGAACAATAGGGGCACCATGAGGAGGATTATTTTCCAAAGGAAGCTCAGGTAGTGCATCATCAAAGACTGATGCTGCATCATCCCTCCTATCAGGTGGACCTAACGGAAGAAAAACACTATGAGGCTGGTCCTCAGAACACTGCTCAGAAGGAAGGGACTGAAAGAACCCTCTGTCTTCATCAAATACCACGTCCCCACTGAAGATAAGACGATTAGTGTCTAATCTATTAGCCTGTAAGCCTTGTGGTGATCACTATACGCTGTCATCATGAGTTTCTGGCTTTTGGAATCCAACTTAGAGCGCTTAGCACTGGGAATCCAAACATATGCAACTAAGCCAAAAACTAGAGATGGCCTATCTTAGGCTTTCGACCAGACCAAACCTCTTCTGGAGTCTTCCCTTTAACAGCCTGAGTAGGTGATCGCTTAAGAAGATAGACTGCAGTAAACACTGCTTCCGCCCAAAATTTGTTCAGAACACTCCTATGTTGTGACATAGAACGAGCCATTTCAACAATCGTATAGTTGCGACGTTCTACAACACTGTTCTGCTGAGGAGTGTAGGGTGTGGTTAATTGACGTTTGATGCCATGGGTATCACAGAAGTTGGAGAAAGCAGAAGAACAAAATTCCCCCCCCCCGTTATTTGTCCTAAGAGTTATGATATTACAACTAGACTCTTTTTCAACTAAGGACTTAAACTTCTGAAAGATACTAAATACATCAGATTTATGTTTTAGAAAGTACACCCACATTTTTCTATTGAAATCATCTACAATGAGCAAAAAATATTTGCAACCCGTAACTGAAGATGTATTCATAGGACCACAAATATCAGCATGAATTCACTGGAGTACCTTAGATGCGCGCCAAGATTCTCCATCCTTGAATGAAGACCGATGTTGCTTGCCAGCTTGACAGGCACCGCACACTTCCAAATGCTGTGTCTGAATATCAGGTAACCTTGACACAAGTCCCTCCCGAGATAACTGAGAGAGATACTGAATGTTTAAATGCCCATATCTCTGATGCCACAGAGTGATGATGGGAGAAACACGAGCTGCTAGAGCCACTTTTGGGGAATCACCAGTGTCAAGAAGCCTATATAGACCATGATCCTCTAGGCCAACAGCAACTGTAAGCCGAGTGTCCCTGTCAATAATGGAGCACTTGTGCGCATTGAACACCACATCGAGTTGAGGAGAGTTTCTCATAACTTGGCCGACAGACAACAGATTAATTTCCATACTAGGAACATAGTACACATTCAGGAAGATGAGTGTGCGCCCACCAGACTGGATCTGAACTGTACCCTCTGCCAACCACCGTGTACTGCTCACCTCCGTCGAAGACCACGGAATCACTGAAAGATGAGAAGTCAATAAACCAGTCACGCCTATGAGAGAAATGACGTGATGCACCAGAGTCAATGTACCAGGCAGATTACGGAGCGTGATCTGAGTACCTTTTAGCCATAAAGGCATAAAAGGCAGATTCCTTCTGCTCGGAATGTTCTGCGACATTCGCTTGCTGATGAGACCCTCTCTACTTCTTCTGTTCAGAAGCAATCCTCTGTCGGCAATCTTTCTTCAAATGACCAAACTTGTGACAATAATTACATTGCAAATTTTTCTTCTTAGTAGGATCATAAGACTGAGAAGATCCTGTCTTCTGAAATGACTGAGAGGAATGATATTTGGTAGCAAAAGCATTTTCTGAGGAGGCTGATGAAGCATCACTACCAAACTGCTGTTTCCAACGATCCTACTGCAGGAGTTTGGTGCATAGCTCTGGAAACTTTAGATCAACATTAGTGGAGGTAATGTTGAGAGTTTCTATAAAGTGTTCATAAGATTTTGGTAGACTTTTCAGGGTGATGACTACCATATCTTCTTCCTCCATGGTCCGGCCAATGGCTTCGAGCTGATCTCGAATGGATTTAATCTTGTTAAGATGTTCCTGTAAAGATATATGTTCGTCCATCATGATGGAGAACAACTGATTCTTTAGAAAGAAAGCTCTGCTCTTGTCGGATGTCTCGTGCAATTCCTTCAAATGTTTCTAGATTTCGACAACTGTCTTGCCGGAAGGGCTCTGTGGTAACTGATCATCAGTTACAGAGAGTTTGAGAAGCATAACAGCCTCTCGATTTCGATCATCAAACTTATCTTGATCTGCACCAGGTGTACCAGGACGAAGCTCTGTGCCCAAAACGAGCTAGTCAAGACGCCTATATTAAAAAATGGTCAACATTCTCTGTTTCCAGATGTCATAATTGTTGCCATTAAAGCGTTGATTGCCTTCCAACATCAGATTGGTTAGTGAGGCCATCTGCACGTTTCCCAAGACACATAAAACGACCAAGGAGTCTGGCACGAATTTTAATAGATGGCGGCTGATCTGGACAAAAAACTACTGGAAATTTAAATGCTCATCCAGCCACAAAAAAATGGGTGCATACCTCGATTCTGCCAAAATAGCAGTCTGGAATTCAATCTACTGTAAAAAAACAATACCCAGCTCAGCCTTCAATAACTCGTCCCAGTCATATGCAAATTGCACCAGCAGCTTCCACGTTCAACCAGCAAGATGGACTGATATTGGACAGAAATTCAACACATTGGACCAGCAACCAAACTCAGCAGCACCTACAAGATAGATATGACTGATAGGAGTCTTTATCCCATGAAATACTTAGCAGAAAACGACCCACCAAAGAAAGAATTGCAAAGAAAAAAAAACGGCGACTCAGAAATTGTGACGCCAAAAAAAATTTCAGACTTCTAGAGAGCTGTTTCGAAATGAAGCACAGAATTTTTCAAATATTGAAGAATTATTCGAAAAAAATACCTGAGCTCTGATACCATAATCAATGAATGAATTGATTTACAATGAGCAGTGAAGCTCAATAAATAATACAACTGTAGAAACAACAACAGCAAGTTTCTACTAAGAAAGTAGAAACAGCAAGTTTCTAACAAGAAACTGCTAATTACAAACTAAGAAAGTAGAAACAACAAGTTTCTACTAAGAATATAGAAACAACAAGTTTCTAACAAGAAACTGCTAATTACAATCATAGATGAGCAGTAAACTCTAAAATAGAATTATTCTAATATTGGCTTAGTGGATTTATTCTCCTCCTCCTTTGCTCTCTAACTTGATCTCTGTTTGCAAATGACATAAGAAAAACCAATGAAATGCCTGTGCACACATTGATGATTTTTTCACGCTGACTTGTGATTTAGTCCCGATTTTTTTCAATAAGGAGAAAATCATTGTAAAAATCAGGCTAAAATATCATGGCTTTGAAAAAAGCGCAATTTCCCAATCTTATCGCCATTAACTGGCGATGTTCGTAACACTGCTATTTACCTTGCTGTTTCTCGAGCCTTAGCTGACGTTGTGCCCTAATTAGGCCTATTGGAGGACGTACATTGCTTTATCTTGCTAGCTAAGCCCTGTCCCTAAGAAGGTATCCCTCCTTGAGCCTATCTTATCACCTTATTCCTTGCACTTGACATATCCTTCTAGGTGACCTACTAGGCTACTATAGGGAAGCCTCCTTAGTGGTGAAAAGTCTACAAAAGAGCAGTAAGTAGTGGCTGTGGTGACAGTGGGCCACATCTCATATTTTTGTCTTTTGGTTTAGTTTTTGTCTTGTGAGCTCCCCTCACAAGACCTGCTAGATTTTGAAGCAACAGGTTGAACAAGGGCCGAGTGAGAGAGAAGACTGAGATCTTTTGCTTGTATTTGCTGGAGCAAATTTTTGTAAGACAGCTGTAAAAAGTTTTTCTCCTGAAGCTGAATAAGAAGCTCAATGTTTGCTGGTTTTCCCCTCATTGGGTTTTCCAGGGTATATCTGTGTTATTCTCTGTTGCATGTGATTGGTTTCGAGTATTTTTGCTGCTGCTGTTTGTTTGGTTTCGAGTATTTTTGCTGCTGCTGTTTGTTTGGTTAGAAACCCAGAATATTTATTGTTACAAATCAGATTAGAAAGCATTGTTTATTTCAGATCTGTGATTATTTGTTGAAACAATAAATTTGTAACTGGGTTTAAAGAAATTAACAAAATGGCTAAGGAAATGTTCAAATATCGACAATTCCAATGAGTGGGCAAGGTGAGTAGTCACTATGAGGTTCTGTCCATTGAATGGCCTGGTCTCTGGAAAATTGGCATATTCTTAGGACATGGTTTCCAACTAGAAAAATAACAATGAAGTCCTTATGTGAGCATTGCCTTTTCATATCAATAGTTGCACCAAGATTAGTCAAATTGTTCACCTAGATGACAATTGCCTTTGGCTATATTGATTCTGTTCCACTTTTTTTGGAAGTTACTTTAACAAACATCCCTGAAGGTCTGGGGATGAATTACATGATACAAATTTCCATCAACATAGGTCCCAGGTTTGAGGGATGCTATTCTGCTACAATTGCCCAAGATTTGCTCTTGACCTTATCCCTTTTTGAGACATGCCCTCAGGGTAGGGTAGATCATGACAATAACAAAACTGTGGTGGACAGCTTAATGCTCTGTTAAGGTTGCCTGTGAATCAAGGCCCCTTTGGGAGCTTATTTCCACTTTAAACAGTTGACTTTTATAGTACAAATAAGTTTTTCCTCTACTCAAGTTAGCTAGACATGGTCAGATTTAATAATGCTATTAATTTCCCAATAGCACTTATTTGTAGTTGAACTCTGCTGCATCATGCTTATGGTTATGTTTGAGCATATCTCATAAATAGGCAACAAGATGGATGATTCTTCTGGACCTATAACTTAATCGTTGAATGTTATGTTTATTTGAATGATTCTAACTTTCTTATGTTTATTGTCAACTATAAGATGTGCCTCTGTAATTTGTTCAAAAGTAAAATGGTCAATGAATAATTCTTGTAATATTACTTATTCTTGCTCTATTTCCCTCAAAGTAGGTTATACTGAAAGTGGGGATGATAAATGACATAAAAACGTTTCTTGTCTTTCTTAGATATTGTTAGCAACTTATTTTCTTATTCGTGAACAGACATTGGCCAAATACTACGAGAAGCACAAAATCGTTGGCTTCGTCCAATTGAGGTTTGTGAAATCCTGCGAAATTACAAAAAGTTTTGCTTGTCATCTGATCCACCACACAAACCAACAGGTATGATTCTCTTTAGTCAAATTAGTGCTGTTCTTGATTATGTAATCTGAATGGGAAATTGCTTAAATGAAATGAGGAATGGAGATAGTTTCTTAGGAGTTATTGCCAATTAGCAAGAGAGGATGAGTGAAGAATGAAAGTAAATTTAGTAATAATGTTTTCATTGACTGCACATGTGTACATTGGACCAAAATTTGATATAAATTTGCATATTGAAAATAAGTAAGAACTACTAAACAGTCCCAGTTATGTATTTAGGTCACTTATGAATGTTAATAAAATTTCTTTTGTTCCTAGTGATAGCAATCAGAGCTTAGTTGATAGTTGTAGAGGGTAAAAATTGGCTCCAAAAGTTGATGAGAAAGCATGGTGAAGTGTCATGGTGAAAATGACGATTAAATACTCTTCCATATAAAGAGATATACTGGCATAATGGGATTTTGTTTCCCTGTGGATATGTCCATCTAATGGAAGTCTTAAAAGTTCCAGAATCAAACTGCTATGTTATTATGATAAGATGGTTTGCTTCTACCATGCTCCTTTCTGCACCCTAATTTAACACCTTTGCATTACAAGGTTTCTGGGCTTTCAGTCTTCACAACAGCCCATGGCCTCCTCAAAATTTGTCCAAAATGAGCTCTAAAGCCTTGCCAAAAAAGGCTCCAACACTTGTCAAAGGTCCTGCAAACAGCTTGTTAAATGTTTTAAACAATGATTCCTGCAAGCTGCCACAAGAACAAATTGGTGATGGCTGCAAGACAAATCAAGTGTTAGCTATGAAACAAGTCAAGAAACAAGTCAAGAAAATGAAATGTATGGATATACAATATAATCTACAAGGGCTAAGCTAAAGAATATGAGTAAATTCTCCTCTTTGGTTAACCATCATTAAACTTTTGAATAACAAAATTATAACAATGAAACTCAAAATTTTGAGAAATAAATTTTAAATGGATTATGCTTGAAATATGAGGCAAGGCCAAAAGTACCTGCAAGACAAATCGAAAGATGAGGCCTTGCGAATTAACAAATGTGGGTTCTCCTTTAAATATTTTCAAGAATGGGTTGGTTCCTCCAAGAACTTCCCCTCATGCTTGAAGCTTGATCCAAGGAAAAATTTTCTACACAACTTCACATAGACAAATTAGACCTATATGGATTTAATGACATTCAATGATGGAAAATTTTTAGAGATATATTGGACATAAACTAAAGCGTTCCCATGCCAATGTAAGATTGTTATACATCAACACAACTTGAAAAGCATAATGGAAATAATAACATAACGAAATGAGTAGACAAATGAAAGAAAATGATCAAGATATTACCATACACGATGAAAATAACATCTCAAGTGTAACCCCAAAGTCTTTTATTGATATTGCAAAATATACAGTAGCAGAGCTTCTGCAAGCATAAGAGCTCATATCCAAGAATACAAGATGAGAGCCCAAGGCTCATTTAAATAGAGAATGTGGGAGCCAAAACCAAGGCAAATGGGTGACAATCCCAATGCCAAGCCATGCTATTCGAATTTCCCAAGTGGCAAGTTGAATTCCCAAGAGTGACCATGCAATCCTTGAGGGAGTGAACTTGTTGAGGTGGAAGGGACAAGTGTATGTGGGAGTGGAGTGGTGGGAGACCACTCTCGACTCATCTCTCGTGTAACTCCAAGTCAAAGCCCACCAATTTGAGAGTCATCTCCTTAACTCGAGCTATCCTCCTCAAAAATTGCGATTTGCCTTGTGGAACTCGTGGTCCCCTCCTTGAGAATTCAATTTCCTTGGAGCTCATGTCTTTTCCTCAAATCATGGAGTCCACATCACCTTTGAACTTTACTTTAACTCCTAGATGATTTTCCACCTCATTTCCATATCATTTAGCATGTGTGGATATTTATTTTCTCCATTTTATTTAATTGCTAACTCAATTTATTGCCACATTTTCCACATAACTTAGGAAAAATGGGTTTTGAGTGTCCATAACTTATTTTTTACCCCTCAAAGTATGTCTTAGTAGAAAGATGATGAGGAGAGGTGTAATTTTGAGCACACATACCGCATTCAACTTCTCTAGATTACACTTATTACAATTTACAATCAATTTTTTTAAAATTTCTGTTCTGCGGGAAAGTTTATAAATTAAAAAGCTGACCATTAGACCTAATCAAATTCTGCTAAATTTTATGAATGATCTAGTATGGTAATATACAATGATTCTAGACACTAGGACTCACCCAAGTCCTTGCCATCGAACACACTCTGGCTTTGGGGTTATTGCTTGGAGGAAAATACTCGATTAATTATTAAGTGTTAGAAAATACCAATAATCAACTAACTAGAAAAACCTCCTAGAGTAAACTCACTTGATGACAATGTCTCAAGTTACCTAGGCTTGTTACATGACTCAATTTATCACACTAACATCACTTTACAACATCCCCGTAGGGCTTGCAGAATCCGAGTACAATATAGAAAAAGATGAGAAGAAGAAGATAAAGTTAAAAAACTATGATGATATATGAACTCTGATGGTTACATGAAGCCTCTGACATATTATCGGGCATGGAGTCTTCATGTAATCTTCAATGGTCAACACATGGCAATGCTGAAAATTTGCAAGCATGCTTGATAGTTTTCTTACTTTGTTGTAAATGTGATTATTGTTTCCTAACATCCATGGCATTATTCTAAACATGCCAATATTTCCAATATTTCAGAAATATTTTTGCTATTTAAAATCTCAAGGATGCTTTTGTTTTTTCAGTACCATTATTTTTGTCTTTTTGCAGATTAGTGGCTCATTGATAATGTGAATGCTCACAAAAGGCTTTGAAGCATGCTTGTAGTGACCAAGAACGAAATGCCTCTGATAGTATTGCCTTTTGGCATTGGCCTGTTTTTTCTGAGGCCTGTATAGTCTTAAACATGCTCTCTTTTACGCGCTATTCCATTTTCTGAGAATTTGATACTTTCACTCATTGACTTGACTCTCCTTCTCAAGAGGTTTGATTCAATAATGATATTTTCATGCTTCCCAATTTTATAACCCTCAAGCCTTGCATTGTGCTTGAAAGAGCTGAAATGAGTTACATCTGTGTTTTTCCATTGAATCGGACAGGTATCTTTCAACTATGCCTTGAGATGTTAAAATGATTTCCCATGCAGCCACTCCTATCATAAATAGACTCTGGGCAATGTTAAATGTTACTTGAAGCTGAAATGAAGCAATGGTTATGTTGAATCTTTCATCTTTTATACACTTGATATCTACAAGCATTGCTATCGCAAATATTTCATGGCACAAGGAAGGAATGGAAATGTCCTCTCCAGTTTTCATTTTCGTGTATACCTTCCATATTGTGGTGGACATCGTTTCTTAATTCATTTGTACCCTTGATTTTCCCATTAATGACAAATGGTACTAGCATGCATTGTAGTTAAATTAGTTTGTTTGTCTTGTTGAACACTGCATTGTTCACTATTTGGAGGTTGCGATAAAAACATGTTTTTTTTGACGAGGTCAGATTGTTTCAATCTTTTTGTCATGTTTGGTGGGACGAGGTATGCATGCAGTTGTTAGCTAAAGGCCTTCTTTAGATTGAATATACTAAAGAGTTAGATGCTTCGTCATATTCTGATTTTATTTCTGCCCTAGTAGCATCAAGGAAAATGATATGAACCACATTTGCATATTACCTTTGGCCTTTATTTTGAGCTTTGGAAATACTTTCCTGTTAATATAAGATGCATTTCTCAATTAAAATCCTATGATTCTTTGGTCCTGAGAGACACAGTTGGTAGATTTAACCATATGTTGTTCTTTCCTTTTATTTATGGCAATAGATGGATCTCTATTTCTCTTTGATCGAAAGGCTTTGCGCTATTTTCGTAAAGATGGCCTTAACTGGCGGAAGAAAAAGGATGGAAAAACAGTGAGAGAAGCTCACGAAAGACTAAAAGTAAGTGAGATTTTGGGGATATCTATTGTTTTACAGATTTCATTGGTAATTCATAAATTTCAGATAAAATTGATTTTGAAAGATGAGCTAATTTCTTGTAATATAATGCATTTGCTTCTTATCTTGAACCACTTCCATAAGTGTGTGGGACATAAAAATGTTTTATCTTTGATATGTTCCAAGCAATTGCTGATGTGTTGTGACTTTTATGTTGATTAAATGATGTAAAATGACTCTGAGGCTCACTTATTGCAAAGTTTCCTGTGTTTTCCTTCGAGATTATCTATGTGCTTCCACTTGCAAGGCATTATGACGTCCCTCATCTATAAGTTTGAAGATGCTTACTCAAAAATTGATATATTTAGTTGTAATGCATGAATACCTTTTATTTTAGTATTTTTTTTTTTTGGATTTTTTATATAGTTGTGAAATTTGATAGGGAAAGTCATCCAATGACTAATGGTCTTAATGTTTTTTATCAATGTCTAGAAATGGTCTTAAAGGTGTTCCTGCTTAAAAATTATTTCTTAGAGCAAGATGATATTGGATATCTCATTTAGTCAGTATCATAAAGGTTTAAGTGCCAATCTGTTATTACTAGGGGAAATTGTGAGATGTCACAGACTCACAGTGAGTCTTCTCCACTTACATGTAAAACTCTGTTGGTGGTTAATCAGGCAAGGCTAAGGTTGCAGTAGTGGACAAAATTGTTCAATTGATCCTCCATGATACTGGCCATTGTTATGTGTATAGCAAAATAATCATCCTGTTAAATCCAATGCAAACATTGATTGGGAACATAATATCATTGTTGAAACTTCAAAGTATAGGCATTGAAAAATTATTGCCAAGGGTTCAGCATCAAGACATCAGCAAACCATTGTTGAAACTTGAAAGTATAGGCATTGAAAAAATATTGCCAAGGGTTCGACATCAAGACATAGACAAACCATGGGAAGTGTAAAAAATACAAAACAACTTTTTTCTTTTTCTTTTTTTTCTTAAAAATATAAACCAACAACATCAAATAAACATATTGGCACATAAATATGGAAAAAATACGAAGATATATATGAAATGGATGGCAAATAATAAATTAAATTTTAAATATCAATTCATGATACTAAACCCTAATAGTTTCTCTTTCAAGACTAATAACTACAAAATCACATCATATATAAATAGATGTACCTCATCATCATTTGTGATCTACAATTATT
Source organism: Pinus albicaulis (assembly GCA_034641835.2). Taxonomy (NCBI): domain Eukaryota; kingdom Viridiplantae; phylum Streptophyta; class Pinopsida; order Pinales; family Pinaceae; genus Pinus; species Pinus albicaulis. Next base: position 86,423,409 of record CM076573.1, read on the forward strand.
AATCTAGAAGCTAGCTACGAATTTCATATACCAATTCTATGAGCAAAGGATTGACTTGACCTCTCATAGAAGTCATGTGGTTGGAGATACATGACCATTGCCAGATGTCTCACTACATGTAGAAGATGGTGTTGAGGCTAGTGTTTTAGACTCCTCATTTAGTTTTCTCTTCCCCCACTCCACCCCCAAAACAATTGGAGGTCATCATCCCTACCCCTCATCATGTAATAGATACCAAATATGAAATTTTTTCTTAGGTATATAGCATCTATGGGTGAATATTTTGTTAAATCCTAAACCTAGCACCAGACAATCAGTTCCTAGAAAATTATTATTGATCTGTTGAATAAAAGCACAACTAGGTCCTTAACACAATTATTTAGCGGAAGCAAAAATATTAACCAATCTGAATCACATGTGGCACATACAAATTCTGCTTAATCAATAGTTCTTCATTAATTTTATAATCTAAACCTACTTGCGTCCCCATCTTGGGATGATGACCCATTTGAGGAAAATAAATTTGCAACATATGTTGGATATGATCTAGCTATTCGGGCCCTAGATTTGTCGTCGACTGCTTTGCTGATCTGAATCTCTAATGCAACTCCTTGCATCTTCCTTTGGACTCGGCATACTTGAGTGGAAGTCCTTCTCCACCTTGTCACTGAGATGCTCTTCTCACACCCTTGTGTCCTTGTGTGACGTTTCTCCTCTTCTTAGCTTTACTTTTATAACTTTTTGTTGAGCTAAATCCTTAACATCCATTAAATCCTTAACATCCATCACTAACCTCCTAAGTGATGGATGGCCGAGATTAGATCCCGCCTAGGAGATCAACGGTTGAGATTAAAAAATAATCACTGAAGTAAATACTTTACTTTTCCTAAGTTTATTTAGCTCAATAGCTAACATAATTAATATGTTCTTTTCCTAAGTTGGACTTAGGCTAAGTTACAATAACAACTTATTCAATACTTGAGCATGCTGAATGTTGTTGTCATTGATGTCAATGCCAATTATTGAATGCTCTTAATATTTTTCATCAATTGGAAGCTCCATTAGTCAAAGCCCCTGGAAAACCCTAGAAACCCTGCCTTTGAAGTCAAAGATGACCAAGAAGATCGAGGTTTTTGGTGTCAGGATCACCATGATTGGATGCTCGTCTTCGTGCCGATTCCAATGGTATATGGCATGCCTCATGGTTCCTTACAGTTTGCAAGATATGTCTCTCGGGAGGTCAATGTTGCCACCTTGGGGTTAATATCCCCAACAAATAAATGATGTGGCAATATATTATTATTATGGCATATCTCATAAAGATGAGAGGAAGTCTTGAAGAGGTACTACAAGTAAATATTCTAGTCAAAGTCAAAATAAAGGAAAAAAATTATTTGAAAATAAATTTGAGGCGTGGAGATATAGTGTGGGCTGTGGAGTTAAGGATCTTGGAGGCTGGAGGTGTGACCAAGCCACCTCATTTTGGGATTCAGGATATTTTGGATAGGTACTCGATAGTGTTTGGGGACATACCACCGGGCCAGCCACTAGACTGGGGATTTGAGCATACCATTGAGCTGGAGCACGGGGTGCAAGCAATGATCACAACCCCCTACAGGCATCCTAAGGCCTATAAGGATGAGATTGAGAGAGCTATTCATGAGCTCTTGGCATTAGGACACATCAGACCCAACTCTAGTCCTTTTGCTTCTTCAGTTGTTTTGGTGAAGAAGAAGAATGGGTCATTGAGGATGTGCATTGACTATAGGGCCTTGAACAAGAAAACCATGAAGAACCACTACCCCATTCTCAGGATCGATGAGTTGATGGATGAGCTGAGGGGAGCTAAATTCTTCTCCAAGATCGATCTCAGGTCTGGGTACCATCAGATCCAGATGAGGGACAAAGATGTCCTTAAGACTGCGTTTAGGTGTCACTATGGATACTTTGAGTTTTTGGTGATGCCCTTTGGACTAACCAAATGCTCCGACCACATTCCAGTCCTTCATGAACCACATCTTTCATGGACAGTTGAGGAAATTTGTTCTGGTATTTTTTGATGACACCTTGATATACAGCCAGACCTGGGAGGAATACTTGCAACACGTAGAGGCAGTACTACATATCCTAGAGGAGTAGCAGTTTTATGCAAAGCTTTCCAAGTGTAAGTTTGGTTTGACCGAGATGCTCTATCTGGGGCATATCATTGGGGTTGATGGAGTGAGGGTCCATGAGGAGAAGATCAGGGTCATCCGGGATTGATCAGAGCCCAAGAATGTGATAGAACTTCGGGGATTTGTGGGCATACATACCTACTACAGGAAGTTCGTAAAGGGATTTTCGCAGTTAGCAACACCCCTCACGGATTTGACCAACAAGGGGCTTTTCTCTGGACCACGACAATGCATGAGGCTTTTGAGCGCCTCAAGCAGGTGATGAGCAGCTGCCTAATGCTTGGTCTTCTTGATTTTATGCAGCATTTCATCCTAGAGTGTGATGCATCCAGGGAAGGAGTGGGTGCAGTGTTGATGCAGGAGGGACACCCCATAACTTTCGAGAGTCAGAAGCTATTTCCTCATCAGAGGCTGTACCCCATTTATGACAAGGAGATGCTAGCCATCATGCATACGTTAGCCAAGTTTCAGAAGTACTTAGTGGGGAACAACTTTCGGGTGAGGATAGACCACAACAACCCCAGATTCTTTCTAGAGCAAAAGCAGTCGCAGGAGAGGCAACAAAAGTGGGTGAGTAAGATTCAGGCCTATGATTTCGACATTGAATATGTCAAGGGGAAGCACAACGTAGTAGCTGATGTGTTGTCCAGGAGGCTGACTTCTCTTTCACTGATGAGCATTGAGCTGGATTAGAAGGATCATTTGTTGGTAGAGTACTCCTAGGATCGCTTTGCATGTGAAGTCCTGGAGGGACAGGTAACAAATGATCACTACTGGGTGATGGATGGAGTGATATACTATTGAGACCAGATCTATTTAGTGGCCAAGTCCCAGCTGCGGGAGAAGATCCTACATGCAGTCCATGACTCACCATTAGCAGGGCAAGAAGGATTCGTAAAGACTTACAGGGCCATTAGGGAGAGGTTCTCATGGAAGGGCCCAAGGGCCTCAAGGATGATGATCAACAACACATTCAAGAGTGTGAGGTGTGCCAACAGAACAAGGGAGAGATGACACATCTAGTGGGGTTGCTTCAGCCACTTCACATCCCTGAGGGGAAATGGGAGAGCATCTTGATGGATTTCATCACTAGGTTGCCCACGGTACAGGGCAAGGATTGCATCTATGTGGTTGCTGATCGCTTGACGAAGTATGGACACTTCTTCACGATCTCGGCCAAATACACGGCCTCACAGGTGGCCGAGTTGTTCTTCAGAGAGATATTCTGGTTGCATGGTCTCCCCAAGACCATTGTCAGTGACCGAGACAACCATTTTATGGGCGGATTTTGGCAGGAGCTATTCCGATTGGTGCGTATGAAGCTCACTCCTAGTATGAGCTACCATCTTCAAACGGATGGCTGGACGGAGATAGTTAACAAGTGGCTGGAGGGCTACTTGTGTAACTAAGTCACAAGGAAACAAAAGGCATGGTTGAAGTGGCTACACATGGGGGAATACTGCTACAACACCACCTTCCACATGTCTATAGGCATGTCTCCATTTTGTGCTTTGTATGGTTATGATGCTCTGACATTTGTTGATGTATATTTGGAGACAGCAAGGCCCCCCGGGCCAAGGATTGGATCCAAGAGAGCCAATACATTTGAGGGCTCTTAAGGACAACATGAGGGCAACACAGAACCAACAAAAGATGTATGTTGATAGGGGCCGCATGGAGAGACACTTTGAGGTTGGGGATTTAGTGTACCTCTGCCTCCAGCCATACAAGCAGTCCACACTGAAGCAGAAAGGGGTTGAGAAGCTAAGCCTCGTTTCTATGGGCCTTATAAGGTCACTCAGAGAGTGGGGCAGGTAGCATACGGGCTGGAGCTACCCCCGGGGAGCCAGGTGCATAACATATTTCATGTATCTTGCCTGAAAAAGGCCTTGGGACAGCAGGTGACAACAAAAATTGAGTTGCCTCCCATGGATGATGAGGGGAACTTAGTACTTTAGTCAGAGGCCATTTTGGACACCAGGGAGAGACATTTGACGAGGAGAGTGATCAAGGAGTTTATGATCAGATGGAGAAATCTGCCAGATGAGGATGCCACTTGGGAAGGAGAGCATATCCTTTAGCACCCATCATTGCAGTTCCTTGAGGACAAGCAACATCTTGGCAGGGAGGACTGTAATGTTCCTAATTAGCAATTCTGTTGATTAGAAATATTAGCGTTTTGATAATTTTGTATTTCCTAATGTTAGCCAAAAATAATGTGGGCGGGCACCTACAAATTAGATTAAAGTGAACTAAGGCATTTTTGTATAGTTAAGACTCAAGAGGCAAAGATTGCGGCCTTGGTGGGGGCAGGATGAGCCAATGAGGAGGTTATGTGCAGTCCATGAAGGTAACACAGTTGTTGGACAGGAAAAGGCAGCGCAGGAGTGGCCAGACGAGGGGCAACGTAATTTTTGGTGGATCCCAAAGGGAACGTTGGGCCTTTGAAGGAAAAAAGGAAGAGGCAACTCATTTTTCTCATTCATTCAATCATCTAATTCGAATTGTCTTTTGACAGAGCACGCTTGAACAAGAGCCAAGTCTGCATTTCTATTTAGCAACCGAGTGTTTCGGAGTGGGAATCTCAACCTTTGCTTCGGGGGACTTTGAGTGCCTGCCATAGGGAGGATCACCAGTTCGATTTAGGGAGGAGTTGTGGGATCCATTCATAGCGTGTTCACCATCAACAACAACGCAACACAGTCCTAGCAGCGCGGTTATTGCGTAGTAGTGAGTGAGAGATCTTCTGGGTGCCGAGTAGTGTAGGGGATTTTGAAGAGGAAATTGGTGGGGAGGCTGGGGGCTTCCTAATAGGGTTATTTCACATCTTTTGGGAGCATTCTGTAGTGACATTTCTAGGTGCACAATTTCAGCCAGCGACGTAGAGGGCCAATTTTCGGGTTCGGCTATTCCAGAATTCCTTTGCGGGTTATTGTGGGTTTTGTGAGTAGAGTCCAGGGTCAAAAGACCATAATTTTTTGAGCCTTATTCCAGGCCCTAGCAGCAAATTCAGTGGAGCAGCAACATTTTTTGGCCAGCACTGCGAAGAGCTAGAGCAACACAACGTACCTTTAGGGGTTGATTTGAGCTTGTGACAGAGGCTACTTCAGCTTGCCTTGAGCAAGCTTAGGTGCCATGATTCCAGCACCCACATTGTACACTTATATCTGAATTAATAAAATGGCTTAGACTTGAATTTTATGGCTCCAATTTATGTTTTCATGGCGTGATTTTTATTTGCTATTGTTAATGTCTATTGATGCATTGTTAGTACTGCTAATTTCCATTTAGGAATATTACAATCTTCTCGTCTTAGAACTTTAATCTTCATTGAAACAAGACAATATGATCCTTGGAGTGATAAACAAAATTGTCGGATTGAGAATGGATCTGATCATCCTAGATTAATCTTCTGTGGAATCTTTCGATCACTGGAAATTTGTGATGAATTGTTATCATAGGACTGGATTTTGCAAACTTCAGCATCCCCTTGGAACATAAATCTGGTTTTTCCGTTATGAATGGTTCAAATATGTAGCCTGAATTAGTTGTCCACTCTTGTGATTCAAATGTCGATAAGGAGTTCTTGTGGTTTGATCTCGCCCTAATTTGTTTGTGGTGATTTCTTAGTTTATTGGGGTTTTTTATTTCTTTCAGGTACAAAAATTGCTTGATTAATTGCAATATCTTCACTTGAAATTTTTGTTCTTTGGATTGCAACTTTTGAGTATGTTCTCACTTAAACTGGTTTATCCTCTTTCCGAGTTATAATATTGACTGGATCAGTATTCGTTCCTTTTTTTTTCAGACTGGATTGTTATCTCTGAAGACTTTGGTGCTTCCTTTTGAATATGTTACTCTAACTTGTCTTGTAGCGGCTTCTTATGATTCTTAAGTTTCTTGATTTGCATTAGTAATTTTCCACTATGGTCTTTAAGTCGAGAAAATTCTTCATTCTTGTCTGCGGTGACTTTGTCAACTTCCATTTTCATATTTTATATCACCTTTTGTCTTTCTTTAAGAATTACTTTTGAAATATCTTGTATGTCTTCTGGCGTAATGTTATTTTTTTCTTCTTGTAGGAAAATGTCAAAAGCTTTGTTTTTTATTCAGGATAAAAGACCTTAGTGTTTCCATCTAGGGTGGAGCCCAAAACAATGTCACTATGATAAAAAAATAAGGTTTTCACGGTGAATTGCGAGATAAAAGTATAATCCCCAATACTTGGTTGTAGATTGCGTATGTCGTATTGTTTGTCACTTGTATCAACAAAATTCGTTTCAGTTATATTCAATTAAGGGATCACTAATTGGTTAGCACATTTATGACTAACATAATTACTATCTTCAATAGGACTAATAGAGATTATAATATCTCTTTCTGCGAGTGATCCTTTGATTTTAAAAAGTGTACTAACACATTTACTAAAGGTTTTAGGAAATCTTTCATTACTGGTCTCCATTTTTTCTTCCTTCTTCATTTTTGAATTTCTCCAAAAATTGACTTCCTTTTGTGTTTGTTAATAAGAAAAATGATGCTTTGATCAAAGGGTTTAAAAAACCTTTTAATTCTTGTAATAATACTCTTTATTTTTCCTTATAATCTTTCACTTTATAAAAGTACATGCAGTTCTTATTTCTTTTTTATTATTAATATGCAGTAATATTTTTGCTAAATAATCCCTTTAATAACTTTAAACCTTCTTGAAAATTTAAATACCCTTCAACGTTTATGTTCCTTTTTCATATGTTAATAGTCACAATATATATAACAACAATTTTATTTGACTTTTAATTATCCTCATTGTACAAACAACACCGATAGACGCGCTCGTATGATTTGTACAATGCATGCATTGTGCGCTCAGTTAATCTAGTATGAAAACAATTGATGATGGGTAGAGTCGACAATTTCAATGAACGTTGTGGTCGGTGGGCTGTTGAAGGGTGCAACTGGTGATGGTGGTTTCAGGCAAATTTTTTTCCACGGAATGGTTGATTATGCAGCGAAATATTCAGATGATGGTTGTGCATAGTGGTTCCAATGAGAAGAACCGAATTTGTGGCACCACAAATTAAAATCAGTCACAGTTGGAACCTGGCTTGTGGTTTCTGTAGCGAACCACAGAGGCAAGGTGGGCGATTATGGTGATCCGGGCGTAGTGAAGAGCAGTGGCTACAGTCTATCCAGAGAAAGGCGGATTGCAGGGTGGAAGACGGCTCTAGTGCTGCTGTCTGTAGCGAACCACAAAGGCAAGGTGAGTGGTTATGGTGATCCGAGCGTAGTGAAGGGCAGTGGCTACAGTCTATCCGGAGAAAGACGGATTGCGGGGTGGAAGACGCCCTGAGTGCTGGTGGCATTACAACAAGAAGGGAACTATAGGACAAGGACATCCATTGTAGAACAAATAATTATATATAAGAATATTTGAATACAAGTGAGATGATGTGAATGTTACAAATGAGGCGTGCTTATATACCTAGGCAGGTGCCTCTTCATGAATGGACATTGTTATGAATATTATTCATAATAAAATAATAATAAATTTAAATATAAATGTAAGAATAAATAATAAGTAATTCACTAATCATTAGTTAGTTAGTGATGAAGAGGCATGTCTTAGAGACAACCATTCATGAAAGGGTACCTGTCCTACAATGGATGTCTTTGTTTACAAAGTATTTTAATATTTCCGCTGCGTATACGACTATTGGTCGTTACATTGGTATCGGAGCCACCTCTGATCCGACCTTTGGCCTTCAACTTGATGTCAACTTTGTTTTCGTCAATCAAGCATTCGCTACGAAGGAGGTTTTCCATTCTGCCAAATCACTACTATGCCTTTGGCCATATATAAAAGAATTTAAAAATAATAAAAAAAATAATTTAAAAAAAGAGAAAAAGACAAGAAAATATATCTATATGAGAAGAGATAGAAAGTTAAAAATAAATAAATTTAGAAGTACAAATTCTTAAAAAAAAAGTAATTATTTAAAAAAAATAAAAAAAATAAAATTTAAAACTATATACGACTTACCTGTTGTTAAGCCACTGTGCTGGCACCGCATTTCGCCCAACGACCAAAAGCATTCTCGCTGCCACTGACCAGATTGAAGGAAGGCTTTTATTTCTCGCCGCACGTCAACAACATTATGCACAGATCACTGTTGGAGTCGTCACAACAACTTTCACCAACCAACGTGCCCTCCGTCATTAAGTCTCGGCTGGTCAAATTGAAAAAAAAAGAGGAAGACCAGGAGGCCTAATATAATTTGCAGTGTTTCACCAGAGTTGCAGGTTATTGTTGGTGAACCAACATTGCCTCGAGCCCACATTGTGAAGCAATTGTGGACATACATTCGGGCAAATAACTTGCAAGATCCAAGTAACAAAGGAAATATCATTCCTTCCACTGCCGACACCACCGACTCCATCTGCTACCTTTTCGGGCACCAATGTTGTCACTGCATTTTCGTTGCCTGTTTGCCAAACACGGCAAATTCGATATCCGGTGAAGTATCGGAATGGGGTCAACGTTATACAGTGCGGTCAATCGATAAGTTGTGACCATACTTTGTGACCATTCGATATATATAACCAAAAAGTTATGTAAATTTCACACAATTTATATTATATATTTTATATAATATATAATTATATAATTAAAAAAATTATAATAATTAAAAAAAATAATAATTATTATTATTATAAAGCTTAAAAAAGGTTACTTTTAAAATCTTAAGTTCATCTAAAAGAAACAAAATGGTATCAATCATGGAAAAAAATGATGGAGATAATGGAGTTCAATTCTATAATGACGAAGGAAGAAAGGTTTTCTTATTATGGTTTTTTAGTTACAAATCATGGAGTAATTACATTAAAAGGAAGTATCCAAGGATCATATCGTCTTGTATCAATGAAGATGAAAGTACAGAGAGGAGAAGATGTTTTTAAATAAGCTTTGAGGACAAAGCTTCTTGAAGGGAGAGGCTATGTTATGAATATTAGTCATAATAAAATAATAATAAATTTAAATATAAATGTAATAATAAATAATAAGTAATTCACTAATCATTAGTTAGTTAGTGATGAAGAAGCATGTCTTAGAGACATAGCCATTCGTGAATGGACACTTGCCTAGGGTATATAAGCAAGCCCTCATTCTCATTTGTAATCATCCCACATGAATTCTTTATACAATATACAATTTACGATTTCTGTCCTACAATGGATGTCTTTGTTTATGAAGTATTTTAATATCTCCGCTGCGTATATGACTTCTGGTCATTGCAGACATGTCTTTAAGACATGCCTTTTGATTACTAATGACTATTGGTTAACCTTATTATAATTATTTATTGTTTACTTTAATTTTATTATTTTTATATGAATTATATTCATAACACAAATACAGGGGCAATCATATGATACACTCACGTGAGAAGCCATAAGGACTTGGTCAAGTCATAAAGGACTTTGACCAGAGGTGAATGAACCAAGGGAATTATAGGATTGGACAATTCTTCTCTTGAGAAGCCAAGATTACTTGGCTGCCAAAAGGACTTGGCTAGGTTGACTAGAGGAGATAGATGTAATTCACCTTCAAAGCTAGAAGGACTTGGCTAGGTCATAAAGGACTTTGACCAGAAAGGTGAATGGTCCAAAGGTAAATCCTCTCTTGTGAAGCCAAAATGATTCGGCTGGGTCGTAAAGGACTTTGACCAGAGGAGATTGATACATTTGCCCAAGGAGCCAATTTTGTTCCAACATTGAGATAACATGCTCTCAACAAATTGCTTTGCCACTGAACACTTCAATCGACCTTAGCACTCATCACATTGCTACAAGGGAATATGTGCACATGCATTATTGACAATGCACCCACAGGCCAAGCACAATCGCTCAGGTGTACTAGATCGATCGTTACACACTAAATCACCACATGTGCCCACAATGATTGCCAACGATCAACCTGAAACACATCACTTTGTCTATGGTCATTAAGTTCACACAACATTTCGATCCTCCTTACACATGTTGCATACATACAGTGACACTATCTCCATTGACCTTTAACTCGGATCAACATGTGATCTATGCACAAGTGAAGATGCCCTGCATCAAGTCATTGCACATATGCATTGCCATGCATCAAGTCATTGCTAATTGCATCGTAATGACAAACCTTGCACCAACGTACACAGGCTAACAATCGCTCTCTGTGGTTTGCGCTTTCATATTTCACTCAGTATCAAACTAATTTGATCCACTTAAGACAACCTATTTTCACACACATCCATTAAAACACATAGGTGTATATTCTATTGATTGCTCAATATCCCATGATAAACAATCGTTGCCCTTCCGGCTCATAAGAACTGGATTCGCTCCAGAATACCCTATTTGACTCAGCCAACTTGATGTGTGTGTATATATATATATATATATATATATACGTGGAAGTTTACTCTGATTTTGTTGCACTATTCAATTCACCCATTGAATGCAACAATCTGGACTTTGACAATTAAGTGGGCTCGGCCCTGAGAATAAAGTTCGCCCTTGTCTCTCCACTGGCATGCAGCCTTGAAAACAATAATTAACTCTCGTGTTACAATCACCACCCTATAGATAGTCTCAGCCTGATAGATAGATTCGGGCTTCAACAAATAAATTAGGGTCCGACAAATAAACTGGGCTCTGACAAATAAATTCAACCCAACAAATAAAATCTGCCCCAATAGATAAATTTGGCTTCAACAAATAAACAAGAAATCCCTGAGGTTCGCAAGAAAACTAGCTCTGTTACCATTGAAATATTCCTTTATATTTTTAATTAAAATTTCAAGAAAATGCTTTAGGGAAATTTTCTTCAAAGGAAATAACACAATTTTGTACGAGATATATCGACACAAATGAAATTTAGATATAAAACCCATAAATTAAAATAAAGTGTTGCTCCGACAATTTTGTAAAAATACTGCAATAACACGAGAAATAGCAAATTCAACTTTATTTATTAACTGGAGCAAGATTACATGCCAATACAGTAGCTGAGATGATGGCCTCAAAATGACTCCGACAATACTGAGCCTAGCCTCCCAAACTAAAATTGGAATTGATAAATGCATTTGTGAGTTTCGAATGAATTCACCAAGGGATTGGTAGAGATTGGTTTTCGTCCAATCTCACCAATTCTTATGAAGCAGCACCCAAGGGTTTTCATCCCGAGCACAATGAACTTGTGAGGACAACTTCCCCAATCTTCACAAAGATAAATGATTAACTCTAGATGATCCAAAAGGCTAGCTTCCCCTCCTTTTTATAGATCTGATGGATCTCTCTTCAACCTTCTAGCAACATTTTGATTTTATTATTTTATTTCGATTCTAATAGCTTCTCCTTTTTATTTTGTTTAAGTGATCCCTTCTATTTTATTTTAAGTCACTTTTCCCCTTTTGGCCTTTTTCTCCAATTAAGCACGTTTCCCCTCATTTTATTAATAAAGTGACTAATTAAAGTCACTTTTAATCCCGGAGAATGATTAATTTGCTTGCATCCCTTCCTCGACCACTGAAAGTTACTTTTTGCCATCCCCATCATGTAGATCTCTTCATCCTGGTTCCAATGAGCTATTACACTAAGGTATTTTTCCAAATAATCTGCTCCACATAACACCTTTAGCGTATATAATTAAAATATGTTGATAATAACCCCATTTTATTGGAATCGCCGGAATGCAAAAGAACCAAGAACAAACTGTGTAGAACTGTCCCTGATGATGAAATACAACAAGCGAGCCCCATAGGACCCCATAAAACTCCTCCAAAACCCTCCAGGCCTACTGATGATGTAATCTAGCTCCTATGACCTGGCTGTCGCAAACCTTGGAAATACATCCTAACCGCATCATAAGGGAAACCAAAAATGGGGATATTTATTATTACACCTTGGGCTTAGAATGGTGTGAAAAATGCTGCAATAGTTATATAGGTACCTCTGATAATGTAAAGGGTAATAGGACCTCTTCAGAAGTGAAATACACCTCCAAATATGTGGAAGCTCTTCCACTGGGGTTATTTCTTATGTCTTCTTGCTGCATGTCATCCTTTGGGCTTTCAACAAAATAGGGCCTCCGACAAAATAGGGCTTTCATCTTCTAAGTCTTACTTCTTTCTCACATCATCCATGTGGTCCAGGACTCTAGGTACAATCCATGTGTAAGGCATTCTATCAATATTGCTACCAATGGTGATGTAGGCCATTTGAACAAACATGTGTCAATATGCCTAAATGGCAGCCCCATGGTAAAATAAGCCTCTAGAATAGCCTCCTTCAAGCAAACATTACCCCTGTACACCTTTTTTCTTGCCATGGATTTTGAACGGCACTCAAGCAAGATATAACACTATGCATGGGCTCTAGGTTTCTCCCAAAGCCTGTAAAAATCACTGAGTTCCATAGGTTTCTGCAGTGGTGGTGAGAGAGATGCCAAGGAAAATGGGAAGTAATCATGCATTTTCAGTGGCTAACAACCATTATCAAAACCCTACGCTGTTGTGCGTTTTAAATTCCTTTTGTGAAATATTTGAATTTCACAATTAGAACTTTGCTGCTTATTCTCTTACGTCTTTTGTGCTTCCATGAGAAGGGCATCCTCAACAATATTCTGGTAAAAGCATATGCAGCTTCAGAAAATAATATTGCTTTAAATATCTCAATTCAATTTAGTGTTTCAAGGTGGGATAATTTTGTATAACATCTTTTTCTGAGAATCCAAATATAGATTGCACTGCTCTCATAAGTAAACTGTCTTGTTTCTTCATGTTTGTCTGAATATTCTCTCTTGGACAAAGCTTTCTTAAGATTTAAAATGTCTGTTTTGTTTTTTCTTTATAGGCAGGAAGTGTTGATGTCCTGCATTGTTACTATGCTCATGGTGAAGATAATGAGAATTTCCAGCGTCGAAGTTATTGGATGCTTGAGGAGTATGTTTGCCTTGATCTCAATTTTTCTTTCATGTTTATAGATATTGACGTTTCCCATTTAATATCTTGCATTTCATTCAGTTTTCTCTCTCTTTTTTTGAGATAAATATCTTAAAGTGTATGGAATAAAACATAACATTACAGAGTGAGAAAATGACTTACCTTAATGCAGTCAGCGCTGCAATAAGTTTAGAATATGCTTTTCTTTCATTATGCTAGCCTTTCTTTCATCTTATTGAAATGGTGTTAATCAAAGGGAATATTAAAACATAAACTTCAGTGCAAGGAATATTAATTGTTTCATGTTGAGAAATCAGTTTACAGAGTAATTGCTGAAGTAAATGAGAGATCTATAAGGAAATGGAACTATCCTAGTATTTTTATTTTTGGAGATGAAACACTGGCACGGTGTTATTCTACACTTTTCGAGAAATGTATCATACAGTACTTATTGGAATGAATGGTTACATCATGAGACAACAATCTAACCACAGGAAAACAGGGTAGTTCCCATTATTAAAAGAACCTAGAAATGCAAGGATATGAGCCTGTGCACCAATAGGATGGGAGTCGACATCTTTATGGAAGGAGCTGATATTAACTTAAACAAGGAAAGCCAACTCCTGCTTAAATAGCCTCAAGTCCCCTTGATTGATTGGGGAGGGTTCCTCATGAAATGCGGACTTACACAGCTACATCCATATAAACTTATTTTTATTCATGGATTGTTGGAAGAAAACTGCTTATATTGACAAAGAAAGGATTTGTGATGCAGCAATAATGTACAAGCAAACTCAAGTCTACATAAAAGATGATAGAGAAACCTTTAGCTTAGATTGAGCCCTCTGAGTTTTACCCACAAGAATGTGGACACCATTAAAGTCATAGTATATTAAAAGAGAGAATGATATGCTTGGTTTATCTACAATATGGTGTGGATGCCAATAGATATAAGGGATACAGTTTCCTGTACCAAAATCCTGTACAACCGCTTTATTAAGATTTAACCTAATCTAACACAACTCTATTTATGGCATATGGCATAAGTCAGTTACTAACCTAAAGTACATAAAGACCATAGTATATATTCATTATTGAATGCTAGCTCTAGCACCTCCGTTAATGGTTATATGGGAAACAATCATTTGTCCTATAATACAAGCTTGTCTGAATCAAATGTGTCAAATATGTCAGCAGCGTGATTCTAAAATTCAGTCCAAAAAGCAGTTTTTGAAGTTGTCATTGAATGAACAATATGCCATTGCATGATGCATAACTGACATGGTTGATGCAGTGAAAAATACCTCACCAACTATGAAACTGGATTCGTCCTCCTCCCTCCACGTGTCCTGAATCCGTCGAATCGAACACGATTCGTACGGATTCATGTCCACTTGAGCAAATCCGATCATGTCTATACAGGACATGATCGTGTCCTGTAAATTTTTGTAGATGTTCTATGCTTGATGCAACTTTACTTTTATTACAGCGATCACCCAAACAGTTAAGTAAAATGCTGATAGAACATACCAGTGGATCTATGGAAGACAAACCAGAAACAGGAAAATGTGATGGTGCGTTACGGCGGTCAACAGGATGCTTCAACCAGCAGAGTCTCCTTGATCAGCCAACCCAGAATGTGTCACAACAATCCTCAAATCAGTCACCAAGTCAACACAGGTCAACTCCAGAAAAGTCAACTCTGTCCAGAAAAGTCAACGCAGCTCCAACTTTGGTCAACCTTTTGACCTCGGTTATTGTGCCAATGTGTACGACCTCCCAAAATCGAAGTCTCCAATAAATTTCAGCCTCTTTGGACCATGCGTTGACCAAAGTCAACGCTGGTCAAACTTCCTTGGAAACCCTAGCTGCAGCAATCTGCGTCCTTCTTCTTGGCTGTACAAACTTGTCCTTTTTTTTTCCACGTGTGAGCTGAATTCGTCCTCCAAGGAGCTCGTACTAAATCAGAGAAGAGAAGAAGATGTGTGGTGAGTGAGTGTGAAATGCTCTCCAACTTTGACTGTATTTATATACATCATTGAGGTGTGTGACACATCTGCTGGGGGTGTAAAACCTTAAGGCCGACCTGCACATATAATTTATTATAAATAATAAATTCAAACTAAATGTTTTGCTCATCGGATTTAGATAAATTTTATATGGATCTTACACCTCTCCGAAAGAGGAATCCAATGAAAATATCGGTATCTTCATCTGAGCATCACAACATGGAGTTTGGATCTAGTTGTCCAATTTTAACACTCCCTCTCAACTAGGGAGAACTCCATCCATCAGTGCAATCAAACATCTTGCGTCATCTCGCCGTAACTTGCTTTGCTGGCCTCTTTATTTCAGAACAGAAGTGGGTCAGTCACAAAGACATCATCCCCCGGCTGACAAATTCAGCCCAGAGGTCTGAAACCTCTATCAGACTCACAAAGAGTCTCCAACCAACCCGAAGTTGGTTCATCTGACCTGAAGTCAGGCGGAGGTCCGAAACCTCACTATACTTGATCCTAGATCAAGTGGTTGGACCGTGCCATCCTAGATAGAGAGTACGGCAATCTCTGATGCGTCCATCAGTATTTGCTACTAGTCTCTAGCTTTTCCCACCTCATTGGCCAAATGAGAGGTACTTCCCATGAGCCTTGAACTCAATGGGTAGGATGCATATGGGGCACAGATAAATGAGAGGTGAACCAACTCAATAATCACAACGGTGGGGCAGAAGCACCACAAGGTTTGGCAAGCCTAGCCCCGTGAGTGCTTATAGCTCCGAGAAGCTATCCCCAAAGCCCCCCAGAGCTCCCAGAGCTCATCGTCCAACATGACCCACATCATAGGGTCTTTCCACGACACCAAGACTCTCACGGAAGGTTAGGAACTTGACCTTCCCCAGGGGCTTAGTGAGAATATCCGCGACTTGCTCATCAGTTCCTATATGATCGAGCCTTACGGCGCCTCGCTGTACCATATCCCGGATAAAGTGGTACCTGATATCAATATGCTTGGATCGGTCGTGGAACACGGGATTCTCAGTCATACGAATCCCACTCTGGTTATCACAGAGTATCACAGTGGTATCTAGCACATGTCCAAACAGCTCACTAAAGAGCTTTCGCAACCAAACTGCTTCACAACAGGCCATACTTGCTGCAATGTATTCGGCCTCGGCGGTGCTCAAAGCCACCGACTTCTGCTTCCTGCTCATCCATGAGATCGAAGCAGAACCAAGATTGAAGCAGCATCCCGATGTGCTCTTACGATCCACCACACTGCCAGCCCAATCGGCATCGGTATATCCACGGAGTGTCACACTCCCGGCAGTGTATCTCAGCCCATGGTTTATCGTGCCCCTAAGATATCTCAAAAGATTCTTGGCACCAACCCAGTGAAAGTGATGAGGCTCAACCATCTGTTGACTCAAAGTGTTCACTGCAAAACATATATCTGGACGGGTGTTCACTAAGAACATCAAAGCTCCTACGAGTTGACGATACTCAGTAGGATTGGCCAATACGGGCTCGGCAGCGCTGCCATTCAACTTCTTGAAGTTGAGTTCCATCGGTGTTGACACGGTCTTGCAGTCCACCATACCAAATCTCTCCAGAAGTTTCACAATGTATTTTCCTTGAGAAAGGAAAATCTCTCCAGGTCTCTGCCAGACCTCCAGGCCTAGGAAGTAGTGCATCGGTCCTAGGTCCTTCATCTCGAACTCAGCAGCGAGCTCCCTCTTACATTGATGAATGAGAAGGTCAGCACCTGTCAGGAAGAGGTCATCCACATACAGCACTAGAATGAGAGGCTTCCCCTGGACAACCTTGAAGTAAAGGTTCGGATCAGCATTACTTCGGGTGAAGCCCAGCTTCATCAAGTAGCTATCCATCCTCTCGTACCAAGCTCTGGGTGCTTGCTTCAACCCATAGAGGGCTTTCTTCAACCTGCAGACATGAGTGTCCTGATCCTGAACTTCAAATCCCAGAGGTTGTTCTACATACACCTCTTCTTTTATTGTACCATGCAGAAAGGCGGTCTTGACATCCATCTGATGAAGACTCCAGCCTTGCGTAGCAGCGAGGGCTATGATTGATCGAATGGTGGTATATCGTGCCACAGGTGCAAATATGTCATCATAATCTACTCCTTCCTTTTGAGAGAAGCCACGGGCAACAAATCTTGCCTTGAACTTTTCAGCACTTCCATCAGATCCATGTTTGATCTTGTAGAGCCATTTTGCGGTGACAACTGATTTGTCCTTCGGTCTTGGAACCACATCCCGGACATCATTCTTCATTATGGACTCATATTCTTCGTGCATAGCATCCTTCCAGACTTGATGCTTTACGGCTTCCTCAAAAGATCCAGGTTCAGATTGTACAATGGTACTCATGGCAGCCAGATACCCTTGGTATCTGCACGGCTTCTTGCTTTCACGGAATGTCCCCCTTGGGGCAGCATGTCCCTCAGCATCTTCGAGGGTGTCCCTGAGCCATGATGGTCTCTTTCCCAGTGAAGGAGATGGATCGATAGGGTCCATTGGTCCTTCAACATCAGGCATTGTCTCATCCTGCAGTTCTTCTTGATTTCCAGGTCTTGCTTCATGATTTTCCTCAGATCTTGGAAGATCTACTACTTTCTTCAGGGAAGCATCTTCGTCAAAAGTGACATCATGGCATATCTCTACTTCCCTTTGACCAGGTACATAGACCCTATAGGCCTTAGAGGTTTCGCTGTAGCCCACAAACATTCCTTTCTTCCTAGAAGCATCCAGCTTACTTCTCTTTTCTTTTGGCACATGAAAATAAACAGGACATCCAAAAATTCTAAAATGTGAGACATCAGGTTTCTTACTAGTGAAAACCTCTTCGGGAGTTTTGGAGTCCAGAGCGGAATGAGGGCATCGGTTTTGAATGTATACAACAGTATTTGCAACTTCTCCTCACAGAAACTTCGGTAGACCTTGGTCACAGAGCATGGCACGGGCAGCTTCCACAATAGTCCTGTTCTTGCGTTCAACAACACCATTCTGCTCAGGAGTATAGGCAGTAGTAGTCTCCCTCTTAATGCCATTGTCGGTCCTCAAAATCTTGATCTTCTTTCCTGTCATATTTTCCACCAAGGCTTTGAAGGTACGGAACCACATGAAAGCCTCATCCTTCTTCTTCAAGAAGTAAATCCAGGTCTTGCGGGAGAAGTCATTAGTGAATGTCATATAGTAAGAACATCCAACCAGGGATGTCATAGGCAGCATACCAGATAGATCAGAATGGACCAGTTGCAAAATATCAGATGTCTTTGTGGCACTTGAGGGGAAAGGTCCCCTTCTATGCTTTCCTTCGGCACAACCCTTACATACACCTTCATGATTATTTCCAAAGTCGGGCATCCTTGTCACCACCTTCCTTGCTTCGGGAAGGGCCTTGTAATGAAGGTGTCCAAACCTTCGGTGCCATAGTTCAGTTGGTCGCATAGTATCACATGTCATAACTCCTAGTGGACTTCCTTCAACCTAGTAGAGTGTTCCAACTCTAAAACCAATCACGATAGCTTCCTGGAGGTTCTTCTTCCACATGCGCACTTTTCCATCAATGAATGCCACATTGAAGCCTTTGTCTTCAATCGCTGATATAGACACAAGGTTCTTCTTCAATTTTGGTACATAGAGTACATCCTGCAAATGTAGCACTTGTCCTTGAGACAAGTGGAGGGTCACAGTCCCTGTCCCTCTCACGGGATATGTGGCATTATCTCCAAGGATAGTTTCCAGATTAGTATCCTTCTCAACCATGTCAGAGAGTGCTTCCTTGAACCCAGTGATGTGTTTTGAGGCACCACTATCTATCAGCCAGACATCCATAGTGTCGGGCGGGGATGCAGTAGAGAGGGCAGATACAAGAATGCATTCATTTCTTTTATCAACAACATTTGACTCCTCATACCTGGAGTTTCTAGACCTTTTGAAAGGTTGATTGTTTCCATCAGAGGGAGCCTTCCTCTTTCCTTTGGACCTGTTGTTTCTTTGATTTCCATTCCTTCGGTTGTTGTTGTTGTCATCACTATCGGGAGAATCCTTCTTGAAAGGACATTCTCTAGCATAGTGACCGGGCCTATGACAAGTGAAACACTTGCCCTTCTTTCCTTGGGCCCTAGCTCTTCCTTTGTTCTTAGGACCACCAGAGTTCTTCTTTCTAGATTGAGCAGCATAGGCAGCATTTCTGTCATTTTCATATTCCTTCATTCTTGTCTCTTCTTGCATGCATCTGGACAGTAGCTCGTCAAAGTTAGGAATTGTACTATTATTGAGAATGGTAGTGTTGAATACTTGCCATTCATATGGGAGTCCTCCAAGTGCAGTGAGTACCATCTCACGATCGGCTATTGTCTCCCCAATAGCCAGCAGATTGTTCCTGATCTCGGTCAATTTCAGAAAGTATGTTTGGACAGACTCATCCCTGCCTTTCTTTAGATTCTTCAATTGATTCTTGAAGAATAGCACTTGGTTTATATTGTTTACCTTGAACATTAGGATCAATTTATGATACATCTCTTTAGATGTACCCAACTCAGAGATGTAGGCCACCAGGCTTTTATGAATGGATTCCCTGATCATCAGCTTTGCTTTGATCTCCCCCTTCTTATACTTGGTTTTAGCAGCAGCAGTAGCATTGGATGGAGTTTCTTGTATCTTACCCAGTACATGGTCCATGAGATCATGGTCTTCCAATTTGAGATCTAATATCATCTTCCAAGCATGGAAGTCATCCCTTCTAGTCAGCTTGTCATTCTCCTTGAATTCATAACTTGTGGAACCCATTTTCTTAGATGGTGATTGCTAAAGTTAGGGCTTGTCTTCACCTCAGCTCTGATACCATGTAAATTTTTGTAGATGTTCTATGCTTGATGCAACTTTACTTTTATTACAACAATCACCCAAACAGTTAAGTAAAATGCTGATAGAACATACCGGTGGATCTATGGAAGACAAACCAGAAATAGGAAAAATGTGATGGTGCGTTACAGCGGTCAACAGGATGCTTCAACCAGCAAAGTCTCCTTGATCAGCCAACCCAGAATGTGTCACAACAATCCTCAAATCAGTCACCAAGTCAACACAAGTCAACTCCAAAAAAGTCAACGCAGGGCAGCAACATAAAAGTCAACGCAACTCCAACTTCGGTCAACCTTTTGACCTCGGTTCTTGTGCCAATGTGTACGGCCTCCCAAAATCGAAGTCTCCAATAAATTTCAGCCTCTTTGGACCATGCGTTGACCAAAGTCAACGCTGGTCAAACTTCCTTGGAAACTCTAGCTGCAGCAATCTGCGTCCTTCTTCTTGGCTGTACAAACTCGTCCTTTTTTTTTTTCCACGTGTGAGTTGAATTCGTCCTCCAAGGAGCTCGTACTAAATCAGAGAAGAGAAGAAGATGTGTGATGAGTGAGTGTGAAATGCTCTCCAACTTTGACTGTATTTATATACATCATTGAGGTGTGTGACACATCTGCTGGGGGTGTAAAACCTTAAGGCCGACCTGCACATATAATTTATTATAAATAATAAATTCAAAATAAATGTTCTGCTCATCGAATTTAAATAAATTTTATATGGATCTTACACCTGTCCGAAAGAGGAATCCAATGAAAATATCGGTATCTTCATCTGAGCATCACAACATAGAGTTTGGACCTAGTTGTCCAATTTTAACATGTCCCGATCTGCCGGACACGATCCACGCGAAAAGGCGTCCCAAGGTTATAAAAAAACGATTTCTCTCTTGTTTGTTTCACTTTGTGTTTGTGGTGAGTTGAGAGAGGAGAAAGGAGTAGCAAGGAGAAAGGGAGCGTTTTCAAGGAGATTCAAGCAACCGGTAAGTGCATTGTCTCTCTATTTTTTTTCATTTGGTTTGCATGTGCATATGTTTTACAAATTGGGCATTTTTTGTTTATTTTTTACCGCGTTCATGGCTCAATCAAGGGAAGCAAGGAAGGGACAAAGAAAGGGGAAGAATGTCCCCATTGGAGATGCCCCTCCTGTCCCTATTTCATCAAGGTCTGCAATTATTCCATCTATTGGAAGTGGGGCTGCAACAACAACTTCAAATGTTGAAGGAAGACAACAACCTCAAGACCGCAAATATCCGTTGTGGAAATATGTCACAAGAGAGGCAGAGCTAGGCAGTAAGATGAAGGGAGGATGCAATGTTGTTTGAAAATGCAGTTATTGCCACAACCATTTCATGAGCACATATTACTGTGTGAAAGCTCATTTGTTGGCTTTACCAAGTTGTGGAATTGTAGCTTGTACACAATTGTCTTTAGCAAAGAGGAAGGAAATGGAAAGAGAGACATTTGTTGATGTGGAAAATGTGGCTGTAAAAACAAAACAAAACAAGAATGGTGACCTCCTTCCATTCTTGAGGAAAAGCAGCAACAAGTTCCCATTTGAGATTTCTAGTGGGGGACAAGCAACAAAAAGAAAGACAACCGCACTTGGTCTAATGGATAAGATTTTCCAAAAAGAGAAGCGGGAAGGGCTTGATCTCTCCATTTTTTTTTTCTATCAGAACTTCATATCCTTTAATGTTGCACGCTCACCTCTATTTATTGAAATGTGCCAAGCTTTAACTCAAACAACTCCATCAGGGTATGTGCCTCTTGGGTCAGAGAAGCTTAGAACCACATTGTTGACGAAGGCAAAGAAAGAGGTGGACAAAATGCTTGAGCCTATTAAATCAACATGGCCAACATTTGGGGTTAGCATTGTTTCTGATGGATGGACAGATCCAGCACGACACTCACTCATCAACGTCATGGTGTCTTTCCTTAAATGGTCCAATTTAGTTGAAATTAGTGGATGCACTTGTACAATACAAGGATGCACAATATATGGGTGAGTTGTTTATTAAAGTTATTGAAAATGTAGGTGTCGATTCTTGTGTGCAAATCATTACGGATAATGCACATGTTTGCAAGGCTGCTGGCATGATTGTGGAATCTAAATATCCACAAGTATTTTGGATAGCTTGCATTGTCCATTCATTGAACTTAGCACTGAAATATATTGCCTCTGATGTGCTTTGCATTGGAAGCATTATTGAGGATGCACGACATATCTGCAACTTTGTACAAAACCATACAAATGCCCTCACTATCTACAAGGAGTACACCAATCTATCATTGTTGAAGATTGCAGATGCATAGTTTGCCTCTTCATTCATCATGTTGAAGAGGTTGAGGGAGGTCAAGACTGCTCTTGGGGCCATGGTTATTTCAGGTTTTGGTTTTTTTGGAGAAAGACAAATCAAGCAGCCTCAAAGAGTGGAGGACGCAGTGTTGGATAATGCTTGGTGGGAGAGGGTAGATCTACTTATTCAGATCATGGACCCTATCATTTCCTTGCTTCGATTTGCAGATAGAGACCGACCCATCCTAGGAGAGGTTTACGAGGGATGGGATTCCATGATTAAGTCTATCAAGAACATTATTTTACAGAATGAGTTCCCCAAGTATGAGACATCGCCAGAGGCCTTCTTCACCAGCATACAGGATATTCTTATCAATAGATGGGACAAGAATTGCACACCTTTACATTGTTTGGCTCACTCCTTGAACCCAAAATACTACAGCCATGAGTGGCTGAATGGTGGAACTTCCCGCAGATTCCCTCCTCACATGGATGGTGAACTTTCACAGGGGAGAAAAGATGCATTCAGGAGGATTTTTCAAGATAGGGCATCCCTTGATGAGGTGGTGGATGCCTTTGCAAAGTTTTCCACTGGCATTGGGTGATTTGCAGGTTATGATGTGATTAGACACAGGGGAGCTAAGAAGCCCTATTCTTTGTGGGCAACTCATGCGGCATCCCACCAGAGGCCTTCTTCACCAGCGTACAGGATATTCTTATTAGGAGATGGGACAAGAATTGCACACCTTTACCTTGTTTAGCTCACTCCTTGAACCCAAAATACTATAGCCATGAGTGGCTGAATGGTGGAACTTCCTGCAGATTCCCTCCTCACATGGATGGTGAACTTTCACAGGGGAGGAAAGATGCATTCAGAGGGGTTTTTCAAGATAGGGCATCCCTTGATGAGGTGGAGGATGCCTTTGCAAAGTTTTCCACTAGCACTAGGCGATTTGCAGGCTATGATGTGATTAGACACAGGGGAGTTAAGAAGCCCTATTCTTGGTGGGCAACTCATGGGGCAACAAGCCCTCTTCTACAACAGCTAGCCATGAGGCTCCTCTCTCAGGTGACTTCATCCTCTTGTTGCGAGAGGAAATGGAGCACATATGGGAATTTGTATAGTGTGAAGAAGAGCAAGCTTGAGCAGTCCAGGGCAGAGATAATGGTGTATGTGCACACCAACCTTCGTCTTATTTACAGATAGAGGGATGAGTGGTTGAAGGGAAAGACAAAGATGTGGGATGTCTTTCCTGATGATATGGGTGTGGACAACAGTGTTGAGTTGGCATAGGCCAACTTGGATCTCAATGAGCCAGTGCTAGAGCCTATCACATTTGATGATGGTGATACTGTAGAGGGGTCATCCTCCACACCAACAGATGCAGAGATGACATTGGATACAGAGGAGGATGATGCAGCAGAGGAGAGCTGTGGTGACCATGATGATTAGGAAAATGATGCTGAATATGATGATGAGGATTGTTGACTCATTACTCATGAGCAACCTACTGCCTTGAGGCTTGTAGACTTGTAGTTGTTTTGTATTTGCTATTTCTATTTGGCATGCCATTTTTCTTTGGCATTGTACTACCTATGTAACACATTTTGATTTTGATGACTTAATGAGAAAACTACAATATCTTCTCTTTCTCCTATTGGATCATTGATGAATGTCTATTACTTTGTATGATTGTATGATGTAGCATTATATCTTTGTAAAACTTACATCTAGATGAAGATCTATGTTTGAATCAATGAATTTGTATGAATTTGTGTCAGAAATATCTAATTTTTAATATATATATATATATATATATATTTTTTTTTTAAATAAAATAATATATAATGTGTCCAGATGTGTCCTGTTTCAGGGGGTCACTGTGTCCGTGTCCGACACTTGAATCCGCGCGTCCTTCGTGTCTCGTGTCCCCATCTTAGGTGACTTAGCTCACCAACCACTTGATCAAGCATTTTCTTTTCTGCTAGATGAGAGTCAATGTGATTATTGTTACTACTTATTGATATTGATATTTATATGTATTTATGTTTATCAGAGAGTCGATGTTCGCTGAACATTTCAGCACATATACCATGGATGAAGACGCTGGTTTCAACTTCAAGGAGTTGCCCTCTTCCACAACTAGGTACCAGCGTGTTACAAAGTCATGGACTAGGCCTCTAAGCCTACAATGGTTCGTAAAGAGCCTCATCTACATCTACAAATTCTGCATCACCATATAATTTTCCATCCATCTTAATGCTTTCAGAGTGGAAAAATTGAAAGAATCAACTCATAGGAGCAATTGTGGTGGTCGGACCCAGTTCGGAAATTTGGGTCTGAAACCTTTCGAGGCCAGTTTGTGGCCTTCAATTATTTTTTCTGGGGGGTAGAACTTTGTTTCCTAAGCCCCATACCTTGTGACGCTGTACTACACACAAAGACCTTTCCAATTGTCCAAGAAAAACATCAATGGGAGTTCAGATGCAAAAGTTATGCCTACCAGAAGTTAACCTATCATGATTGACCACCATAATTCAAGAGGATGCCAAACAAACCCTTGTTATTCATGATAAAGGGGCTAGCCACTTGGGGACTATGAAAAAGACTCTAGAAGGTTCGAGCTGTAACTCATGTTGAGCGTTGAATGAGTCAAATTTAATCCCTAGTTGGATATTGGACTGTGTTATAACAAGGCCACTAGGAGGAGAGCAAAGTAGCTGAGTGGATAGAGAGAGAGTAGAACAAAGGGGTTTAGTGTTCTGTAGCAACCCACAGGACATAGGTCTCAAGTAACTCCATAGAGAGTGCCTTCTGTTGCCGCCTAAATCCACACCTGGGATATCGTGGAGAATCTATAACTCCACTTGGCGTGGCCTTGGGGGCAAGTTTCGAGTTGAGCAGCGGTCACTCAAATCTCAACTCCTCTATCTAGGCTAACTCCTAGCGAATCCAAGGGCGATGGACCTTGTTAAAACAAACTAAGGCTTGACCAATCTATGTTAAACAAGTCAAATTTTAGGATTTAATTGCAATGACCAAGATACATTCAATTCTCAATATGCATATTGTATAAAATGAATTCAAAGCATGTATATCAATTTCATGGGCATAATAACCATAATCATTCACAAGTAAAGATGTTGCAATAGTGAACAAGATGAAGCAAATGTAGATCAGTTCCCAATGTAAAGTACTTGCAAAAGTAAATATTCCAAGTAAAGAACAATGACATTGAAAGTAAAGATAATTTGTGTGAATAACAAAGCACTTGAAAATGAAATACCTTGGGAATATAAATGAAAAAACTTTGAAAGTAAAGGCAACTCTTGAAATCAAGATGTTTTGGAGTGTGTATTAGTTCGTTTTAGATTAAATTAGATTGTCACTTGAGATTAATTTAATTTTAGCGACGATTGGAAAATACCAAACATTAATCTAATGTTTAGCTTTCCCTTTAGGCCTTATACTTACTGGGTTAAGGAAAATTGCACGGAGGTCCAAACGAGGAAGCTGAGGCTCCGTGCGCTCCCCGAATTCTCACAAGTAGTCCACTTGCAAGTAAATCCAATGTTGGGTAACCCAATCTGATCTAGCAAGTGAAGTGTTTACCGATTTCCGCCAATCCCAGAATAAAAAGTCATAGGAGGGAAAGGGTCCCTAATTAGTCTATTCAACCAACACATAGCTGGAGGTTAATTACTGTTTGCGAAAATGAAATCTAACTAAATTGCTTCAATGAAATGGAAATGGAATTAGATTGCATTAGATGGTTACAATGAAGTAAAATATTAGATTGCATGAAATGAGGAAATTGCAAACTATTCTAGTGTGAATATTCTATTCTATGTTAATTTGATCAATCACAAGAAAAGAGAAACCACTCAAGCACAACCATAAGACACTTCCCCAAAAGGGGAAGAGGGACGTTTAGGAGGAAAAATCCCAACTCCCAAGAAAATCGACACTTTATTAAATTAGATTACAATGCTTTATTTGATCCCTTACGAATAAAGGGATCAAAATCAAGAGAGGAAATAGAAACTCCCTTAGAGGCATTTCATCTGAAGGCACATGCTTTCCCATTCTTTGACAACTATCACATCTTTTGACATATTCTTTGATATATTTTTATAATGGAACTGTATTCTTCCACCATCACATCTCTCCACACTTGGTGCTGAGCTGCTTCCTGAAAACTAGAAGGTTCCCCAACCTGTGCTATCAAGGCTTGGTATCTTTCAGGCTGTTTGTGCTGCCTCTTCGAATTTCGGGGGGCTCCAACAAAGTCTTCTGTGTCCTTTAGAATTTGTCGTAGTTCCTGCTCGTCCTACCACTGGTAGTGGGTGGATCTACCTGCTCTCCTTCCTGCAAGTCCTCGGGAGAAGATCCATTGGATCCCCATGCCTTGGAGAGGCACTCGTATTACCCTTCGTAGGTTGTTGAGGTTGGACCAACGGATCCTCCTCATACTGCGTAGCAGAAGGCATCTCCTGGGATTTCCTGAAGGCCCTCTCCTCCATAAATTTCACATCCCTCCGCACTACAACTTTCTTGCTCTTTTGAATGTAAATGCGGTAAGCCTTTGCATTCTCACTATATCCTACCAGATATCCCTTTTCCGTAGTCATATCCAACTTCTTCCTCTTTTCATTGGGCACATGACAATATGCCGTACTGCCAGTGAATACACTTTCTGGAGTGATCTTCCCCAATGCATTGTGAGGAATCCTGTTCTGAACGTAGACAGCTGTATTACAAGCTTCAACCCACAGAAATTTGGGCATGTCTTGATCATACAACATTGCCCTTGCAACCTCGACAATAGTTTTATTCTTTGTTTTTGCCACACCATTCTGCTTCGGATTATATGGAGTGATCCACTCTCTTTTGATACCTTCCCTTGCGTAAAACCCTGTGAATTCTTTGTCAATGTACTCTCCACCATTGTCTAATCGCAACACCTTGATCTGCTTTCCTGTCATATTTTCTACTAGAGCTTTAAACTCTTTGAAATGATTGAAGGCTTGGTCCTTGGTCTTTGGAAAGTAGATCCAGGTCTTCCTTGAATGGTCATCAATAAAGGTGACGAAATATTCGACACCACTAAGAGCTCTAGTGGACATTGGTCCGCAGATATCCGAGTTTATTAAGCCCAACACACTCTTAGCCCTATTGCTGCTTCTCTGATATGCTGCCTTTGAATACTTTCCCAATATGCACCCTCTACAGAGATCGTCTCGCTTGGTTCTCAGTTCTGGAACTCCAGCGACAATTTTCTTGAGAATCTTTAACGCCCCATGATGCAAATGCCCCATTCTTCTGTGCCATAGTTCATTCAAGTCCTTCTCATTAGTGCTGCCTATTAGTGCCATTGGAGATTCGAGCTGTAACTTATATAGTTTATTGCTCCTGACCCCGATTTGTGCTTTCTTCTTCCAACTTGAGTGTTTGACGTATACTTTGTTGCCAATGAAGTAGACGTCATAGCCTTTGTTTTGAAGTTGAGACACCGAGAGTGAGTTCATCCCCAAACCAGTCACATGCAGCACATTAGTGGCTCGAAGCTTATTTCCAGCTTCCGTTTGAAATACTATGGTACCTCTTCCAATAGGGGTACATTTTGCTTTATTACCCATGGTGATTTTAAAGTTCACCTTCTCTTCTTGGTAGTTTGAGAAACATTCCCGCACTCCCGTCATATGAGTAGAAGCCCAACTGTCAATGTACCGGACTTCAGGAGAAGCAATGCTTGACAAACAAGCAAATTCTTCTTCCAGTCTGGATGCTAGAACAGAAACATCGTGATCCATCTGTTTTTCCATGCTTCTTTTCTTGTCTAGAGAACTGTGTGAACCCTTTCGAGCTGCCACAACAATGTCAGATTTACGTTCACTTGCAGGATCTCTACTCCTGTTACTTATCTTCAGCTCTGATACCATGTGAAAATTTCAATCCATAAATATACAGTGGCAGTGATAGATTTATTTCTCTTACTTATTACTTGGATAAGTTATTTACAGAATTCTATCAGTAAATTTCAAAATAAATACTACTACAACATTCACTAATACATATGCAGAGAAATAAACATTAAGAAACATAAGCACAAGAAACAATCATATGTACACACTTATTTTTGGACAATTGTCTCCAGAAAAACCCAATGTGGGAAAATCAGTGAAACAGATGAGGGTTTAAACTTTATATATTATTCTTCAACAAATGAATTCTTTACAAGGAGTACACTGGCAGATTGATATAGAAAACACCTAAGACAAAATTCTCGGATCCTTCTGAAGATTTTCTGACATGCGGAAGACCCTCTGTCTCCCTTTGCGTCTCTCTTCGTGCTTCTCTGCGCAATCCCTGTGCTAGACTGCGTCACTCTGTGCGGGCTTTGCGTGGGTACACTGTGCTGCAGCTTTGCACTACCTTATGTGGCCCTCTGCGTCCCTCTCTCCTCGTTCTCAATCACTGCTGACTCCCTCTTCTTCTTCTGCCTCTACAAATTTTCCCTGCAACTCTCCCTCTGAAATTGAATTCTATTCCTTCAGAATTGATCTCCTTCGGGTTACTGAGTGTATGCACGACTTACCTTCCAAATGACCCTCAAGCCTTCCTTTATAATCTTCTCATTGATCAATCAACTGCACAGATTAGAAGTCTAATCAATGGCTAAGATTAAAACTTGACTTGATCTTCGTTCTTTAGAAGATTTACACTTTGTCTTATTAATAACCATTAATTAAATTTAGACTTAGGGTCTCCATTAAAATAATTAATTATTTTAATAAAACATGAAACGAGTGGAATTTCCACAAACAGTTTCTGGGTTCTTTGGAACACTGAAGTCCAAGCCTCCTCACAAAATTTGAGACTTGGAATACTTTCCAATGCTACAAAAATCAATAAGAAGCATTCCTCTGAAATACGCTAAATACGAGCCCTTTCTGGTCCACTGGAATCCCACCGCTGCTCCTCTAGCCTCTGCGTCAGCTTCTCCTACCCAAAGTAGGCACTGCGCAACACAGGCTGCCCCCTTCTAGGCTCAGCGCTGCCTCTGCGTCATCTTGAAGGCCCTGCATCAGCATCTGCTTGCCTTTGCTTGAGCATGGTTGGGCTGCATCCCTCCTGGTGGTCTTTGGACTGCTTGGTATGGATTTGCCTCTCTGTCTTTGTATTGTCGGCCTTGGATCGAAATAATTTGTCGCCGATCTGCCCCTCACAAGCACTGCAAGCTCACTCGAAAATTCTCAACAATCCTCGCCTTAGAATTTCGACTTAGCTCAAGTGCTACCGCTTTGTGTGTATTCTCCAACTCACCCCAAGCCTTCCTTTAATACTTTTCTCGTTGATATTCTCTTGCTTCAGAATCGATCTCCTTCGGGTACTGAGTGTATGCCCGACTTATTTTCCAAATGACCCTCAAGCCTTCTTTTATAATCTTCTCGTTGGAGAACCAACGACCCAGATTAGAAGTTTAATCGATGGCTAAGATTGAATCTTGACTTGATCCTTGTTTTCTAGAAGATTCACACTCTAACTTATTAATACCCTTTAATTATTTCATTTCGCTAAGTTTAGACTTAGGGTCTTCATTAAAACATAATTATTTTAATAAGTCATGAATCGAGTGGAATTTCCACAAACGGTTTTTGGGTTCTTTGGAATGCTGCTATCCAAGCCTCCCTGTAAAGTTTGAGACTTGGAACACTTCTGGATGATACAAAAATCAACACAAAGAGGCAACAAGGGAGAAAGAAGCGTGATCTGTCGAAGATCAAGTGTTTTCAATGTGACGAACTAGGACATTTCGCCAACAATTGTCCTCAAAAGAAAAAGGACAAGGAAGCTTGTAGCTCCAAGGCTGTTGTGGCAGACGATGGCTCCAAAGATGACGTAGCCATGAGCGCTCATGAACCATGAAAGTAGGGCGACATGGATCTGTAGAGAAGCTATAGAGTGGAGGTAGGATCCTTGAATAGCCCAACTCTTGGATCACATACGAGCTATGGGGACCTTAAGACAGTAGAGGGACAAGTGGAGTAGTGGGTGCAGAGAATCAGATGGAGCAGAGGCAGAGTTGGATGCTGGGAGGGAGCAGCGCAATGCAGATGCAACAACAGCGTAGCAACAACAACGCAGAGGGTTTGATGTGACTTCAACAACGCAGAGAAGGCTTTCTTACGCAGTACAGAGCTGCAGCAACGCAGAGGCTTCAGAAGGACAGCATAGTGCAACAACAACGTAGGAGACTTCAGCGTAGTGCAACAACAACATAGGAGACTTCAGTGCAGAGGAGGTTTGCTTACGCAATGTAGAGCTGCAATAGTCTCCGGAGGACAATACAGAGTAGCAACCTATGGAGTTTCAGTGATGAAGATGCAGCCCAACTAACTTGTCTGTCAAATATTGGGCATGAGAACTTCAGTTGCTTACTCTTAGCAACTAAGTTGTAGTGCAACAGTTGGCAGGACGATGCAATAGATTGAGAGGGAGCTGCAGTACAGATGTAGCAGTGGCGGTGGCAACGTCATGGGCAGCAGTACGGGAGAGCAACAATAGCGCAGTGATGAAGGGCAGTAGGCCAAGCATCAGTGCAGAGACTCACACCAGAGATTAGTGCAGAACTTTGAGGTGAAGCATAGTTGCTAGATCACATTCCTCACTAAGAGGGAGTGTTGAGATTTTGGGGTGTTGGGTAGCATCGGATGTGCTATAGCTTCCAAACTTTGTGGAGGGACTAGAGTACAAGAGATCTCTAAGACCCAGAAAGTGATTTAAGAAATTCGATCATGTTTAAGAGTATTTAATTAATTAATCTTTTTAATTAAGGACCCTAAGTCTAACTTAGGAAAATAAATGATTAAAGTTAATTAAATTAAACATGTGATGAAAATGACTTAATTCACATGGATCAAGCTTTCTTTTAATCTTAGTCGTCGATAAGAGATTAGATCACGACCGTTGGTTTCCCAACGAGAAAAGTATAAAGGAAAGGCTTGGGGTCAGTTGGAGAACACACACAGTGATAGAGCAGTGAGACTAAGCTAGAATTCTAGGGTGTGATTTGCTAAGAATTTCAGAAGTGTTTCAACTGCAGCGAGGGGTAGTATTGGTGAGAGGGATGGTTTGATCCTAAGCCAAGAGTGCAACAAGAGGCAGAGAAGCAGCAGATTGAGCAACGCAAAGAGGGCAGCAGCGACGCATAGCAACCATAGTGCAGCAGGGGCACCACAGAGGCTTCAGGGGCTACGCAGGGCTGACGTAGGCCCAGAAAGGGCAACGCAGAGGTAGCAGGGTTGACGTAGGCCCAGCCAGGGCAGCGCAGGGACAACGTAACCCAATCTGGGGTGACGCAAGCCCTTCCTGAGCAGCACACGGGCTGATGCAGGTTAGCAGAGCTGACGCAAAGGGCTTCAGAGCAGTGTTGGGGTTTCTGAAGACTGAATAGGGCTGAGTTCTGTAAATCCTGTTTGAGGGTGTGAATCATTCAGTTTTTCTGTCTCCAGAATAGAGGTATAGCTGCAATTTATTAATCCGTCGGGTTAACCAATTAGTGCCCCGAGTTGTATATAGAATCTACTTAATAATAAAAGCCTCCATCAGCCATAAGATCGCTTTTCCTGCATTGGGTTTTCTCGAGGACATTTGTCCAGAAAATCCTTGTGTGTCACTTTGTCATTGTGCATGTATTCAATTTAGATCTATATGTGTAGGCTGTTGATGTATTTACTTCGATGTTAATGCCGAATATTTCACATTAATAACTTAATGTAAGTAGGAGAAGTAAATCTGAAAATTAATAATAGGGTTTATGTTTGAGATATTCAGAAATTTTCACACTAATCCGCGCTGACCCTCTGATGCTACTGCGCTGCTACTGCTCTGCATTGCACTGCACTCCTGTGCACTGTGCTGCTGCCGCTACGTTGCTACTGCCTCTGCTTTGAGCTGCTCCAGAAATAAGCACTCTAGGTTTGCCACTGTCGCTCCATCATACCTCATACCAATTGACTCTCGTCATTCTGCTACTCTCATTAAGGGCTCCCGTAGCCGTATGTGATCCAAAAGTTTGGGTACCTCAAGGATCTTGCCCCAATTGTTCTCATACTCCTTCTGGGTGTGGTGCCCCTTTCAAGCCTAGTCCCTGGTTGGGACCCTTCCTCTCTTTGCAACTCGCACTAGACAATTTTCACTTCCTTCGACAACTGCTTCTGACAACTGGAAGTTGATCTGCTGCCCAAATCCCTTTAGAGCTGCAAGTATATGGAAACTCAAAACTGGAGAAGGAAATGATCTCGCCAAAATGTCGAATTCCTGCTCTCTCCTCTGCGCAGCAACTGATTGGCTTTACGCACTCCCTGCTGGAGTAAGTAGATCTGCTCCTAGCTACTGCTGCTCTGCAGTGAGAAATCAAATTCCTTGGCTCAAAATTCTCTAAGGAAGACATTCCCTCAGTGTCATGCAACCGACGGGTTGTCATCTCGCCGACAACTGAATGTCGAACAAGTTCCTTTCTCCCTCTTTCGCTGCTGCCCCAGCAAAAGCTCAGATCTGGATTTCTTTGGCGCTAGAAATCCTCCAAGGAACAAGTTTCCTCTGAATCTCGATTTCCTTCACAGAAATCCTTCTGCCAACAAATGTCAAAGCACTCCTCTTTGATCTCTCTTTGCTACTGCTAACCACTGGATCTAGATTTATTGGCAAGAAATCTTCTAAGAACTGATTCCCTCTACTTTGCTTCTGCCCCACTAGACATTGTTTTGCACTAACAGAATCAACGTCCGACCAACAACTCCAGATAAAAATCTGAACTGCAGCTCTAGCCATGTCAACCGGAAAAAATGAGACTCAATAGACACTGCGCTGGCCCAACAATCACTGCGCTGGCTTCTGTAACTACATCGTCAACTTAGCAGGCAAATGCAGGCTCTGTGTGAGCCTTCCCTGGTGACTGCGTCACCCTTCCTCTGCCTCTCTGGTGCTGCGTTGTCTCTCGAGACAACTGCTTTCCTACAACAAATTTTCCTCTGTCCTTTCGTTGATGGCTTCAGTCCTCCTTGATCTGCGATTGCTCTGATACCAGGTGAAAATTTCCAATGTTTTGAAAATCGCGATCGGGATTAAATCGGCGAGGGGAAAAAATCGTAAAAATTGGGTAAAAATTGGCACATACAAAAATATTCATTTTTTTTCAATTTTTTTAATATCTAAAGCATCCACAACATAAAATAAATGCATTGACACATAAATATGAAAAAAAAACTAATATATAAGACGTGTAATATCATGTCTAGTGCTACATCACACATAATAGTGAATCATGTCTTGAATACTAAGTCCCGAGTCTCAACTCAACCTCAAAATATCAACAAAAAATATAATAATGTATCTCATTTCATGAGTCATAATGTTATATACAAAGGAATGCACCAAATAACCTATACTACTGATTTCCTGTGCCCCTCTTGCGAGAAAATGTAACAGCTTTCCCTCTAGACGAAGAAGCTGGTGGGGCTGGCAATGGACTCTGTTGTGCTCCAGATCCTGAAGCACCAGGAGCTAAAGGAGGCAGACCACGTCCTCTACCGGTAGCAGGGGTAGGTGGTGTCACCTCCTCCTCTTGCTGTTGCTCCTCCTCCTCCTCCTCATGAAACTCATCATTGATTCATCGCTACTAGAAATGGGATCATCAACAAGAGGTACATAAACATCATCTAGCTCAAAGTCTTCGGACTTGGATTGCTCAACCTTATAACATGATAGAAATTGAAAAAGTTTAACATGCCTAACCAATGATTTTGGTTTGAGTGAAGGGTTCATCTCCTCAACCTTAAAACGCGGTAGAAAAAGATTAACATGCCTAACCAGTTGTTTTCCTTTGAGTGAAGGGTACATTCTTGTTAAGGCCACGGTAGGGGAGTTCAATAATCAATACCACCAACATCAACAAAGTTCAACAATCAATGCCACCAACATCAAGGTTCTTAAAGGACTTCATACTCTTGATCAAATGCCAATCTCATACCCTTACACATAATAGAATCAAATGGAAACAATGCAAATCCCCATACCATGAAACCCTGAAAACCATTAAGTCTGCTGAATTTTGAGTGAAATCTAAAATTCTAGTTTCTTCATATGAAATCCAATGAGGTCGAAACCACTCTTAAACATCCTGAGTCATTTCATGGTAATGTTAAAAATTTAAGTAAAAGGATTACTTTAAGAATTTAACATTACCATTAACTGCCAACAGGGTGTGTCAGCAAAAATGACAAAAAAAAAATCGATTTTTGAACTTATAGGGTTGCTGTTTTAGGGGCCCACGATTTTTACCAAGAAATCGCGATTTTTTGGAAGAAATTGCGATTTTTTCCCGATTAGCGATTTTTCAAAAAATCGTGCAAAACATCGCCGATTTAATCGTTTTGCTGAAAAAATCGCGATTTAATCGCGATGTTCAAAACCATGAAAATTTCTGAATCTACCAAACATAAATCCTATTGCAGTTAACTAATTTGCATTTCCTACTTGTGTTCTTCAATTAACGACTTTATTTGTAGATTTTTTCAGTAATTATTAATGCAAATACACTGCAACCTACACCAATATACAGATCAAGATGAGACAATCACACAAAGCATAGACTTAGTTTTGGACTAAATGTCCCCATAAAAATCCACTGCGTGAAAACCGGTGCAACAAATATGAGGGTTTTATTATTAAGCAGATTTCTGAATACAACTAGGGTGCCAAATCCGACTCACCCAACAGAGAAAATCCTGGCATAAGTACCTCTATCCGGAGAAAGATATTTTCGCTGATACAACAATCGAGTGATCAAACCCCACAGGTGACTGCGCTGTCCCCAGTGTTGCACAACAACAGCTACTCCCAGCGCTGTGCTAAGATTGGGTCACCTCCTCTAGGAGCTGTGTCACCCTCCACGTGAGCCTTCCTGGCTCAGAAATCGGTCTGCTGAATTGATGCTCGATCTGCCTCACAAAAACCCCAACGCTGCCTCTTCAGTGACTGCGACACCTCTCCAGGCTTTGTGTCACCCTCTCATGTGTTGCGCTGTCTCTCCTTGGTGCTACGCTGCCTCTCTGCTATGTATTCTCGACCTTGAGTCCCACTGTCGAGCTGTCCCTCTCTGCACTAGAACTCACTCCGAAATTCTCAGCAAACCACGCCCTAAAATTTTGATTTAGCTCAAGCGCTGCTGTGTGTGTGTGTGTGTGTTCTTCAACTGACCCTCAGGCCTTCCTCTAGACTTTTCCTGTTGAGAGATCAATGACCGTGATCAAATCTTTAATCAACGACTAAGATTAAAACTGACTTGATCCTCGTCACTTAGAAGTTTCTCACCCACATTTACATTAATTCACTTTAATTATTTTAATTTCCTAAGTTTTAACTTAGGCTCCATTAAAAATAATTAATTATTTGAATAACATGCACTCCGGGCAGAATTTCTCCAAACGATTTCTGGGTCTTGGAGATCTCATGTGTTCTAGCCCCTCCTCAAAATTTCGGATCTAGAGCACATCCCCGATGCTACCCAAAATCAACAGAGTATACCCCAGTATGCATCCTACCCACAAGTTGGGCTTGTTCAGATTGCCACCCATTTGATGAATGGGTGAGGAGACTTGGGATATGTTTGATCCTTACCTCTCATAGTAAGTGGTATCTTCCCCAAGTTAGAGGATGCAAGGTGTTCTAACACTTGATTCTTAAGGGTCAACGTGGGAAGATCAATGGACAATAGGATGTGTGTTATCCTTACCTCTCGTGGTAAGTGGTATCCTGCCTATTTTCATTGGATATAGGGTGGCAGATTAATCTCCCCTATGATGATTTTTCTTCTTTAGATCGAGACATCATTGTTCAACTGAGATGAAGGTCATGGAACTTGACTTGGAGACCAATAGGGTTTGGAGGATCTTTACCCTTGTGGTAAATTGATCTCCCCTACTGTTGGTTGTGGATTATTCTTTTATGAGATGAGATAAGATGAGATGAGCTTCTTTTATAACGAGACATGTACATCCGAGATGAAACTTATGATAAAGATGGAAATTCCTCCCTAACCGAAAATTGGAGTGTTGAAAATTGGGGTAGCTATGGGATGAATTTCCCCCTAATCCGACTACCCCAAGGGAAGCCCACCTTGTCCCAAGGGAGAATTTATATAGGATAAAGGAAATTATTATTGGTTTGGCATTTCTATCTTTATTATTCAATGATGGGACAAATGTATTTGGGGAAGGTTTAATTAGCAAATTTGAATTGGTAATTTTCCCTCCAAGTATTTCAAGTCTGCCATCCAAATTGACATGTCGGCTTGCCCAAGGGTCGTGACCCTTCATAGGTGGCAAAAACTATAAATCGACACCTTCTTCCATCATTTGGTCAACCAATTTCGGTGGTTCTCTGAGGCAGATCAACTCAGGTCTGTGGCTTGTGGCTCGTATTATCTTTGTGGCTCGCAATGTCTCTTTGTGGTTCGCATCAAGTCTTGAGGCTCTCATTACAGTGGCTCACATATATTTTCTCTATGGATTGTCTATCTTTCCGTGGCTCGCGTTGTTATCTCCATAGCTCGATTTATCAATGGATCACATTAGTTTCTCTGTGGCTCGTGGAGTATCCTTGAGGCTCGCATTCTTTATGGATCGCTTTGCACACTCTGTGATTCGATTATGTCTTTACGGCTCTCATTTATTTTGTTGTGGCTCACATCTTATACACATTGTGAACTATTATGACCATGACCTAATGACAGTAACTTAAAGTTAGTATGACAGTGGTAGAAAATGGACATATGACAGTGATATGTGTGCAGTAATGGAAGGGCTGTGATAATGATATATGTTAGAGTGACCTTGAGTATTTTTGATAACAGTGATAACAATGTGTCTACAGATGACAATGATAACAGTAATTGCTCTAATAGCAGTGATGACTTAGTTCTGTGGCAGTGCTTCTATGATAAAGATGTGTGGCCCATGCTTATGACCGTGATAGTGCCACTGTGCCTCTATGACAGTGGTGACAATGCCTCTGTGACAAACGTGACATTGTATATGACAGTGAAGTGATGACTATGATCATGATATATATGACAGTGATACTTGCTGATATCTTATGAGGATCTGGGATGATCCAGGATTGGCCCTAGGTGGCCTAATGTGATTAATGATGAAAGTTTATGTCTCATGATATTTGTACATTGTATCTCAGCTGAACATTTGATGAATATCTAAGAAGAATAATCTGGTTGGGTTTTCCCCATTTTGGTGTTTTGCGCTGGTCTCTGACCTAAACCCTGGTGTCTCTATTGTGCATTCTTTTCTTATATTGTTCCTTATTGTTCCGCTGCACTGTTTATGTTATTTTATTCTCTACATAATTGCTAATGATGATATGATGTTATGGGGTGAATATAATATGAAAATGTTGAAAAGTTTAAAAATTGCAATTATCTACAGCAGAATACAATCTAGCCCTAAAATTAACATATACTACTTCTACAGTTCAATTAACAGTTAGTGGTTTAGTTGAGTTTAATATATATTTATTTCATTTCATTTTATACTGAGTGTCAGCACATATGTTTGGCAGGCAGTATGAGCACATTGTTCTTGTTCATTATCGAGAAATTAAAGAGGTCAGTATTCTTTCACCGTCTTGAATCTTATGTAGCTTCTATAGAAGTTGATCAGTGATCATTTGTAAGATGAATTGTTAACTTGCGTTGCATACATATGATATTTTGTACATGTTAAGTGGTCTCTGGCTGATTTTATATCCAATGCCTTGTCAATGTTTGGGTGACGAGTTACAGGAATGCAGATTTATGCCACACATGTTTTTTTCTTTGCAAATACAGGCATGATGGTATAAATTTTAAAATGGATTTGTGATTCCTGGCTTGTACAGTATGAATCGCAATTGCAGTTTTAGAAAGGCATGAATATCATTATATGATATAACGTGGCACTTTGTACATATGAATTTTATACCTACTACCTTGTCAAAGTGTGAATGCTTGCAGCTCTGAGAAAACATGTACTGCCTATTCCTGGTTTTTTTGTTCCTAGTAAAACCTCACATGGAAAATCCAAGGGATGCTTCCCAATATTCGTGGATGGCATCCCTAATAAACCTATTAGTGTAGGCATGTGCACCTCACCTAGGGGAATTCTAACTGGGCACCTGTCAGCATGGATTTAGCCAAATGCCTCGTAGCCATTGGGGACAACCGGTTGAGCTAACCCCTTGTGCTTCTGTGTGCCTACTCATACAGAAATGCACAAGTTTACAACTGATAAGAAATTACGGATAATCTATTCTCCTTTCCTTGCAGTGTATGGCTAAGATTTCATGGTATTTATTATCAAGCTTGCAAATTTCATATACAATCAAAGTGAACGTTTTCTTTGCAATTCAGTCCTAGGTGCACATAATACAAGATCTATAATTTCTATAATAATTGAAAATTTTCAACAAATAGAGTTTGATGTTTTGGCAAGGGAATGCTTTTAAATAACAAATGGCAGCAAGTTCGACTCTGTGGAATCACACTGCCCTTGTATGGACAATGCAGACGCAATGCTGTAGGCTGATAATAGATCTCTGTTTGTTGTTTTCTATCATGCACTCGATTAGGATGTACC
The DNA here is from genome assembly GCA_034641835.2 of Pinus albicaulis. Classification (NCBI taxonomy): domain Eukaryota; kingdom Viridiplantae; phylum Streptophyta; class Pinopsida; order Pinales; family Pinaceae; genus Pinus; species Pinus albicaulis. Next base: position 86,462,444 of record CM076573.1, read on the forward strand.
TTAGAGGATGTGAACAGATTTCCCTTTGATTCTTTTTATTTCCTTTAAATGTGTCCTCTTGTTTTATATTAGGGTGGTATGGCCTATTTCATTACCAGTTAACTAAGCTACAATAATATGTTTAGATATGAAACTGCCATGCAGTCAATACACCATTATCATGTCCTTAATTTTTTCCCATCATGATGCGGCCATGATGCACAGTGTATGTTTTGTATAATAAGTTTCTTGGATGTTGATGGCTTTATACGCATTCTTGAATTCTCCATACTAAAGTAGCGTTATGTCAATAGCCTATATGTGTTCTAAACTTCTATGTTTCCTGACCAAAAAATAAATTTTCAGGGTAGCAAAGCTGGTCATATGCGCTCAATAAATACAGACAGATCTTTGCAGATGGCAAATTCAGGGGGCCTCGTAACTTCTTTATCATGTTCAACTCAAGAGCACACAAATTCTTTGCTGGCACAAAAGGGTTATGCTTCAAGTCCCAGCATATCTGAATGGAATGGGCCAACTCACTCTACAGAATTTGAGGAAGGTGAATCTGGGGATGATGTTGGTGTGGGTCTATCGGTTGAAGCTGAATCCTCTTCAGCAGAACAAGGATCAAGTCGGAAACATCTGAATAGAAAGGAGGATTTGGTCGTAGACTCTAGAGTTTACCAACCTCAGTCATATTTGAAGGCGCCTACAGACTTTCTAGCAGAAAATAATGTGAGTTATAGTCTCTTCAATGTAAATGAAGTTGCCCCTGGACAGTATTCATATCTTGGATTAGAACAATCAGAACAAGGAAACTTTTCTGAGCATATTGATGAAAGTCAATTGAATATGACTTTTCGCGATACTTGCTCAAATGACTACAGCAATGGAGAAAACCTAAACCTGATACACAGCCATAGTAAGTATCAAATGTCTTTGAAAAATCACAGGGAGGACACTTTCTCATCATGTATTAGATCATAGATGGTGTTTCTTGCTTTGATCCACACTTAGGTGAAAAATATTGTGAAATATCTTAAAACAGGAAACTGTTCTGAAAAGTAGATATTCTCTCCTGTTGCGACTTCAGGTTTGTCAGGAAGCAATTATTCAGGCATGGAAACCAAGAATTTGGATATTGGGGCCAATGAAATTGATAATGGGCATGGCATCAACTTATCTACTTGGACAGAGGTGTTAGAGCTCTGCAAAACTGGTATTCAGAATGCTGCTGATGAGACAAAGGCCCCTTGTTTGCAATCTATGAACAGGGAGGATATTGCTAGAAGACAGACAAATATTCCAATGGAAACTTTTGTCATCAATGAGCTGAGCAAAGGACAGCGAGCCTATACAGATAAACGTCTTCCAGCTTTCATGAGAGAAGATGTCTCTGTCAATATGGAGCAGGTGATTATCATATAAGAAAGCCTGGCCACATGCATAGAATATTTCGTATTGAATATTCAATCTGCACTAATGTTGTCTGTCCTTGTCTCTTCCTGGTCTAATATATGATTGGAACTCTTAACTTATGTATGTTTGTTGCTCAATTTATTAATCTGATGGCTGTTGTATGCACACTTCTTTCTTGTGGATTTACGTCTTTGATGTAAGGTATACACATTTTATAGTGGTTTAGGTAATGAACTGATTCATCAGAGAATAATAATACTCAACATGGTCAAAGAAAAAAGTTTGGTTTTACAAGTGACTCCAATCCATATATGCTAAATTATTAAGCCTATCTCCATTTAAGCTTTCACCCAAGGTGTCAAAGTACAAATCCCCAAGGCATAGACCTAATGGCAACTTCAAGGGCTCATCCACAGTCAGCGCAATAACTCACTTCCATTCTTTAGGTTGGTTCCTTTCCTACTCAAGTCGGGAATCCCTAAACACAAAGTATTTGATGGATAATAATTTAGAATGACTGAAATGGGATTTCAAGAGACTTAATGTTAATCTGGTTTAATGATGATAATCAATTGATTTTTCCAGATTTATTACAAAAGATATTGAAATTATAAGATGTGGAAATTAGTGACTTCTTGTGTTCGATTTGAATCTGGATTTCAATATAACTTTTTAGCCTTAGAAGCAGCTTTGATGTTATGGAAGATTTAACAATACACACAAGATTTTGGAACAGCAAAAGGACTCTTTTGCTGGAAAACAAGAGATCTAACAAGCTCAATTTTCTCTGTAAATTTCAGATCTCAAACAGCCAACAAATTGGAATATTTGGGCTCTGTTATAGCAGAATCTTGCACCTTAGTGCAAAGCGTCACTAGATGACTGGACAGTGAGTAACATGTAATAGTTTCCATTGTCACTTGAGTAACTACTCTCCTTGTTTTAGTGAAGGATGTAATCCAACACAAGGGAGGTTTCCTTAGGAGATCTTAGGGATGTAGTGTTGATTTCTGGTAGCATTGGATGTGCTCTAAGCCTCAAAATTTGCAGGGAGGCTAGGACACATGCATCCTTCAAGACCTAGAAATCGTTTTGGGAAATTCCAGCCGGAGACAATTTTATTAAAATAATTAATTATTTTAATGGATGCCTAAGTCTAAACTTAGGAAATTAAAATAATTATAGGGTATTAATGAAATTAGGTGTGAATCTTCTAGAAAAAGACGGATATCGAGTCAAGGTGATCTGAGTAATTGATTAGGAATTAATCTGGTCCGTTGAATGTTCAACGAGAAGATTATAAGAAGAGGCTCGATGGGTACTTGGAAGATACATCAAATTAGAGATCAGAGATCGATTTTTCAAGTGAGCAGTGTAGCAGTTGCCAGAGAAATTATCGAGAGATTTCTTGCAGTGAGGGGCAGGGATAGAGACCGGTGGAAGATTTTTGACGTGGTGAGTACACTGCAGAGAAGGCAGGGAGAGATCCAGAGAGGTAGCACAGAGCCACGCTGGGCAGCATAGAGCCACATAGAGGCAGTGCAGAGTCTGAGAGGAGATCCTCTGTTCCATTGAGGAGAAGTCCAGATCTAGTGGCAGGAGCTGGGGTGTGAGACCGTGTTGACAGGAGAAAATGTCCGGCCAATAGTAAGGGATCTCCCCGATAAAAAGTCTCGATTAGACTCTAAACCGTTTGTGGTAGGGATCTCGTCCGGGGTGTGGGTCCGGCTACCGCTGAATACTCCTCTTCTCGGACACAAATGAGCCCTGCAGAATTATGAACACACAATTATCGGATGATAGAAGACAAATTATCGACGATCCTCAATGCGCATAAAACACTACAAATAGCAAGATGAGTTGAAACACGCAGCAGAAGGAAATGCTATTAGCAGCACATCATTAGGGTCGTGCTTGTAAAAGCTGTTTGAACCATAGAAGAAACAGTTCTGCCTGGTAAGAACACCCTTCACTTCCTTAAGCGGTTTCACAAATAAGATAGATGTCAGTAATGAAATTACAAACATCTCCTAAGTTAACAACCTACCATCATTAACACATTCAGTGAGCTGAAATTCATAAATAATATAAGCAGAAAACGCAGATCAGTTAATCACAAGATATCAGACATATGAGAGAAAATATTCATAGTGTTAACACATTAATTCTCATCAGATCCAAAAGTGGATTTAAGACAAATGCTTGTATTCATTCACATAAAGGTCTATTCAATGCTTTACAAGTCTCCTATCTCCTTTGGAGTCCAAAAAAAGATCCTTTTACAAGTCCCTGAAGGGAGTATTTATAGGACAAAATTGGCCCTTGGGTGCCCTGACTTTTCGCCTTCCTGACTGTTGGCATGCTTTGCGACCTAAAGGGAAAAAACGACTTGCGACCCTGTGCTTGGCTGCGACCTGCGACTTGATCATTACTGATGCGACCTGCGACTCCTCTTGTAGGCTGCGACTTACGACTTGATCATGGGAGCATGTGAGTGATTGTGAGGTCGGGAACATCTACTTGCTGCTCTTTATGGAAATTTCGCCATGCTCGATAATCTGCAGCAACCGGAGAGATCAGAGGAGTATCTTCTCTTAACCTGTGCAGGCATTCAAGAGCGTTTGGGATCAAAGTTTCTCTTTTGATCGTGATTTGGTTAGACAAGGAAGCCAACTTAGTATAAATCTAGACTGGCGTCACGATGAATTGAACCAGGTTTTCCTGTGATGCCGGAAGGTCTGGAGAAGCGGTGGCTTGCCTGATAGGTTGCAGAAACACCTGAATGTCTTGGTCCACCTGTTCCCACGTTTTTTCTTCACCCAATGTACCTAGAGAAGGAATGTGGTGCAGTTCAGCCATTAAGTCAATGCCGCTAATCAGAGGTTCGTAAATAGTCATTACCTTCTCTAGGTCTTTGAATAGCTTCTCCTTGGATTGCACCTTCATGCATATTTGAACCTTGTTGTTCTGGGTGCGAATCCAATCTTTTTTGGGCAAAGTATCTGGAGCCTGCGGATACCTGTTTACCCATTCTAGCAGCCTGTCCAAGGCTGTGGCGGCTTCTTTTAGTTGTTTGTTCCTCTTCTTTGTTTTTTCTTGAGCTCTCAGCAAAGGTGCAACTGTCTGCTTTATTGTAAACAATTCTTCGTATACTTGCCTCATGGTGGCTTCTAGAGTTACCAACTCTCTTCGAATGGTGGGTGGCACTTCATTAGTAAGGGTGGTCCTAACCTGCAGCTGTCGAACTTTTTCTTCTAGTGCCTTTTTCTCTTGCTCTGATCTAGCTATCTTTTGTTCAGAGGCCTATAATCTATTCTGTAGGGATAGAATTTCCCTACTCATTCTGCTCACGTTTTCTTCTGTGGCTGCGACGAAAGCAGTGCCAGTTGATGCTATCATAACTGGATTGGTCCTGGTATCTAGGACTATATCCTTTTCTGTTGTGGCTGTGAGGGGTGCAGCAGGATTCCGTGCTAAGCATCTTCTCTTCTCTTGCCTGATTTTGTGTGTGCACTGATCATAGGTGAGTCTTGTCAGATCAAATACTTCTTTCTCTTGCTCCTCGGAGGTACCCAGTTCCGAGAGCGCAAAATGCATATTGGTTGCAGGATTTGTTCGAGGCACTTCGATGGTTGGCAGCTCCGTCTGTATCCCTGTCATAGGAGGAGGTGTCTTACTGCCTTCGGCTTCTTTGGAGGAATTTTCCTTCGACCGTTGACTTTCTTCCTCCCTTCCCTTTTGCTCTGCTTCCTCCTCCAGCTGCCGCTCTGCTTCTGCCCTATCTTGTTCTTCTTTTAGTTGGCGTTCAACTTCTACCTTATCTAGTTCTATTTTTAGCTGGTGCTCAGCTTTTGCTTTGCTTCCTTCTCTTCCTTTCTCTTGCGGGTGTCCTCCGCCTGCTTCTTTCTTTATTCTGCCTTCAGTTGTTTCTTGCGTTTATCCTCTGCTCTTTTGCTCTTTCCTCAGCTTCCCATTGAGCTTTTGCTTCCCTTTCTTTTCGTTGGGTGGAAGAGTTATGGCCTGTGATGGTTCTTGGCTTCTTGGCTTGAGAAGACAAGGCTCCTCCTAGCTCGTGGATTCTTTCTTCCAAGGTTTGATTGTCTTGATCTTCCTGATCGGTTAACTCGTCTGGAGTGATCTCCCTGTCTTTATTGTACCAGTTTTTTACTCCATCTTCAGCTGGGCATTCAGTATGTTGGTAGCTCCATTTAAATTTGGCCCGTTTGCAATGGGCAAGGATAATCCTCTCAAGATCATACGTCCGGTGGGTCAAGGGAGGCAGACATAATCCCCTGATTTTCTCAGCTTCCGCCTCTACTTCTCTGAAATCCTTGACCGTATAAGCGCCGATAGTGAGTGGCAGAGTGGACCATGGCTTCTTCTTGCCTTTAGTAAGAACCTTTGAAAAGCCGGCTGTCATTTGGAAACACGTTTCCTGAAGTAGTAGTCTGTCAGTGATCAATCGGGGCAGTGCATGGGTAGCCTTGAGCGAACCGAAGACTCGGATGAAGGTGCCTTCTACAAAAGGAAACCAATGTGCCACCTTGGTTATTGTTTCCATGGCTCGCCAGGACATGCACGGGGTATCTTTACCAAACAGTTTTCCGTAGAGTGCAGGGATGAAACTGTGTGAGATTGGCTCCATATCCTGCTTATATTTGGAGTCCCAGAATATCTGCAACTCCTTGTGAATCGGACGGGCATGCTCTTGATCCTAGTTGTGTGCCCACCTATCAAAATGGCACCTCGCACATATTGCATCCAATAGATAGAAGGCCATGTAAAATTCTGATGCATACCCTTCCTCGGGCACTAGTGCTGAAGATATGTTCATTTTGAGGGCTGATATTAATAAGTTGGCCCAATTGAAGCAGGTGCCGTATACAGTGACAAAGTACATAAGAGATACCCAAGAGCCATTGAAAGTGGTGGCATCGGGACGACCATACATCCTACACAACATAGCAGCCACGAGCTTGTAGACCTTCCTAAGACCTACTACCTGATACTCCTGGTCCTTCTTGACCTTGAAATTTTCTGGTTCTTCCCACCATCCTTTCAAGGTTTCGGATATGGGAACTACATGAGTAGTGGCCCATTCCTCGGTGAATGTCTGCTCTCGGGTGGGAAGTGCGTAATAGAACTCCGCATCCTGTCCCTTCAGATTAGCAAATGCTTTCCTTTCATGATCCCGAATCACCCAGAACCTGGGGTCGACCTTTTGCAAGATCCATTCAATTAGCTCTACGCATGGAAATATAGGTGGATGGGCTCCTGCATAGTGAAGCTTTGATCTCTTGACTTGAACATATACCTGCCGGTCTGGGAGATCTTCTGGAAATTCAGGTTTCGCAAATTCTTGGTATACTCGATACTAACTCATGCTCTCTCCTTTGCTGAATATGCATGCGGTATCTCCATAGGTAGGGGGAGGAGACATAGGTATTTCATCCACCGAGATTTCTATCTCCGGACTCTTGTTCTTTCTGCGAACTGACAGAGGCCCCATATCACTCGAGGCTGAGGAGATGGAAACACACTCTAGCTCTGCTTCGAGGTTCTCTGGCATGTTCATAAAACAATCCCATGATAAGACAGATGCCATATTAATAAATACTTAAACTGCTTCAACCTGTGCTTAACTAAGGTCAAGAAAAAGGGTGAACCTGCGACCTAGCGACCTCTCCCCTGGGTCGCTAAGTCGCTGAGTCGCGCTGGTTTAAAGCCTTAGAGAAAAGCGACCTTGCAACTTGGCGACTAGCAACTAGGTCGTGAGGTCGCTGAGTTGCGCCAGATTAGATTTTTAAGAGAACGCGACTTGGCGACTTAGCGACTCGCGACTGGGTCGCCATGTCGCTGAGTCTCAAAGTCGCGACACTTGAATTTTTCATCGATATGCGACTTGGCGACTTAGCGACCAGGGACTGAGGTTGCAAGGTTGTGGGGTCGCAGGTCGCGCTAGCGCTGGGTAGACGACTTTACACGGCGACGCGGTCCTTTGTCCTTCTTTCACTTAGAGCGAGAGAGGGAAAAGGGAGGAAGGGTAACACATCAAGAGGTAAACAATCATGAGGAAAAGACTAACAGGGGAGTTTGGGTAGCCTGACTTCTAAAGGAGATACACAGAGTGAAGATACTATGGGGGTGGGCAAGCTTCAACAACAGGGTCCTAATAGTGGGTAGGCTGTGGTTTTAATAAGCTAAGGTGAGGGAGCTGAGGGCAACACTTAGTAAAAAAGGATTAGGCAACTTACTCGAGAAAAAACGCGCTCCAGTTGGCTTGTCAGAGGCGTTTTCTTTCTCCATCGCGCAGGTCGAATGCGACCTATGCAACCCTTCTATATATAAAGAGGTCGCGCGTGTGGGCAATAAATGAGGGTTGCAAGGTCACAGCGGAGCTGTGTAGATGAGATGTGCGACCTCGTGACCCTGGGAACTTGCGACCTAGGGATCGCAGGGTCTCGATTGTTTAGTTTCGTGTGCGATACACGATTTTGCGACTTGGCGACCTGATGGGTCGCAAGGTCGCACATTGGGTGAGTTGACCTATTCCGCGACTTAGCGACTTAAGGCTTTTGAAGGATCAAACTTCAGGTTTGACTCCAATTTTCAACGTTTAATTTGAAAGGGTGAAAATTTGGAGGGTGTTGTAGTGGCTACAATAGACCAGAGGGCCAAATATTGGAGCATCCATCCTACAAATCGATCAGCCAGGGAAGTGACGCAATCCTTATCAGTCGTGACACAGAGTAGCACAATGATTGCACAGAGGCAGCTTGGGGCTAGCCATTCAGGGGATGGATCAATATTGGTTCGTCAGTGATAGTGTGGTTATTTTCTCACTAATTCTGTGGCGATTATTTTCTCTGTATCAAATTGCTAGTAAGGCATTCAAGATTGTATCCAAAACTGCTACTTAATAATAAAAAACCCTCAGTTGCTGCATCGGTTTTCCTGCATTTGGTTTTTCCAGGGACAATTGTCTAAAAATAACGTTGTCGAATGTGTGTGCTATTTCTTTCCTGCGTTGTATTTTGTTTCCGCAACATTTTATATTTGTGAATACTGCAGTGTGTTAGTTTCGTAACTTCGTTATTTACCATAGCAAACAATAAACAATTTTGTTTAGTTTTATAACAAAATAGAAGAAACTTAACTAGTTTTTTGTAGAAGGATTCCAATCGTGGAATTTTCTAATGGTATCAGAGCGCAGGTGAAGCAGAGAAGAGCTCAGAAGCATTGCTGAAGAGGGAGCTTGAAGAGCTGCGTAGGCAGTAGATCGAATCCCCAGAAGGGCTGCACAGTCCAGTGCCAGAAGGGCAAGATTTTTGTGGAAAAATCCTTCTTTGAGTGAGTCGACAGAGAAGAAGATTTTCCAGATCAAAACTTGTCAGTGGTAGAGGGAGCAGCGCAACAACTTTAGCATAGAGCAGATCTTTAGTTGGTACGCAGAGTTTTTTGTAGCAGTTGTTAGTGAAGAAAAGTGTCAGAAGGGGAGAAGAGCACACTAAGGGAATTCTGACCTCAGTGAATTTCTTGCCCAAAAATTCTAATTTGCCAAGAAGAAGTAGTAGTAGCCGTACGAAGTTTTGCTCACTCCAGCAGGGAGTGCATAGAGCCAGTCAGCCATTGTGCAGAGGGTTAGAGGCAGATTCTACAGTTGTTGGGCGTGATGGGAGCAACCGGGCTATAAGAGATTAGGATCGTTTGGAGGGTGCCTCCAACTATGTAGCCTGGAAGGCAAGGATCTCCTTCCTTCTGGATGAGCATGATCTCAAGGCCTTCATCGATAATGTGGTAGCTGTCCCCACAGATCCGGATCCATTGAAGGCCTACCTACAAGAAGAATATGGAAAAAGCCAAGAGGTTGATCCTTGACGGAGTGAGGGATTGCATTGTTTCTCCTATATCTGGCAAAGGGACGACCAAAGAGATGTGGGATGCCTTGGCTACGATGTATGAGGGATCTTCCGAGCAGCGAAAAATATTCTTGTAGAAGAAGATGAGATCCACAAGGATGCAGAAGGGGGATCACATAGATCCATTCCTTTCGAAGCTTAAGGAAGTTCGAGATCAGCTGGCGGCTGTAGGGTCAACGCCTTAGGCTACGGAGATGGTGAGATTGGCCTTGAATTCTGTCTCGGAAGAATGGCAAGTCTTCGTCCAAAGTATCCTGGGCAGAGAAAGATGCTGGATTGGGAAGGGATGTGGGTTGCTCTTCAACTTGAAGAGATGAGGTGAGACTTAGTCAAGGACAAACTTGATGGCAGCAGCAGCAGTGGGACGAAGACCAAGGAGGAGGAGGAGAATGCAACCTTGCATCAAAGGGACAACAGGAGCAGCGGAGGCAGAAGAAGGACATCTCGAAGATCAAATATTTCAGGTGTGGTGAGCTTGGTCACTACGCTATGCAGTGTCCTCTTTGGAAGAAGGACAAGGAGGAGAAACATGATTAGCAGGCTGCAACCACAGGGATTGAGGAGGAGTTTGCTGTGATTGCCCACATACCTCCATGGTGTTGAGATTTTGGGGTAGCATTGGATGTTCTCTAGCTCCCAAAATTTGTGGAGGGGCTAGAGTAATGAGATCTCCAAGACCCGAAAGCATTTAGAAGAATTCCATATCGTTTAAGTTTTATTCAATTAATTAATCTTTTTAATTAAAGACCCTAAGTGTAACTTAGGAAAATTAAAAGATTAAAGTGAATTAAATTAAACATGTGATGAGAATGACTTAAGTGACGAGGATCAAGCAACTTCTAATCTTAGCCATCGATTAGAGAGTAGATCATGGCCATTGGTTTGCCAACGAGAAAAGTATAAGAGAAGGGCTTGGGGTCAGTTGGAGGACACACACACTGGCAGAGCACTGAAGCTAAGCTGAGATCTAGGGCGTGGTTTGCTAAGAATTTCAGAAGTGTTTCAGTTGCAGTGAGGGGCAGTATTGGCAAGGGAGATGGTCTAGTCCCAAGCCAAGAGTACAACGAGGGCAGAGGAGAATTCCAAAGCAGCGCAGAGGTAGCAGCTACATAGTCCAGCTAAGAGTCCAGCAGGGGTAGTGCAAAGGCAACAAGAGCCAAGAAAGGCTGATGCAGGCCCAGTTAGGGCAGCGCAAGGGCAGCGCAACCCCTTCTAGGGTGACACAGGCCCTTCCTGAGCAGCGCAGAGGCCAACATAGGCTAGGAAGATTGACGCAAAGTGCTTTAGAGCAGCGCTGGGTTTTCCAGAGGATGGAAAGGGGTTGAGTTCTGTAAATCTCGTTTGAGGGTGCAAATCAATCATGTTTTTTTTCTTCGGGATAGAGGTATTGCTGCCATTTATATTGCTTTGTTAGGTTAACCAATTTTGGTGCCCAGGATTGTTGTACTTAGAATCTGCATAATAATAAAAACCCTCCAGAAGCTAGCAGCACCGGTTTTCCCGCATTGGGTTTTTCCGGGGACATTTGGCCAAAAAATCCTTGTGTGTCACTTTTTCTATGAGCATGTTATTCAGTGTTTGATCTGTATGTCTAGGCTGTTAGCTGTATTTACTACGATGTTAATGCTGAATTTTTTCAGATTAATAACTTATGTAAGTAGGAGAAGTAAATCAAGATTTAACAGTAGGGTTTCTTAAGTTTAAGAAATTTTCACACCAGGTAGAGGTGGGGTGATCTAGTACGGTAGTTCGAGAGAGCTACAAATGGGCAGGATCCTTGAGGAGTCCACCTCTTGGATCAATACCTTGCTATGGGAGCCCATATCAGAAGTAGCAAGATGGACTAGTGTTAGTTGGTGCAGAGGAGTGCTAGAGTGACAATTGCAGTGGCTAGGAGTGCTAGTGACTGAGCAGCGCAAAGCAGAGTTGGTAGCAGTGCAGTGTCAGCAGTAGCGCAAAGGCTTCAGAGAGTCAGCGTGGAGACTAGCAACAGTCAAATCTTCAGTGACAGATGCATCATACTGAATACTGTTAGTTCAGTATTTTGGATGTTTTTCTGTTGCAATAGCAGCAGAGTTGCAAGGCATATGCAGTTGGCAGCAACATGTAGAGTCATCAACAGCATAGATGCAACATTTGCGCAGTAGTTGGTGGGCAGTGATGTCAGACATCAACAACATAGAGGGAGATGACACAGAGTCAGGGTAATGCTTCAACAGGTTGCATTACTAAAGCACATTCCTCGCTAAGAGGGACTGTTGATTTTTGGTAGTGTCATATGTGCTCTAAGCCTCAAAATTTGCAGGGAGGCTAGGGCACATGCATCCTCCATGACCCAAAAATCGTTTTGGGAAATTCTACCCGGAGACAATTTTATTAAAATAATTAATTATTTTCAATGGATACTTAAGTCTAAACTTAGGAAATTTAAATAATTAAAGCGTATTAATGAAACTAGTTGTGAATCTTCTAGAAAAAGACGAAGATCGACTCAAGTTGATCTGAGCAATTGATTAGGAATTAATCTGGGTCGTTGAATGTTCAATGAGAAAATTATAACAAGGGGCTCTATGGGCACTTGGAAGATACATCGAATTAGAGATCAGAGATCGATTTCTCTAGTGTGCAGCGCAACAGGTGCTAGAGAAATTATCGAGAGATTACTTGCAGTGAGAGGTAGGGATAGTGACCAGTGGAAGATTTCCTGATCTGGTGAGTACAACACAGAGAGGGCAGGGAGAGATCCAAAGAGGCAGCGCAGAGCCACGCTGGGCAGCGTAGAGCCACACAAAGTTTGAGAGGAGATCCACAGTTCTGTGGAGGAGAAGTCTAGTTCTAGTGCCGGGAGTCGAGGTGTGAGACCAGAGCGCCAGAGATTGGAGCATCCAACTAGTAGATCGTTCAACCAAGGGAGTGACACAGTCCCTATCAGTTGTGACGCAGAGCATCGCAGTGATTGTGTAGAGGCAGCTTGGGGCTAGCCATTCAGGGGTTGGATCAGTATCGGTTCGTCCGTCATAGTGTGAGGCTATTTTCTCACTAACTCTCTGCCAGTTATTTTCTCTTTATTAGATAGCCAGTAAGGCATCCAAGATTGTATTCAGAAATATTGGGTAATAATACAAACCCTTAGCTGCTGCACCGATTTTCTTGCATTGGGTTTTTCTGGGGACATTTGTCCAAAAATAACAGTGTCGAATGTGTGTTATTTCTTTTTTGCGCTGTATTTTGTTTCCGCAACATTTTATATTTGTGAAGACTCAAATGTTTTAGTTTCGTTATTTACTGTAGTAAAGAATAAATAATTTTGTTCAGTTTTATTATTATAACAAAATAGAAGAAGATGAATGCCAAATTTAAGGATAGTTTCAGGAAGGAATTGTTCAGCCATATAGGAACCTACCTAAATATGAGTTCTGCTTACCACCCTCAAATAGATGGACAAATATATGTTGTCAATAAATGTTTGGAAGCCTACCTACGTTGTTACACTACAGAAAAACAAAATAAGTGGATTCAGTGGTTGCATCTCGCTGAATGGTGGTATAATTCTACTTACCATACGTCAACAAAAATGACTCCATTTCAGGCATTGTATGGGTACGAACCCTCGAAATGGAGGGATCTAGCTATTGTCCAGACAAATCTACCAGTTGTCAAAAACAAACTAGAATAAACCCAAATGATTGTCCAAACCCTAAAGAAAATTTGAATAATGCAAGAAACCATATGAAGCAACAAGCTGACCAAAACAGAACCGAGAGAGAATTTGAAGTTGGAGAATGGGTATTTGTCAAGCTCCATCCATACAAACAATTGTCCTTGAAACAAAAAGGAAAACATAAATTAGCACCAAAGTTCTATGGACCATATCAGATTAACAAAAACATAAGCCAAGTTGCATATAGTTTAAGCCTTCTAGATAAAAGTCGTGTTCACAACGTCTTCTATGTATCCTGCCTTAAAAGGGCACTTGGTGACCATCAGTCAGGGCAAACGACACTTCCATTCTTAGATGATGAAGGAAGAGTCATTTTACAACCAGAAGGTATCATATCCACTAGAGAAAAGAAACTCCGATCTCGCATAATCAAGGAGTACCTGATCAAGTGGAAAGACTTGCCAGAAGAAGAAGCTTCTTGGGAGACCAAAGCATTTCATCAACAACATCCATCATTACGTATGCTTTGAGGACAAAGCATCCTTTGAGAGGAAGACAATGTTATATAAAAATTAATTATTACGAAATTGTAATTGTATTAGGTTTTATTAGGCAAAGGGCATGATCAAAGATCATGCCCATTCACTAAGAGATACCCCAAGGTTGTATTTAAGCCATGGTCTCTCTCATTTTGTAATCATCATCTAATATATATATATATATAAAATTCCAATTGTTTCAAGCTAAACGCTTCATCGATACACACCCGACTTGCTTTGGGGGGGGGGGGAGATTGTTGGACATTGGATAAACCAACGCTCCCCATGTGTTTCGCGACATGGACTAATCGCCTCTTGTCGATCCTTATCTCTGGCGATGCGATCATTTACTAACACCTACCAGTTTTGGTCTAACGACAATCGTGATTCCCGACAAAAGGATGAAAATGAAAATGAAAATTTAAGTGAAAGGATGAAAACAAAAGATAAAGGAGAATGTCACTTTTACTTTAAGAATCTAACATTACCATGAATTGCATATCAATACTAGGGCCATAAGCTTGAATATTAGGCTTCCCTACTAAAAAAACATTGTTTCTTTGATTTGTTTATGTGTTTGGAACATCTTTGTGACAAAATTTTTGTGAAAAAATGCAGGGAGTGTTTTTTTTTTTTTTTTTGTTAGCGGCAGCGCGACGACAGAGAGTTTCGGGAGTGGGAGCGAGTTTCAGGAGTGTGCTCCCGAGTCGCTCCCGCTCGGAGCGTGCTCCCGATTCGCTCCCGCTCGGAGCACACTCTTGGGTCACACCCGATTCACTCCCACTCAGAGCACGCTCTAGGAGCAATTCGAAGGGGGGGGGGACACTCTCACGCAACTATGATCAGTGAAGTAATTATCAGTTGCAAAAAATTGTTCTTGTCCAATTAACCACTAGAAAATCAACACATATAACACTTGTTCTGATGACGAAAGTGCATTATCTCGCAATGGTTGGGTCTGAAATTTGAATGTCGCATTATGGTGGTATATCTTTGTGACCTTCCATATTCTCAATTTGGTTTCTTCCCCTTCGGGTCCTTTGGATAATGCCTCTTGTGCTCCCAATCACCTTATCTAGAGATAGTGGAAGCTCTTCACTAATGTGTTCCGTTGGTGGATTATACCTCAACTTGTAATTTGGATTTGGTCTACTACAATTCTGCCAAAGAGTTTCTTGGTGAAGAATATTTTAGGGTAGTTACTGAAAAGATGATTACTTTCATGGAAATCATGACAACATAGGAGGAAGACAATCCTTTTTCTAATCTTCCTATGAGCATCTATAATGTTATAACAATTACATGAAAGATATCCATCCACACATCATTATTATAAGAAGCCTTTGATGCTGCAATTTTGGTAATTTCACCAGGGTAGGCAGCCACCAGAAGGGTCTTGTCTTTATCCCGGTGTTGTGAATGGTATGGCATGATTAAGGCATCATTGATTGGTACATTGCTTCTACATTGTCTATGAAGATGACTGATACAACTCAAAGAAACAACTCCCTACTTGGTCGAGGATCTGTGGAGTGTGAAATATTTTGTAGCCTATTTCTTGCTCTGACAATTATTGCTCCAACTGGATTGTTACTTCTACTTTCAAATATATTAGTTGCATCATCTATGAACTCTGGTGGAATAGAATGGGAACTTAATGTTCTGAGCCAACAACAATTCTTTGATTTTGAATTTCACAGCTAGGGTTTCCCAAATACTATAAGGACCCTTGTTTGTTTGAATATATTAGAATGTTGACCTTAGGTTTTTTCTGTGATTTAAGGGCTTCTTACACTCCTCCGAGGTTTCTGTCTTGGAATCTGTGATCTGTCTCTCTCACAGGGCAACTTCCTGCTATTCCCTGTGCACTGATTTTTTCCTACATTTTTAGGGATCATACTGTTTTCAACCCCAAAATTTCAGTGGTCCATCCGGTGCTAGCTTATTTTTAATGCAAAATTTCAGTGGTCTGTTCTGTGATGAGGTGATTCTAACCCAAAAGTTTGTGGTTTGTGTCATACACTAGGTTTTCTTTAACCCAAAATATAAGCAGTTTGTCCTGCATTAGAGTTTATTTAACCAAAAATTTTAGTGCATGTGATCCAGATTGGATAATTATATTGTTTGTCATCAATCACGATGATTTTAGAGTGGAAAATGTGGAGGAATCGGCTCATAGAACCATTTTTACCTGCATGACCTAGTTTGGCAAATTGGGGTCTGAAACCTTTCGGGAGTATTTTGAGGCATCAAAAGACTTTTTTTGGGGGTAAAACTTCGCCGCTTTTTGTGCCACACCTTATTTTCATATTTTACATATACACTTTTCCAACGGTGCAAGAATCGTGTCAATTAGAGTTTGTACGCAAAATTTATGCCACTCAAAATTTGACCTTCCTATCTTCACCACCATAATTCGAGAGGATGCCACGTCAGTCCCCCATTATTCGTGGAAAAGCGGCTAGCCACATGATTATGATGAAGAAGGCTCTAGAAGAGTCGATATTGTAAATCTGGTTACAAGTTAAGGTAGTAAACTAGACCACTAAGAGGAAAAGAGGTT
The DNA here is from genome assembly GCA_034641835.2 of Pinus albicaulis. NCBI lineage: Eukaryota > Viridiplantae > Streptophyta > Pinopsida > Pinales > Pinaceae > Pinus > Pinus albicaulis. The sequence goes on from CM076573.1 coordinate 86,478,527, forward strand.
CCATTCTTTTGAGTGCATTTGTTCCATAATTGAGCAAAATTAGCCAAGAGGGATAGGAAATAGAGCACACAGAGAGGATTTGTGTACTGTAGTAGCTCATGGGCCACAAACCATACTTCTTTGTACTCCTAAGCATTTTTTATGTAGAGAAAGAGAGCAAAGCGGGCTCACTTTCCAGCTGGGTTTTCTTCTAAAAGGGTTTCCAAGGTCATATCTTGTGTCAAATCGTGGTTTCTTGTTAATTTTTGGCAACTAGGTCCAAACTCCATGTTGTGATGCTCAGATGATGATGCCAATATTTTTATTGGATTCCTCTTTCGGAGAGGTGCAAGAACATTTATTTTGAATTAATTCCACTTATGTGCAAGGTCGGCCAGATTTGTAATGTAGGTTTGGAGCCCCAACAGATGTGTCACACACCCTCATAGATGGATATATATTGGTCAATGTGAGAGGTCATTTTCACCATAACTCATCACACATTTCTCTCTTGCATCTGATTGGTTCGATCTCACATTTGGAGGCTTCTCTTCACTCACACGTGGGAAAACAACAGCTAGGATTTTCTGATCTGATCTAGGGTTTCAACGCAGCTTCGACCAACGTCGACTTTGGTCCACGCTTGGTCAACTTGACGTCAAACTTTCCCAGAATTCTGATTTCTGCAGTCCGCATTTTTTGGCACAAAAATCGAGGCTGGACATTGACCTTTGACCTTGTTGTGTTGACTTTCTGTTGCTGTTGTTCTGCGTTGACTGGACATCGTTGAATTTTGTTGACTTTGGGTTGACTGTTGTAGAGCTGTCTTGAGGGTTGTGTGACACTTTTGGTTGGCTGACCGTGAGGAGACTTTGCTGGTTGAAGCATCTTGTTGACCGCCGTAACGCACCATAACACATATATTTTGTCGATCAAGTTAAGTGTATTTTTGGCTTGTCTTTTGTTGGTCTATTGGTATGTTCTATCAGCGTTTTACTTTCATGTTTATGTGATTGCTATTTGATGTCGGGTTTAAAGTAAAGTTGCATCAAGCATAGAACATCTACGAAAATTTATATGGAATCAGAGCTAAGGTGAAGACAAAGCCCAAGTTTGTATTGAGAGCAATCATTGAAGAAGTAGTATTTGTCAAAGACTCATGGGTACCTCAAATTATAATGGCTTTAAAGATGATGACAAGTTGACTGGCAAGTCTGACTTTCATGCTTCGAAGATGTCTTTGGATTTGATCTTGGAAGATCAAGCTATCATGGACTATGTGCAGGGTAAAATCCAAGAGCCTCCATCATCTGCACTTGCTGCCACCAAGACGAGTATAAGAAAGGGGAAATCAAAGCCAAGCTGATCATTCGAGATTCCATCCATAAAAGTCTGGTTGCCTACATCTCTGAGCTGGGCACATCTAAGGAGATGTATGATAAGTTGGTCAATATGTTCAGGGCCAACAATGCAAATCAAGTTCTTTTCTTTAAGAACCAATTGAAGAATCTCAAGAAAGGCAGGGATGAATCCGTTCAATCCTATTTTCTGAAGTTGACTGAAATCAGGAATAACCTTCTTGCCATTGGGGAAACAATAGCTGATCGAGAAATGGTTCTCACCGCACTTGGAGGTCTCCCCTCTGAATGGCATGTATTCATTACTATCATTCTCAATAATAATGTGATTCTTGAGCTTGACGAAGTATTGTCGAGATGCACTCAAGGGGAAACAAGAATGATGGAATATGAAAATGGAGGCAATGATGCCTTCAACCCTCGTGCTAAGAAGAAGAACAATGGTGGTGCGAGGAACCATGGAAGAGCAGGGGCTTGAGAAAAGAAAGGAAGATGTTACACATGTAACAAGCTTGGCCACTATGCTAGAGAATACCCTAATGGAAGGGATTCTCCCGGGGATGATGACAACAACAACAGAGGGAATGATAATCAACGGAACAACAAGTTCAAAGGAAAAAGGAAGGCTCCCTTTGGTCAAAATGGAAATGAGAAACCTTTCAAAAGGTCAAGAAATTCCAAGTATGAAGAATCTAATGTTGTTGACGATAAAATAAATGAATTCATTCTTGTATCTGCCCTCTCTGCTGCATCTCCAACTGACACCTTGGATCTCTGGTTGATTGGTAGTGGTGCTTCAAGGCACCTCACTGTGTTTAAAGAAGCGCTTTTTATTTGATTGAGAAGGATACTAATCTGAAAATTATCCTTGGAGGTAATGCCACCTATCCCGTGAAAGGGACAGGGACTGTGACCCTCCATCTATCTCAAAGTCAAGTACTTCGCTTGCACGATGTACTATATGTACCTAATTTGAAGAACCTTATGTCTATTTCGGCCATAGAAGACAAAGGTTTCATGGTGGCATTCGTCGATGGAAAGGTACGCATCTAGAAGAAATGTTTTAAGGAAGCTCTCACGATTGGGTTTAGAGTTGATACACTCTACCAGGTTGGAGGAAGTCCAAGAGGGGCTATGACATGTGATACAATACATCAAACTAAATTATGGCACTGGAGGTATGGACACCTTCATTACACAACCCTTCCCGAAGCAAAGAAGGTGGTGACATGGATGCCTGAATTCAAAATTGATCATGAAGGTGTATGTCAGGGTTGTGCCGAAAGAGAAGTGGAGATATGCCACAATGTTACCTTTGATGAAGATGCTTCCCTCAGGAAAGTGATAAATCTTCCGAGCTCTAAGGAAGATCATGATGCAAGATCTGGGAATCAGGAAGAATCGAAGGAGGAGATGATGCCCAATGTTGAAGGACCAATGGACACCATTGATCCATCTCCTTTAATGAAGAGAAGACCCGCATGGCTCCAGGATACTCTCGAAGATGTCGAGAGACATATGGCCCCAAGGGGGACATTCCGTGAAAGCAAGAAGCTGAATAGATACCAAGGGTATCCCAAGGGGGACATTCCGTGAAAGCAATAAGCTGAATAGATACCAAGGGTATCTAGCAGCCATGAGTACAATCGTACAATCTGAGCCTAGATCTTTTGAAGAAGCCGTAAAGCATCAAGTCTGGAAGGATGCTATGCATGAAGAGCACGATTCCATTATGAAGAATGATGTCTTGGATGTAGTTCCGAGACCTGAGGACAAAGCTGTTGTCACCTCGAAATGGCTCTATAAGATCAAGCATGGATCTGATGGTAGTGCCGAAAAGTTCAAGGCAAGATTCGTTGCCCGAGGCTTCTCTCAAAAGGAAGGCGTAGACTATGATGGATGTGAAGACTGCCTTTCTGCATGGTTCGATAAAGGAAGAGGTGTATGTGGAGCAACATCTGGGGTTCGAAGTCCAGGATAGAGACTCTCATGTATGCAGGTTGAAGAAAACCCTCTATGGGTTGAAGCAAGCCCCCAGGGCTTGGTACTAGAGGATAGATAGCTACTTGATGAAGCTGGGCTTCACTCGAAGTAATGCTGATCCAAACCTTTACTTAAAGGTTGATAGAGAAAATCCTCTAATTCTGGTTCTCTATGTGGACGATCTCTTCCTGACAGGTGCTGACCCTCTCATTCATCAGTGTAAGAGGGAGCTCTCTTTTGAGTTCGAGATGAAGGACCTAGGACTGATGCATTATTTCCTAGGCCTGGAGGTCTGGCAGAGACTTGGCGAGATTTTACTCTCTCAAGGAAAATACCATGTGAAGCTACTGGAAAGATTTGGAATGGTGGACTGTAAGTCCGTGTCGACACCGATGGAACTCAACTCTCAAGTTTAAGAAGTTGAGTGGAAACGTTGCTGGGCTCGTGCTAGCAAATCCTACCGAGTATCGACAACTCGTAGGGGCCTTGATGTTCTTAGGGAACATCTATCCGGACGTATGTTATGCAGTGAACACTTTGAGTCAACACATGGTTGATCCTCATAACATTCACTGGGTTGGTGCCAAGAAACTCTTGAGATAGCTCTGGGGCACGATAGACCATGGGCTGAGATACACTGCCTGGAGTTTGAAACTCCGTGGATATTCTGATGCCGATTGGGTTGGCCGTGTGGTGGATCGCAAGAGCACATCTGGATGTTGCTTCACACATGGGTCTGTTTCGAGTAAGAAGCAGAAGTCGGTGGCTTTGAGCACCGCTGAGGCCGAATACATTGCATCCTGTATGGCCTGTTGTGAAGCTACTTGGTTGCAAAAGATCTTCAGTGAGATGTTCGAGCATGTGCTAGATACCGCCGTTATCCTTTGTGATAACCAGAGGGGGATTCGTTTGTCAGAGAATCCTGTGTTCCATGATCGATCCAAGCATATTGATATCTGGTACCATTTTATTCGGGATATGGTATAGCGAGGCGCTGTAAGGCTCGATCATATAGGAACTGATGAGCAGGTCACGGATTTTCTCACAAAGCCTTTGGGAAAGTCATGTTCCTAACCTTCCGTGAGAATCTTGGAATCGTGGAATGGCCCTATTCGGAGGGTCCTGTTGGACGATGAGCTCTGGGAGCTCCAGAGGGCTTTGGGGATAGCTTCTTGGAGCTATAAGAAACCACAGGGCTAGGCTTGCTGAACGTTGTTGGTGCGCTTCTGCCCCACTGTTATGATATTGATTTGGTTCACCTCTCTTTGATCTGTGCCCTGTATGCATCCTACCCATGGAGTCCTAGACTCATGGGAAGTACCTCTCATCTTGGTCAATGAGGTGGGAAAAGATAGAGACCAATAGCAAGATCGATGGACGCATCGGAGATTGCCGTACTCTCTATGTCTAGGATGGCACGTGTCCAACCACTTAATCTGGGATCAAGTCTAGTGAGGTTTCAGACCTCAAAGACTAACTTCGGGTTAGTAGATGACTCTCTTGAGTCCAAGAGAGGTTTCGGACGTCCAACTGACTTCAGGTCAGTTAAATTAACTTCGGGTTGGTATGAGACTCCTTTGAGTCCTATAGAGGTTTCAGATCTCTGAGCTGATTTTGTCAGCCGAGAGTGATGTCTTTGTGACTCACCTTTTGTTCTGAAATAAAGAAGCCAACAAAGCAAGTTACGGCGGGATGACGCACGATGTTTGGATGACACAAGTGGATGGAGTTCTCCCTAGTTGAGAGGGAGCGTTAATTTTGGGCAACTAGGTCCAAACTCCATGTTGTGATGCTCAGATGACGATGCCAATATTTTTATTGGATTCCTCTTTCAAAGAGGTGCAGGATCGATCTAAAGATTATCTTGATCGGATGAGCAGAACATTTATTTTGAATTAATTCCACTTATGTGCAAGGTCGACCAGATTTGTAGTGTAGGCTTGGAGCCCCAACAAATGTGTCACACACCCTCATAGATGGATATATATTGGTCAACGTTGGAGGTTAGTTTCACCATCACTCATCACACATTTCTCTCTTGCATCTGATTGGTTCGATCTCACATTTGGAGGCTTCTCTTCACTCACACGTGGGAAAACTCACATTTGGTTCGATCTCACATTTGGTTCGATCTCACATTTGGAGGCTTCTCTTCACTCACTCACATTTGGAGGTTTTCTGATCTGATCTAGGGTTTCAGCGCAACTTTGACCAGCATTGACTTTGGTCAACGCTTGGTCAAATTGATCTCAAACTTTCCCAGAATTTCGATTTTTGCAGTCCGCATTTTTTGGCACAAAAATCGAGGCTGGATGTTGACCTTTGACCTTGCTGCGTTGACTTTCTGTTGCTGTTGTTCTGCGTTGACCGTTGAGTAGACAGTGTTGACTTTTGTTGACTTTGGGTTGATTGTTGTAGACCTGTCTTGAGGGTTGTGTGACACTTCTGGTTGGCTGACTGTGAGGAGACTTTGCTGGTTGAAGCATCCTGTTGACCGCTGTAGTGCAGCATAACACATATATTTTGCCGATCAAGTTAAGTGTATTTTTGGCTTGTCTTCCGTCGATCTATTGGTATGTTCTATCATCATTTTACTTTCATGTTTATGTGATTGCTATTTGATATCGGGTTTAAAGTAAAGTTGCATCAAGCACAGCACATCTACGAAAATTTACATTTCTGAGTTTTTATTTCACTGTTATCTATTTTCTATAATTTTAATTTGCATGCATACACAATTAACAATAATCTACAGATCCTGAAATCTAAAGAGAAATAAAACCTTAATAGTGCAGATTTCAGATTTTTTTTTTAAATATAGTTTTATCATATCTGTTGTGACGAACTGTCTAGTGGAATATTGTTAATTTCTGAACATGTTCTATGCCATTTCAGATTAGGGCACACAATACTGAAGGAGATAGAACATACTAATAGATCGATGGAAGACAAGCCAAAACAAAGATGATGAATGGTGGCGTTACAACGATCAACAGGATGCTTCTACCAACAAAGTCTCCAATAGGTCATTCGGCCAAGCGTGTCACACATAACCCCAGAACAACCCAAACAAAGAACAATCCATAAGTACGCAGCACCAAGAACGCAGCTCCATCGCCATCAAGAGAGATGAAAATCCTCCACACAATGTGTGTCTAATGAACTCCAAGTCTGTCCATTATATAGGCATCTTTGGGGGTGTGTGACACGCTCTTTAAGACATTTAAGTCTATATTATATTCCAAGCCGACCTAGCACATAAGTGGAATAAATTCAAAGTACATGTTTTGCTCATCCGATCGAGATGATCTTTAGATCAATCTTACACCTCCGAAAGAGGAATCCAATAAAAATATTGGGATCGTCATCTGAGCAGCACAACCCAGAGTTTGGACCTAGTTGTCCAATTTTAACACTCCCTCTCAACTAGGGAGAACTCCGTCCACTAGTGCAATCCAAACATCGTGTCATCCCGCCTTAACTTGCTTTGATGGCCTCTTTATTTTAGAACAGAAGTGGGCCAGTCACAAAGACATCATACTTGGTTGACAGATTCAGCCTAGAGGTTCGAAACCTCTATAGGACTCACAAAGAGTCTCATAACAATCCGAAGTTGGTTTACCTGACCAGAGGTCAGTTCAAGGGTCCGAAACCTCACTAGGACTCAAGAGATTCATATACTAACCCGAAGTTAGTTTCACTGACCCGAAGTCAGTTCAACGTCCGAAATCTCGCTAAACTTGATCCTAGATCAAGTGGTTGGACACGTGCCATCCTAGACATAAAGAGTATGGGAATCTCCGATGCGTCCATCGGTCTTGCTATGTTTTCTATTCACATTTCCCACCTCATTGGCCAAATGTGAGGTACTTCCCATAAGTTCGAACCATGGGTAGGATGCATACTGGGCATAGATCAGAGAGAGGTAAACCATCTCAATATCATCACGGTGGGGTAGAAGCACACCAACTAGGTTTGACAAGCCTAGTCCTGTGGTTGCTTATAGCATCAAAGCTATACCCAAAACCCCCTTGGAGCTCCCAGAGCTCATCATCCAACAGGACCCTCAGAATAGGGTCGTTCCATGATTCCAAGATTCTCACGGAAGGTTAGGAACATGACCTTCCCCAAGGGCATAGTGAGAATATACGCGACCTGCTCATCAGTTCCTATATGATCGAGCCTTACGGCGCCTCGCTGTACCATATCTCGGATAAAGTGGTACCAACCATCAACATGCTTGGATCAATCGTGGAACCCGAGATTCTATGACAAATGAATCCTCCTCTGGTTATCGCAAAGGATAATGGTGGCATCTAGCACATGCTCGAACAGCTCACTGAAGAGCTTTCTCAACCATGTGACTTCACAACGGGTCATACATGCTGCAATGTATTCGATCTTAGCGGTGTTCAAGGCTACCGACTTTCGTTTCCTGCCCGAAGCAGATCTACTTGTGAAGTAGCATTCAAATGTGCTCTTACGATCCACCACACTGCTAGCTCAATTGGCATCAGTATATTCAAGGAGTGTCATGCTCCCGAAAGTGTATCTCAGCCCATGGTTTATCGTGCCACAAAGGTTTCTCAAGAGTTTCTTGGCACCAACCCAGTGAATGTTATGATCAACCATGTGGTGACTCAAGGTGTTCACTGCACAACATACGTCCGGACGGGCATTCACTAAGAACACCAGAGCCCCTACGAGTTGACGATACTTAGTAGGATTTGCTAACACGGGCCCAGCAGCGCTGCCACTCAACTTCTTAACGTTGAGCTTTATCAAAGTCGACATGGACTTACAGTCCACCATATCAGATCTTACCAGAAGCTTCACAATGTATTTTCCTTAAGAAAGGAAAATCTCGCCAGGTCTCTGCCAGACCTCCAGGTCTAGGAAGTAGTGCATCAGTCCTAGGTCCTTCCTTTCGAATTCAGCAACGAACTCCCTCTTGCACTGATGAATGAGAGGGCCAACACTTGTCAGGAAGGGGTCGTCCAAATACAACACTAGAATGAGAGGCTTCTCTCTATCAACCTTGAAGTAAAGGTTCGGATCAACATTACTACGAGTGAAGCCCAACTTCATCAGGTAGCTTATCTATCCTCTTGTACCAAGCTTTGGGTGCTTGCTTCAACCCATAGAGGGCTTTCTTCAACCTGCAAACATGGGTGTCTCGATCCTGGACTTTGAATCCCAGAGGTTGCTCCACATACGCCTCTTCTTTTATCGCACCATGCCACAAAGAAATGGTCTTTACATCCATTTGTAGCAGCAAGGGAAATAATAGATTATAGGTGCAATAATAATCAGTGCCTTCAGGCAACACATTTTCCCATCAGATCCATGCTTGATCTTATATCGAGGTGACATCAGCTTTGATCGGTGGTCTAGGAACCATATCCTAGACATCACCGTCGCATCCATGTAGACTTTGATGCTTTCCAATTTTTGCAAACGATCCATGCTCATATTGTACTCATGGCAGCTAGATACCCCTGGTATTTATATGGCTTCTCGGTTTTCTTCTGGAATTTCCCCCTCTGAAGCCATATGTCTTTGAGCCATGGGGATCTTCTTTCGTTCAGCAATGATATTAGCTCAGGAGCATATACAGATGTATTCTCCCTCTTAATGCTAGCTTCTCTCTCGAGATAAGACATTTATTTTAGATGAGGGCATCCCAAACACCAACTTGGAAAAGAGGTCTTTTTCTCCCACGGTCAAAACCATCCAAACTGGCTTTGCTGATCATGGTTCAAGACTCCTAACAACGTGACTGAAGGCTGCAAAAACTTCTCAGTTCACATTTCAAGTTTATCATTACGCATGAATCTCGTAAACATGGGTGTCTGTCTATGTCACTGTGATAATGACAGTGACATAGAATCACAGATTTGGCTCTTCAAAATGGCGGATATAGAGATACCTTCTGAACGGCCATTAATGTCTTCTTCATCATTGACAGAATTGAAGATTCCAAGTTCACAGAAATTACCTGATGTTCTGAGATCTGCTATAGCTTCCTTAACCAACCCTCTAAGATTTTCCACTTGAGGGCTTCATCTACTACATCTGGTATTTCATCTTGTACTGCTTCTTATTTTCAGATCTGCCCAACTACAGTTAATAGTTGACTGATCTAAGGCTACAAATCTTCATATCTCAAATCTGCAATTTGTCTCTTAAATTGCACAGATCTAGGAACCAATCCTACAATTGTTCCAATCACAAAGTTGTCCTTTCTTTATGTCAATCCATGCAGATCCAACACAGTCATAAGGGTGCGGTGCTCCTACTCATCAATGTTACTGCCCCAACCATCCAACAGGATAAATCTGGGCCACTTAGGGATAGAGTTTTTCTAGCTTCCTTTACACATAGGAGACCCTCAGTTGGGGCATCATTCAGTTCTGAGTACACATAATTCCCAGGCCATTAGGCCTTCTATGACATTCTGATATGTTGCCTTGTTGACTAGACAACACTTGCCAGACAGTTCCTGAACAGTTGAAGCTTGCATGACAAGTTTTGTTTTCTGGTTTGAGCGTTGCTAAACATACAATTCATGCAATCTACAGATTTGATCTACATGCCTGGAATAATATCTTCTTTGCAACAGAAAGGCATGCAATCCATAGTAGGTATTTGACACATACCTTGTTAAAACATGGACAGTCCTTTGCGCCAGCGGCTCCCTAATACAGCAGCATACGCTGCCATTCTATCAGCGTACCAATTTTAGATATCTCCAGTCCTGCTGCCCTCATCAGAATACTTACTAATGATCTAATCATGAATTGCCAAGTGTGCCCACCTTCTGTTGTACAAGGTCCTTTATGACAGCAAGTCTAAGGTACCTTGTCACCTTAGCACATCATAAAGATGACAAGCACATGATCCAAACACTGCCCCACAAATCATGGGCCCAACACACCTCCACAAGACACTGCTGTAATACAGTTTTCACTGTTAGTTAGGGCACGTACTGCAGCTCCAGTTTCATCACACAGTCAGCAAACAAACCCTTCTAGGGTTGCGGTTTACCTTGGAGGGGTTCCTTCAATGCCATACTACCTCCTTAGGTTGCTGTCTACTCTTTGACGACCCTCTAATTTGACCTAGCTGTGTGCTATGCCCTGCGGCCTAGCACCACAGCTTCAAATCATGCCCAAGTCTGCTCAGAGAAGGCGGCCTCCTTCTGCTGCCCTTCAGGACTTTCAAACGATATTTAAACCCTTAAATATGCTTAGACATTACTTCAGATCCAGCGACTGTCCTCCTGTGACAGAGCGGTCTTCAACCTAACTCAAACAACCCTAGATGTAGCCATTGATATCCATTTCTGCGGCCAATTCAGAACTTAAACCATGCAAAAAACAGATCCAAACTTACCTTAGGGACAGACGTCAAACTGCTGTTGTATGGGCACAATTATCCTCCACCAAAACAACATTTCTTGACTGCGGCATCCTTCAAAAATGAGGTAGGGACAGCGACATCATTTGGGCTGAATTTTTGGGCACTTTGCAGCCCCAAACATTCTTACGCTGCCCCTGGTTTAGGTTGATAAGGCCTGCGGCCTATCTCAGCATCTTGTTGTCACTTCCAACCTCGTTTTAGCTTGAGGCCTAGGCAGAGAAGGTTCTTTCTTCATGAAATTAGCTGATCTGGGCACGTTACAGCCCATGAACCCTTCATGCTGCCCTGATTTGGGAGGCTAGGCCTGCGGCCTACCTCAGCTGGCTTCTTTACTTTGGTTTCAGCCTTCAAACTATCCACACATGGTGCTGTAGCTACCCTTCTCTGCAGTCCTGTAGACAGAGATATATCACACAATTTATTTACTGAAATATACTGTGGAAACTGCCCACTGGTTAGGGCTTCTGCCCTCACATAAACCCTCCCTCCTTGGCTTCCACAAGCTGCTAGATAACTGATGCAAATCTGACCCTAAACTAGGATCCAACATACATCAAGATGCACCCAAAATGCATACTTCAGCTCCCTGTTTTAGGGTCTGCTCCACGCTGCAAATCTGGACTGGTTAGGGCACGAACCACAGTCCCTAACACCCTTTAATTTTTGGCCCAGAAATGCTCCTTAGAGCTGCGTCTATCTCTTCCTTGAAGGTCATGACACCTAGCTGTAGGTCTGGGCTGTTTCTATCCCTTGAGCAGTCCTCTGCCCTCCTTAATCTCTCCGGGCAGGCTTCAGTGAAGCCTCACAGGCCTGCGAAATTCTTGTTTAGAGACAAACCATCCATCAAATAGCCCATAGACACGTCCTCCCTGCCTCGGACCTCTGAAAAGTCCATCGGCCCTCCTAAATTGACCCTAAAACAGTGATCTATGCTTCCCTGTTCTTGAACTTCATTTGCTGCGGCTAAGACAGAGACTTAGTCTCTCCTCCACGAGCTATTCACTTGTGATTATGTTGCACAATGGATCAATAGATTGGAGATTGCAATTCAACACAAATTGGGCATTGTCTTCCCCATAACGCTCCGATACCATGTTAATTTCTGAACATGTTCTATGCCATTTCAGATTAGGGCACACAACACTGAAGGAGATAGAACATACTAATAGATCGATGGAAGACTAGCCAAAACAGAGATAATGAATGGGGGCGTTACAGCGATCAGCAGGATGCTTCTACCAACAAAGTCTCCAATAGGTCATTCAGCCAAGAGTGTCACACATAACCCCAGAACAACCCAAACAAAGAACACTCCATAAATACGCAGCACCAAGAACACAGCTCCATCGCCATCAAGAGAAAAGAAAATCCTCCACACAATGTGTGTCTAATGAACTCCGAGTCTCTCCATCATATAGGCATCTTTGGGGGTGTGTAACACGCTCTTTAAGACATTTAAGCCTATATTATATTCCAGGCCGACCTAGCACATAAGTGGAATAAATTCAAAGTACATGTTCTGCTCATCTGCTCGAGATGATCTTTAGATCAATCTTACACCTCTCCGAAAGAGGAATCCAATAAAAATATTGGGATCGTCATCTGAGCAGCACAACCCAGAGTTTTGACCTAGTTGACCAATTTTAACAAATATCCACAGTAATTTACAGATCAGCATGGAACTGTTATATCAGCTGTTAGTGCTAGAGTTTGCCCCGCAATGGTTGAGTTTTCAGCACTGCACTTCAGATCCCAAAATACCAAGAATCGGTCTTTAAACCAAAAATTCAGATCTGCAATCACTCTTTTGGTTCTGAGAGAAAAACAAACTCAACCTTCAAATTTCTGAAAATCAGAAATATCAGACCTAGAACAGCTTGTTTGCTCGTTGCAATAGTTTGGTGTTGAGAAATAATAGCTTTGATCCCACTTGTAAGAAAGATAAGTGCAGATGTTTGGTGTTTGAGGCATAATAGCTTTTATACCACGTGTAAGAAAGATAAGTGTAAATATGCACAATTTGGAATACTTTAGAGAAATTATCAAATAAGTGATTATAGTTGAATGTTTAAATGGAAAGAGTACATCATGTGTTTTATAAATACATGCTATGTGGCACATGCCTGCAAGTTTTTTTTTTGTTTCTTCTAAGGTAACATGTCTTGGGGGAATTCTCTCAGCACCTTTCCTTATTTGGAAGATGGTACCCAGGGTAAACCCTAGATTCTTTAAGGCACAAGGCTAAGGCAACAACTTATGAATACATCAACAATAGGCTCACTAAGATGAAACATGTCACAAAGTGGGATTTGAACCCGGCTGGATAGGGTAGCAACTCTGCAAAACCACTTGAGCTATACCCAATTGGCCCGTGCCAGCAAGCTTACCTATATCTGAATTCTGACCTATTCATTTAATCATAACTACACTATTCTAGCCTACATAACCTTGCATATGCAATGAACTTGTGCTCATTACAAAATGGTTTTCTGATAATAAGAAAAATCAACTGATATATTTCAGGCTGATGCGTCAGTTACATAGGTTCTTGTGATTCTGTAACTGAGCTTCTATAAATACATTTACCAGACATTCTTTGTCATTTATTAACTGTATCTTCCGTCATTTGCTGCTGTCCTCGTATAGGGATGTAAATGATAGCCCTCGTTAATGTATCCAAGGTTGGACAAGTTCTGCTTTCTTTTGTGATTTGTCAGTGGTGACATTTGTTACTCTTAACTATGAGATTTTACCTAGTGACAATTTGGAAATAATATACTGAATAGAACAATATACTGGCTAGTAACTATCTGTAAAACTAAATACCATAGTGTAACTTGTTTATTTCTTGCCTACATAATTTGGTTTAAGAACTGAATGAATAATTCCTTATATTCTCCTTAATGAAGAGTGTCTGCAATGGGGGTTCCATAGAATCTAGATAAATGCATTTGAAGAGGGTTGTGCGTATGGTTATCTTGTTAGATGGGAATTCCCTTGTTTGCATTTGTGAATTACTTCCCAATAAAATAATTCATGAATAGTGAAAAAGTGGAAGCAGTACAGATTATTGCGCTGGTAATGGCCATTAAGAGTCTGTAATTTCTCCAATAAAAAATAATTTGATGGTTTTGTAAAAATGTGATGGTCATTGGGAAAGGAGGTCTCGGTCTCTAGTCCGTAATAGCTTGTATGTATCCTTGAAAGTTGAAACCATACTATAATGTAGGCCCCTGAGAAATGCAGTGCATGCATTTGTGTACAGTGTCTTAACAACTCAAAAGTAAAGTCATTGTAGTGCTTGTGTGGGATATTGTTTCAGCTATAAATTTAGTAAGTAGTTTTTCTGTGATTATGATAATTGATAACTAGGTGGTTCTTGTGTCTGGGTGATCTGTAGATGGGTTCTCATAAGAAATTTACATCAAATTCCATGCCGAGTGTAGATCGACAGCAGATGACAGGCCCAAGTTATGGATTTGTGGATGCTTGTGAACAAAATAAATCAATTGTTAGAGATTCAGAGGAGGCAAAAGAGTCCACATATCAGCATAATTATCATGAAAAGAATCGTCAAACACATAATATTGACAATTCTCAGCTTTCCCACAATGAATATTCTGTGAAATTGGAGGCCGAGAATGGGTCCCTTGAAAATCCTTTTAATCCTCAGATTCCGAAGCAGCTATTGCAGCAGTGCTCATCTGAGGCTGGAGGACAAGAGGGGTTCAAGAAAATGGACAGCTTTGGGCGATGGATGAGTAGAGAAATTGGTGGGGATGGAGAGGACTCATTGGTGGCATCTGATTCCAGTAAGTATTGGAATTCACTTGAGAATCAAAATGGGGTTGAGGAAGTGTCAAGCTTGTCCCGTCAAATGCAATTAGATAATGACTTGATGGGCCCTTCACTGTCGCAAGACCAGCTTTTCAGTATTTTGGATTTTTCCCCTGATTGGGCATATCCTGAACTGGAGACCAAGGTATGACTACCTATTCTCTTATTACTAGTATATATATAGATACTGCAGGGATGGAGGCCATTCCAACTCTCCATCTTCTTTGTTATGAGAAGTATGTCTGAGTTTGAAATAAGTAAATAAAAGGCTACGGAAATAGAAACTATTGAGATTCTTTTAAAATCATCTGAAACTAATTTTTATATGGATTGTTGTAGGTCTTAGTAACAGGTATATACATGGGGGACTTAAATGATATCCATAAGTATAAGTTTTCTTGTATGTTTGGGGAAATTGAGGTTTCAGCGGAGGTTTTAGGCCCAGGTGTTCTTCGATGTCAAGCCCCTCATCATACTCCTGGAAGAGTGCCTTTTTATGTTACGTGCAGCAACAGGTTGGCTTGTAGCGAAGTGCGGGAATTTGAATATCGAGTGTGTCCATCCCAGGAAATGGTTGCTGGCTCAAGTACAGATAATGAGGCTGTAGATGAAATGCTGCTTCAGATACGATTTGCAAAATTATTGTATTTGAATTTCAATAAAGCACAAATATATTTGTCCCTTGATGAAGGTGGAAGCTGTGGCCTACAAAATATGATGTGTTCTTTGACCAAAGATGGTGATGAAGAGTGGCTAGAGATGGAGAGATCATTAAAAGATTCTCCCTTTGATAAGTCTCGAGAACAGTTGATGCAGAAGTTACTGAAGGAAAAATTGTACACCTGGCTTCTTTGGAAAATAAATGACAAAGATAAGGGCCCAAACGTTTTAGATAACAAGGGACAAGGAGCTCTACACTTGGCAGCTGCACTTGGTTATGACTGGGCAATGGGTCCAATTGTGTCTACTGGTGTCAATGTCAATTTCCGTGATGTGCATGGTTGGACAGCACTTCACTGGGCTGCATTCTATGGCAGGTAATCTACTTTGCAACTAAGCTTGCTAATTGTTGTATGATGTGTCTGGGTGCTGCATAGTTGAAAATAATATATTTACTTTAATCTGTTAAAGGTTGACCATATATATTACTTTGCTGCATTGTGCAATGAAAGGTACTTTTTTGTATGATGATTTTTCCATTAATAACCATCAGTGAACTAGATAGACCAGTCCAACTAGGGAGCTAAATGAGAGTAATCAGAGTTTCAGGGTCTTGAATTTCAACTGAGAGTGTGGTTGGTCAGAGACTTGAAAACTATTTATTGATCTGGCCCATTTCTCTAATGCATTTCTAGTGTATCATATGTATGTAAAACTATTTGGTATGATAAGATTGAGAGGAATATGGTGTAAATCATTATCAGATAGTACAGATGATGTAATGTCCCAAAATTTTATTTGGCTAATTTTCACACCATTTTGCTTCGGAAATTATGCCGTAAATTTCTTTACTTAAATTACGCAATTTGCAACAGGAAATTAACAGCATACAGATAAGACTAATTGTGAGAACTGCAACTCAAAAATAAACAATAGATACATGCAAGGAATCTCAACTTTATTATATTATTGAATAAGTACACTAGCCAATACAGAATGACTGAAAGTAGCTGAGATATAATAAGTGGCCTCCAAAATAATCCACTCGAATGCTGAAATTGGGCCTCCAAAACTGAACTGAACTGCACTGCAACTGCTAAGCTCTCTTGTGAATTCTGGATGAACTCACCAAGGGGAGAGATGGGTACTCGCCCACTCTCACTAAATCACCCAAGAGTTTCCGTCTTGGGGCTACTACTGATGTTGGGAACTCCCAGTTCTCCAAACCTATACACAAGAAACAAATGCACAACTTCAAGATGTCCCAAATGATCCCCTCGGTTTTAAAGACTCCATAAATAGATCTCCAAGCCTCTAGAAGGATGTTATTTTACTATTATTCTAGAAGCTCGCCCCTTGACTTAATCTTAAGTGACTTTAATTTTATTTTATTTCACTTAAGTCACTTTGGCCTTTCCCCCCAATTAATTATTTTTCTCCCTTTAATTAAATGACTAATTAAAGCCATTTTTTATCTGGGAAAATGGTAAATCGCCCACCATACTCTCTCCGGCCATTGGAAGTCACTTCTCAACACTCCATCTTGTAGATCTTCTTGTTCCGGTTCCAACAAGCTATTACACTGAGGCATTCCATCAAATGGTCCTCCCAGAATGCCACCTCAAGCGTAATTAATTAAGTCAGGCCTAGTAATAACCTTTTTTTTGAAAGATGTCAGAATGCAACAGAACGAAGGGAAAGCTGTGCGGATGATGGAATATGCCAAGCGAATGCCATCAGATCCCATAAAAACTCCTCAAAACTCCCCCGAGACTCTTGATGATATAATCTTGCTCTCCTGACCTGGGCATCCCGTGCCCTGGTGTAAATTTATGTAGATGTTCTATGCTTGATGCAACTTTACTTTCTCTTCAATATTAGACAGCAATCACATAAACAATAAAGTAAAATGCTGATAGAACATACCAGTTGGTCCACAGAAGACAAGCCAAAAATATATATAAGTGTGTTGGTGCATTACGACGGTCAACGGGATGCTTCAACCATCAAAGTCTCAATATGGTCAGCGAACCAACAATGTCACACAACCCTCTAGAACAGTCAAACGGTCAACTCAAAAGTCAATCCAAAAGCCAACGGTCAACACAAACAGCAGCAACAGCTAAGTCAATGCTGAAAAGTCAAAGTCAACGTTTGCCTCGGGAATTGTGCCAGAAAATGCAGATTAGGAAAGTCGAAATTTTGGGAGAGTTTCCGGCCGATTTTACCTTGCGTTGACCAAAGTCAACGCTGGTTAAAGTTTGCTGCAGAAACCCTAGACCGAAATCAGAAATGTGCTGCTACTAGAAATTTGCCACATGTGGAGAGAAGAGCCACCAAGGACATCGGACCAATCAGATGAGGAGAGAGAAATGTGTGAGAATGAGATGAGTGAAAATGTCCAACGTTGACCAATATATATCCATCAGTGAGGGTGTGTGACACAACTGCTGGGGCACAAAACCTTACGGTCGACATACACATATCTTGAATAAATTCAAAATAAATGTTCTGCTCATTAGATCAAGATGATCTTTAGCTCGATCTGGCACCTCTCCGAAAGAGGAACCCAATAAATGTATTCACAACAGGCCATACTCGCTGCAATGTATTCAACCTCATTAGTGCTCAAAGCCACCAACTTTTGCTTCCTGCTCATCTAAGATATCGAAGCAGACCCAAGTGTGAAGCAGCATCTAGATATGCTCTTTCGATCCACCACACTGCCAGCCCAATTGACATCAGTATATCCAAGGAGTGTCACACTTCTGACAGTGTATCTCAACCCATGGTTTATCGTGCCCCGAAGATATCTTAGAAGATTCTTGGCACCAACCTAGTGAGTGTGATGAGGCTCAACCATTTGTTGACTCAAAGTGTTCACTACAAAACATATGTCCGGACGGGTGTTCACTAAGAACATCAGGGCCCCTACGAGTTGACGATACTCAATAGGATTTGCTAACACAGGCCCAGCAGTGCTGCAACTCAACTTCTTAAAGTTGAGCTCCATCGTTGTTGACAGGGACTTACAGTCCAGCATACCAAATCTTTCTAGAAGCTTCACAATGTATTTTCCTTGAGAGAGGAAAATCTAGCGAGGTCTCTGGCAGACCTCCAGGCCTAGGAAGTGATGCATCAGTCCTAGGTCTTTCATCTCGAACTCAGCAGCGAGCTCCTTCTTGCACTGATGAATGAGAGGGACAACACTTGTCAGGAAGAGGTCATCCACATACAACACCAGAATGAGAGGCTTCTCTCTATCAACCTTGAAGTAAAGGTTTGGATCAGCGTTACTACGAGTGAAGCCCAGCTTCATCAGGTAGGTATCAATTCTCTTGTACCAAGCTCTGGGTGCTTGCTTCAACCCATAGAGGGCTTTCTTCAAACTGCAGACATGGGTGTCCCAATCCTGAACTTCGAACCCCAGAGGTTGCTCCACATACACCTCTTCCTTTATCGCACCATGCAGAAATGCGGTCTTCACATCCATCTGATGAAGACTCCATCCTTGCATAGCAACAAGGGCTATGATAGATCAAATGGTGGTATATCAGGCCACAGGTGCAAATATGTCATCATAGTCTATGCCTTCCTTTTGAGAGAAGCCACGGGCAACGAATCTTGCCTTGAACTTTTCAGCACTTCCATCAGATCCATGCTTGATCTTGTAGAGCCATTTCGAGGTGACAATTGCTTTTTCCTCCGGTCTTGGAACCACATCCCAGACATCATTCTTCAATATGGACTCATATTCTAAGTGCATAGCATCCTTCCAGACTTGATGCTTTACGGCTTCCTCAAAAGATCCAGGCTCAGATTGTACAAAAGTACTCATGGCTGTTAGATACTTGGTATCTATTCGGCTTCTTGCTTTCACGGAATGTCCCCCTTGGGGCCATATGTCCCTCGACATCCTCGAGAGTGTCCCTGAGCCATGATGGTCCCTCCCGTAGTGAAGGAGGTGGATCAATCGGGTCCATCGGTCCTTCAACATCAGTCATCGTCTCATCCTTCGGTTCTTCTTGATTTCCAGGCCTTGCTTCATGATCTTCCTCAGATCTCGGAAGATTGACTACTTTCCTCATGGAAGCATCTTCGTCAAAGGTGACATCGTGACATATCTCCACTTCCCTATGACCAGGCACATAGACTCTACAGGCCTTCGAAGTTTCGCTGTAGCCCACAAACATTCCCTTCTTCCCAGAAGCATCCAGCTTGCTCCTCTTCTCTTTCGGCACATGAAAATAAATAGAACATCCAAAAAATCTAAAATGTGAGACGTCAGGTTTCTTACTAGTGAAAACCTCTTCGGGAGTTTTGGAGTCTAGAGCGGAATGCGGGCATCGGTTTTGTATGTACACAGCAGTGTTCGCAGCTTCTCCCCACAAAAACTTCGGTAGACCCTGGTCACATAGCATGGCATGGGCAGCTTCCACAATGGTCCTATTCTTTCGTTCAACAACGACATTCTGCTCAGGAGTATAGACAGTTGTGGTCTCCCTCTTGATGACAGCTTCTTTGCAAATGTTCTTGAACTCGTTTGTCTCATATTCAGTTCCATTATCGGTCCTCAATATCTTGATCTTCTTCCCTATCAGATTTTCCACCAAGGCTTTGAAGGTACGGAACCACATGAAAGCCTCATCCTTCTTCTTCAAGAAGTATATTCAGGTTTTGCGAGAGAAGTCATCTATGAATGTCATATAATAAGAACATCCTCCCAAGGATGTCACAGGAAGTATCCCAGACAGATCAGAATGTATCAATTGCAAGACATCAAATGTCTTTGTGACACTTGAGGGAAAAGGTCCCCTTGTATGCTTTCCTTCAGCACAACCCTGACATACACCTTCATGATTATTTGAAAAATCAAGCATCCCCGTTACCACCTTCCTTGCTTCGGGAAGGGCCTTGTAGTGAAGGTGTCCAAACCTTCGGTGCCATAGTTCAGTCTGTCGAATAGTATCACACGTCATCGCTCCTAGTGGACCTTCTCCAACCTGGTAGAGTGTATCAACTCTAAACCCAATTGTGATAGCTTCCTTGAAGCCCTTCTTCCAGATATACACCTTCCCATCAATGAATGCCACATTGAAACCTTTATCTTCCGTGGATGAAATAGACACAAGGTTCTTCTTCAAATCGGGTACATAGAATACATCTTGCAAGCAGAGGACTTGACTTTGAGACAAGTGGAGGGTCACAGTCCCTGTCCCTTTCACGGAATATGTGGCATTATCTCCAAGGATAATTTCCAGATTAGTATCCTTCTCAACCATATCAGAAAGTGCTTCCTTGAACCCAGTGATGTGCCTTGAGGCACCACTATCTATCAACTAGACATCCATAGTGTCGGGTGGAGATGCAACAGAGAGGGCAGATACAAGAATGAATTCATTTCGTTATAAACAACATTTGATTCCTCATACCTGGAGTTTCTCAACCTTTTGAAAGGTTGACCATTTCTGCCTGAGGGAGCTTTCCTCTTTCCCTTGAACCTGTTGTTCCTTTGATTGCCATTCCTCTGGTTGTTGTTGTTGTCATCATCATCGGGAGAATCCTTCTTGAATTGGCATTCTCTAGCATAGTGACCTAGCCTATGACAAGTGTACTTGCCCTTCTTTCCTTGGGCCCCTGCTCTTCCTTTGTTCTTTGGACCACCAAAGTTCTTCTTTCTAGAATGAGTGGCGTAGGCAGCATTTCCTTCATTTTCATACTCCTTCATTCTTGTCTCTTCTTGTACGCATCTCGATAGTACTTCGTCAAAGTCAGGTATCCCATTGTTATTGAGAATGGTAGTGTTGAACACATGCCATTTGGATGAGAGCCCTCCAAGTGCAGTGAGTACTATCTCTCGATCAGCTATTGTCTCCCCAATAGCCAGCAGATTGTTCCTGATGTCGGTTAGCTTCAGAAAATATTATTGAACAAACTCATCCTTGCCTTTCTTCACATTCTTCAATTGATTCTTGAAGAATAGGACTTGATTCACATTGTTGGCCTTGAACATGTGGACCAACTTATCATACATCTCTTTGGATGTGCCCAACTCAGAGATGTAGGCAACCAGACTCTTGTGAATTGAGTCCCTGATCATCTCCATTGTAGTTTGAGGAACCCATCCTCTTCTTCGGTGATTGCTACAAATTAGGGCTTTGTCTTCACCTTAGCTCTGATACCATGTAAATTTATGTAGATGTTCTATGCTTGATGCAACTTTACTTTCTCTTCAATATTAGACAACAATCACATAAACAATAAAGTAAAATGCTGATAGAACATACCAGTATATCGACAGAAGACAAGCCAGAAATATATATAAGTGTGTTGGTGTGTTGCTGCGGTCAACAGGATGCTTCAACCAACAAAGTCTCAATATGGTCAGTCAACCAGCAATGTCACACAACCCTTTAGAACAACCAAACGGTCAACTCAAAAGTAAACCCAAAAGTCAATGGTCAACAAAAACAGCGCAACAGTGAGGTCAATGCTGAAAAGTCAAAGTCAACGTTTTGCCTCGGGAATAGTGCCAGAAAATGCGGATTAGGAAAATCGAAATTTTGGGGGAGTTTTCGGTCGATTTGACCTTGCGTTGACCAAAGTCAGCACTGGTCAAAGTTTGCTGCAGAAACCCTAGACCGAAATCAGAAATGTGCTGCTGCTAGAAAATTTCCCACGTGTGGAGAGAAGAGCCACCAAGGACATCGAACCAATCAGATGAGGAGAGAGAAATGTGTGAGGATGAGATGGGTGAAAATGTCCTCCAACGTTGACCAATATATATCCATCAGTGAGGGTGTGTGACACAACTGCTGGGGCACAAAACCTTAAGGCCGACCTGCACATATTTTGAATAAATTCAAAATAAATGTTCTGCTCATCGGATCAAGATGATCTTTAGATCGATCTTGCACCTCTTCGAAAGAGGAACCCAATAAAAATATTGGTATCTTCATCTGAGCATCACAACATGGAGTTTGGACCTAGTTGTCCAAAATTAACACCTGGAAATCCACCCTAGTTGTACTATAGAGGAAAATAAAAAAGGGGACATAATAGATGATGAGAGTTTTAAATCTCTTTGCAAATTAATTAATGGTGAACTAGAAAATATTTCCTAGATGTCAGGATATGAATCGCTATTGAAGCTATTTTAAGTGAAGAAAATGTTGATTTTTAATTTACCTTGGACAAGTGGTTTCCCATGGTTTAGCCTACCTAGGAAAAAGTCTCCAAAATATTTCTTTTCCTAAGTGTGACTTTATAAAGTGAAAATGACTTTATAAGTGGTAAAGTCAATATTAAATTATTAAGTGAAAATGACTTGGTAAAGTCAATGTTAAATTATTAAGTGAAAATGACTTTGGTAAAGTCAATGTTAAATTATAAAGTGAAAAGTGACTTTAGACATAAAGTACAATGTGGGTACTTTATTTAATGGGTGAGTTAAAAAATAGAAAGTTAGAATTAAATGCACATTTATTCTCATCCTTTGATCTAAATGAATTTGAGCCATTAGATCTTAGGGTTGCCCAAAAGTCATTTAGGGAAACAAAAAGGGGGAAAAGAAAAGAGAGACTGTATTCATTCATTCTTCATGAGTAGATTGGAGAAAAGAGGCTAAGGGTCGGAGAAAAGTTCTGAAAGAGAACTCTGTTGTAGCAAGCTGAAGGAGTGATTTCGAGGCAAAGTTGGGCACGGAAATCAAGGCATAGAAGACAACAAAAGGTACAATATGAACAACATATAATGCTGTGAGCTGCACTCAGTTCGAGAGAAGTTTTTGAGCAATTTTTTTTTTTTGAAAAAAATACATACAGTTCATACAACGACATGGAAATCTGTATAGTCTGTACGAAATCTGTACGGTACAGTCCGCATCTGTACAATACATTATCAGCTTCAGGTGGGCACGAAAATCGAGGCAAAGTG
Organism: Pinus albicaulis; assembly: GCA_034641835.2. Classification (NCBI taxonomy): domain Eukaryota; kingdom Viridiplantae; phylum Streptophyta; class Pinopsida; order Pinales; family Pinaceae; genus Pinus; species Pinus albicaulis. Next base: position 86,501,701 of record CM076573.1, read on the forward strand.
GGCATGGTTTTCAAGGAATTTTGGGCTAAAGAGATAAGTTATATTTTCCTGTTTTGTTTCGTCTACAAATGTATTTTTCTTGAACTTGAAAGGTAAATAAATTTGAAGAGCTCTTTAATAGCTTTTCCCTGGAGAAGATTGAAGGGGTTTTGCTTGGGTCTAAGTTGACCAAAAATCTGTGTGTATTTTTTATGTATCCCTGGTCTATTTATGTCCATATTTATTTTCAGCATGTGTTGACAGTCGTATGTGTTTTAATCTAAAAATTTTCATTTCCAGAATTCTATATATTGAATGTAAGTTTATGGGAAATGGCATTTAATTGAATGAGAGTGATAAGGTGAAATTAAAACCGGGTTGGGATTGCAGGAAATTTTTTATTCATTAAATTTCAACATGGTATCAGAGCTACAGGTTGAAAATTGCAGTTTGAACAACAAACAACAGTTTGAGATAACAAACAGTGGTTTGGACAACAAACTGAATTTTTGGACAACAAATTCAGTTTGGACAACAAACTGAGATTTTGGGACAACAATGTGAAATTTTACACAGATTGAACTTTTGTGACAACAAGGTGTGCTGGAAAGTTCATTTCTCCATTTTCTTGGTTTTGTAAATTTTGGACAACAATCATGGCAGTGTTCTTAAGGATAAAGGACATATTGGATGGGATATCCAATTATGCCGTTTGGAAGGACATAATTTAGACAATGTTTGAGGAGGCAACAGTTTTGGACATAGTGTGGCAAAAGGTTGTACCTCCTACTGCTGCAGATGAACTTGCTGAATTCACAAAAAATAATGTAAAGGCAAAAATGATTTTGATGGATAGTTTGAAGGATCATGTGGTTCCTCAGGTGAGAGTGTTAAATTTAGATAACCATGGTGTTCTATGCTTGATGCAATTTTACTTCTATCTTTCTTAGGCTCGATACAAAATAACAATCACATAAACATGAAAGTAAAATGTTGATAGAACACAATAATAGATCAATAGAAGACAAGCCAAATATAGATCAGATTTACAATTCCTTTTGTCCAACAAAGATATGAGATATTGTTGCGTTACGACAGTCAATAGGATGCTTCAGCCAGCAAAGTCTTTCTTGGTCAGCCAATCCTTCATGTGTCACACCCACAACCCTCAAAGATAGCTCATCACAAGTCAACGCTAGTCAATGTAGGCAACAACAGAAAAGTCAACGTAGCAAATTAGGGCTTTGGTCAAACAACCCGAAATTCCTCTATTTTAGTGCCCAACAATACGACCTCCTAAAATCAGATTTTTGGCAAAAGATGGACATCAAATGACCAAGGGTTGACCATGGTCAACGCTGTAGCAGAAAGCCTAAACAGTTCTGCAGAAATTAGCAGCTTCGCTCCACACATGCGAGGGGAAAAAGGCCTCCAAAGGATATCGAACCATTCAAATCACAATGAGAGAATGTGTGATGAGTTGATGAGAAAATAACCTCCAAGTCTCTCCAATTTATATCCATCAATGAGGGTGTGTGACACATCTATTAGGCATGTGAGCCTACATTACAAATTTGACTGACCTTGCTAATGTGGAAAATAAATTAAAAATAAATGTTCTGCTCATCCAAACAAGATGATCTTTAGATCAATCTTGCACCTCTCCGAAAGAGGAATCCAACAAAAATATGACCATCGTCATATGAATAGTGTAACATGGAGTTTGGACCTAGTTGCCCAAAATTAATGCTCCCTCTCAACTAGGTAGAACTCCATTTGTCCACAAGTGCCATCCATTAGTACCATCATGTACTTTCACCAAACATCGTGCGTCATCCTGCCGTAAGTCTGCTTTGCTGGCTCTTTCTTGGATAGAACAAAAGGTGAGTCACAAAGTCATCACACACAGTTGACTCGAAGTCAGCTTATAGGTAAAAACCTCTCTTGGACTCGTAAAGAGTCTCATACTAACCCGAAGTTAGTTTATTGACCCGAAGTCAGTTTAGAGGTAAGAACCTCATCATACTTGATTTCAGATCAAGGTGTTGGACAGGTGCCATCCTAGACATAGAGAGTACGACAATCTCCGATGCGTCCATCGGTTTTGCTATTGGTCTCTATCTACATTTCCCATCGCATTGGCCAAATGATAGGTACTTCCCATGAGTCCGAAACTCCATGGGTAGGATGCGTGCGGGGGCACAGATCAAAGAGAGGCGAACCAACTCAATATCATAACGGTGGGGCAGAAGCACAACAAGGTTCAGCAAGCCTAGCCCCGTATGTGCTTATAGCTCCAAGAAGCTATCCCGAAGCCCCCTGGAGCTTCCAAAGCTCATAGTCCAACTCAATCAGGACCCTCAGAATAGGTCTTTCCACGATTCCAAGCTTCTCACGGAACGTTAGGAACTTGACCTTCCCCAGGGGCTTCGTGAGAATATCCGCGATCTGGTCATCAGTGCCTATATGATCGAGCCTTACGACGCCTCCTATACCATATCCCGGATAAAGTGGTACTTGATATCAATATGCTTGGATCGATCGTGGAACACAAGATTCTCATAAAGATGAATCCCACTCTGGTTATCACAAAGGATAACGGTGGTATCTAGCACATGCCCAAATAACTCACTGAAGATCTTTTGCAACCAAACAGCTTCACAACAGGCCATACTCACTGCAATGTATTCCGCCTCAGCGGTGCTCAAAGCCACCGACTTCTGCTTCCTTCTCATCTAAGATATCGAAGCAAAACCCAAGGTGAGGCAACATCCAGATGTGCTCTTGCGATTCACCACACTGCTAGCCCAATCGACATCAGTATATCCATGGAGTCGCTAATTCCCGGCAGTGTATCTCAGCCCATGGTTGATTGTGCCCCGAAGATATCTCAATAGATTCTTGGCACCAATCCAGTGAATGTGAGGAGGATCAACCATATGTTGACTCAAAATGTTCACTGCAAAACATACGTCCGGACGGGAGTTCGCTAAGAACATCAGGGCCCCCATGAGTTGTTGATACTCGGTAGGATTTGGTAGCATGGGCCCAACAATGTTTCCACTCAACTTCTTAAAGTTGAGTTCCAACGGTGTTGACACAGACTTACAGTCCACCATACCAAATTTCTCTTGTAGCTTCACGACATATTTTCCTTGAGAAAGGAAAATCTCGCCTGGCCTCTGCTAGACCTCCAAGCCTAGGAAGTAGTGCATCAGTCCTAGGTCTTTCATCTCAAACTCGGAAGCTAGCTCCCTCTTACACTGATGAATGAGAGGGTCAACACCTGTCAGGAAGAGATCGTCCACATAGAGAACCAAAATGAGAGGCCTTTCTCTATCAACCTTAAATAAAGGTTCGGATCAGCGTTACTTCGAGGGAAGCCCAACTTCATCAAGTAGATATCTATCCTCTCGTACCAAGCCACGGGGGCTTGCTTCACCCCATAGAGGGTTTTCTTCAACTTGCATAGATGGGTGCCTTTGTTGATTTTTGTAGCATCCGGAAGTGTTCCAAGTCTCAAACTTTGCAGGGAGGCTTGGACAACAACTTTCCAAAGAACCTAGAAACAATGTGTGGAAATTTCACTCGGTCCATGACTTATTAAAATAATTAATTATTTTAATGAAGAACCTAAGTCTAAACTTAGGGAAATGAAATAATTAAAGGGTATTAATAAGTCAGAGTGTGAATCTTCTAGAAAACATGGATCAAGTCAAGTTTTAATCTTAGCCATTGATTAATCTTCTAATCTGGGCCGTTGGTTCTCCAACAAGAAGATTATAAAAGAAGGCTTGAGGGTCATTTGGAAAACAAGTCGGGCATACACTCAATACCCAAAGGAGATCGATTATGAAGTAATAGAATTCGATTTCAGTGGGAGAGTTGTAGTGCGAAGAGTTTGCAGAAGCATAAGGCGAATTGAGGCAGTAGTGATCGAGATCAGGGACAGAGGGCAACAATGGGCCACTGGAGGCAGCTTGAGGCTGCAGTGCAGGGAACCCACGCATTCCTTACGCAGACATACGCAGTCTAGTGCTGAGACTGCGTAGTGAAACACGCCGACAGGCACAAGAGCCAGCAGGGGTTGATCAGGGTGTCAAAGAATTGTTCGAGGGAGCCAGAAATTCAGTCTCAAGTGTTTCAAATTTTATCTGCCATTATATTTCCCTATAATGATATCATTTGTTGAAGAATTAATAAAACCCATTTGTTGCAGCGGTTTTCTCGCATTGGGTTTTTCCGGGGACAATTGTCCAAAAATAACTGTGTACATGTGATTAATTCTTGTGCTTATGTCCTTTACTGGTTATATCTCTACATATGTATCTGTGAATGTTGTAGTAGTATTTATTTCGATATTTGCTAGAAGATTTCTGAAAAATAACTTATTGAAATAATAATTAGGAGGAATAAATCTATCACTGCAACTGTATAGTTTTCAGATTGAAAATTTCACATGGTATTAGAGCCAGATATGAGTAACAGGAAGGGAGAATTGACTAGTGAACAGGAGTCTACTATTGCAGCAACAACACAGAAGGGTTCACGAAGTTCTCCAGGAAGGGAAAGAAGCATGACAAAACAGATGGATCATGATGTCTTTGTATTGGCATCCAGACTTGAGGAAGATTTTGCTTGTGTATCAAGCACTGCTTCTTCTGATGTCTGGTATATTGACAGTGGAGCCTCTGCTCACATGACTGGAGTTCGGGACTGTTTTTTCGACTACCAAGAAGGTCAGATGAATTTCAAAATAACCATGGGTAATAAAGCAAAATGCACTCCCGTTGGGAGAAGTACCATAGTTTTTTAGACTGAGGCTGGAAATAGAATCTGGGCTATTAATGTTTTGCATGTGTCGGGTTTGGGGATGAACTTGCTCTCAGTGTCTCAGCTTCAAAACCAAGGTTATGACGTCTACTTTATTGGCAATAGAGTTTACGTCAAACACCCCAGTTGGAAGAAGGCACAGATCGGGGTAAGAAGCAACAACCTGTACAAGTTGCACCTTGAGTCTCCAATGGCACTGGTCGACAGCGTAGATGAAATGGACCTGAATGAGCTATGACACATAAGAATGAGGCATTTGCATCATGGGGCATTGAGAACTCTCCAGAGCACTGTCACAAGTGTTCTAGTGCTGAGCACTAAACGAGATGATGTCTGCAAGGGGTGCATATTGGGAAAATATGCCAAGGCAACATATCAGAGAGTGTATTAGACCTGATACACTCAGATATTTGTGGACCGATGTCCACTAGAGCTCTTAGCGGTGCCGAGTACTTCATCACCTTCGTCGATGACCATTCTAGGAAAACTTGGATATACTTCTTGAAGACCAAGGATGAAGTCTTCAGTCGGATCAAAGAGTTTAAGGCTCTGGTAGAAAATCTGATATGGAAGCAGATCAAGGTGTTGTGATTAGATAATGATGGTGAATACATAGATAAAGAATTCACTGGATTCTATGCAAGGGAAGGCATCAAAAGAGAGTGGACAATTCCATACAATCTAGAGCAGAATGGTGTGGCAGAAATGAAAAACCAGACTATTATTGAAGCAACAAGAGCCATGCTGTATGACCAAGACATGCCCAAATTCCTGTGGGCTGAAGCATGTAATACAATTGTGTACATTCAGAACAAGACTCCTCACGCTACACTGGGAAAGATCACGCCATAAAGTGTCTTCATTGGCAGTAACCCTGAAGTGAGTCACTTTAGGATCTTCGACAATACAACTTACTGTCATGTGCCCAGTGAGAAGAGGAAGAAGTTTGAGATGACTTCCGAAAAAGGGTATCTGATAGGATATCGCATCTGCATTCCTGAGAGTAGGAAAGTTGTGGTGCGAAGGGATGTGAAGTTCATGGAGGAGAAGGCCTTTAGAAGATCTCGTAAGTTGTCTACTGCTACGTAGTTTGAGGAAGAGCCCCTGGTACAACCCCAACAACCAATGGCAGAAAATTTAGTTGCCTCTCTAATACATAGGGATCCAAGGGACTTGTCTCCCATGGATTTGCAAGAGAGAGTGCCGGTAGATCCACCCACTACGAGTGGGAGAACGAGCAGGGAACTTCGACAGATTTTGAAGGATGCAAAGGACTTTGTCGGAATCCCTCGAAATGAGAAGAGACAACGTAAGCAGCCTGAGAGGTATCAAGCCTTGGTTGTTCAAGTCGGAGAACCTTCTAGTTTCCGGGAAGCAACTCAGCACCAGGTGTGGGTTGATGCAATGGTGGAAGAGTACAGTTCCATCATGACGAATGATGTATGGGAAGTAGTCCCCAGACCTCAGGAGTGATCAGTTGTAGGATTTAGGTGGATCTACAAGATCAAGTATGCTGCAGATGGCAGCATTGAGAAATTTAAAGCCAGGTTTGTGGCTAAGGGGTATGCTCAGAAGGAAGGAATTGACTGGAGTGTAAAAACTCTGGTAAACTTGATAATTATATATTATTATTGATGAAGATGAAAAAGATGATTACAATGAGGGATCGCCTAGGCTTTAAATATAGCCTCAAGGTGTCCCTTGGCGAAGAGGCATGATCTTTGATCATGCCCTTCCACATTAATAACCTAAGATAACTAAATCTAATTAATAACTAATAAAATATACATAACATTGCCCCTCTCTTAAGATGCTTTGTCCTCAAAGCATACGTAATGATGGGTGTTGCTGGCGAAACGCTTCAGACTCCAAAGATGCTTCTTCAATGGGCAAGTCCTTCCACTTGATTAAATATTCGGTAATAACACGAGAGCGCAGCTTCTTATCACGAGTAGATAGGATACCCTCGGGCTCTAGAACGAGCTTGCCTTCATCATCCAAAATGGAAAGTGTTGTTTGGGGCAACTGATGGTTACCCAATGCCTTTTTTAAGCAGGACACATGGAAAACATTGTGAACACGACTGGTATCGGGAAGGCTCAACCCATAAGCGACTTGACTGATCTTTTTAATAATTTGATACGGACCATAAAACTTTGGAGCTAATTTATTTTTTCCTTTTTGTTTAAGGGACAGCTGCTTGTATGGTTGAAGCTTGACAAACACCCAGTCTCCAACTTCAAATGATCTCTCAGTGCGATTACGGTCAGCTTGTTGCTTCATACGATTCTGTGCAACACTCAAATTTTCTTTTAGAATTTGGACGACCTTTTGGTGTTCTTCTAGTTGATTTTTTACTGCTGGAAAATTAGTTTGAACTGAAGAAAAATCTTTCCACTTCGGAGGCTCATATCCATATAGAGCCTGGAACGGAGTCATTTTTGTCGATGTATGGTAAGTAGAATTATACCACCATTCGGCAAGATGCAACCATTGGACCCACTTATTTTGTTTCTTCGTAGCATAACACTGTAGGTAAGCTTCCAAACATTTATTAACAACCTCTGTTTGCCCATCTGTTTGAGGGTGATAAGCCGAGCTCATGTTGAGGTAGGTTCCAACATGGTTGAACAATTCCTTCCAAAAGTTTCCTTTAAATTTGGCATCCCTGTCACTGACAATAACTTTCGGAAAGTCGTGTAGTTTATAAATATGTTTGCAGAATATCTCTGCAATTTGCTTTGCAGAGTCTGTTTTTTTAATAGCGATAAAGTGAGCATACTTGGTGAGTCTATCTACTACAACGAAGATCTTATCCTTTCCATCCGATACAGGTAATCCTTCAATAAAATCCATCGATATTTCTTCCCACTTCTGAGCCGGAATATTTAAGGGATGAAGTAAGCCAGGTGTCATAATGTTTTCAATTTTATTTCTTTGACACTTGTCACATTCTGCAACATATTTTTGAATATCGTGACTCATACCCTTCCAGAAAAATGACTGACGTGCATTGTAGTAGGTTTTGAAATATCCTACATGTCCCGATGACATGGAATCATGTGATTCCTTGAGTATTTTTGATATAAACTTGGATTTGGAATTTAAATAAATTCTCCCTTTGTACCATAAGATATCGTTCTTCCATTCAAATTTTGAATTCCCTGGGAGATTGTTGATTATAGCCAAAATGTCCGGATCTTTGGCGTACTCACTTCTAATCTCATTAAGCCGTTTAGGCACAACAATTGAAACTGCAAGTAATGTTGTTTCCTCATCTTTTCTAGACAGGGCATCCGCTACTACATTGTCCTTTCCTTTCTTGTGTAATATCTCCATGTCAAAAGCGGCAATCTTCTCGATCCATTTTTGTTGTTCTTCAGAGAGTGTTTTTTGCTGAAGAGAGAGGGGCAATACTAAGCTTAATGGAAGGTGGCGGCGAATGTGGTGGTTGTCAGTGGTTGGTCGGTGTATGTTGTGTAAAGTTGTGTGCAGGTGGGAAGGCCGAGGGAAAAGGCCCAGAGTGGTAAGGAACAATGTGGTGGTGAGTGCGTAGAGGGTTAGCGTATGAGCTTGAGAGGGGAAGGTTGTGGGGGTGTGAGTGCAGTGAGGAATTGAGCGTGAGAGTGATGGGGGAAAAAAATCTGCAGAAAATTGGTTTTAAAAAAAATTCTGAAATTTCCTTCGAATTCTTTAGCCTGATGATCACACAGATCCAGAAGAGCGATGGCTTCGATACCAATGGAGTGTAAAAACTCTGGTAAATTTGATAATTATATATTATTATTGATGAAGATGAAAAAGATGATTACAATGAGGGATCGCCTAGGCTTTAAATATAGCCTCAAGGTGTCCCTTGGCGAAGAGGCATGATCAAACAAGGTGTCCCTTGGCGAAGAGGCATGATCTTTGATCATGCCCTTCCACATTAATAACCTAAGATAACTAAATTTGATTAATAACTAATAAAATATACATAACATTGACTATGAAGAAACCTTCGCCCCGATAGCCAGGTACACCTCTATCAGGTCTGTGATATACCTTGCTGCGCAGATGGGATGGTAAATTCACCAGATGGACGTCAAGACAACATTCTTGAACGGGGTGATAGAGGTAGAGGTGTATATAGAAAAACTGGAGGGCTTTGAGACACATGATCAGAAGACTCATGTGTGCAGATTGAAGAAAGCGTTATATGGACTGAAGAAAGCTTCTAGAGCCTAGTATGGTCAAATTGACAGCTACCTGCAGAAGACGGGATTTGTCAAGAGTGACACAGATCCCAACCTCTACTATCTGAGAGTAGGGAGTGAGCCGTTGATACTGGTTTTGTATGTGGATGATCTATTCTTGACAGCATCATCAAGGCTCATCACAGACTGCAAGAAGAATTTGACATGAAGGATCTAGGACTGATGCACTATTTTATGGGGTTGGAGGTTTGGCAGCAAAATGGGGAGACCTTCCTTGGTCAAGGAAGATACACTGCAGAGATTCTGAAGAGATTTCGGATGGAGGATTGTAGATCCACGACAACTCCAATGATCACCAACTGGAAGAAAATCGACATGTCCGAAGGCGATGAGGCTGATCCTACGCTATATGGGCAACTCATACGGTCGTTGATGTATTTGGTAAATAAAAGGCCAAACATCTGTTATGCTGTAAGTAGTAAATACCCTCAGTCAATTCATGGTGGAACCGAAGAGGGCAGATTGGGCAGTAACCAAGCATGTTCTCAGGTACCTTCAAGGAACAATCGAACTTGGATTGAAGTACACCCGTAGCAATGATGTCAGTTTCACCAATGCAAATTGGGCTGGAAGTTTAGTAGATCGGAAGAGTACCAGTGGGTGCTGTTTCAGTCTAGGACTAGGAATGACTTCCTAGTGCAGCAGGAAACATAAGTTCGTAGCACTGAGTTCAGTAGAAGCAGAGTATATGGCAATCATCACAGCTTCGTGCGAGGCCATATGGCTTCGAGAACTGTTAGTGAACCTACTCAAGGAGAAAATGGAAGCGACAAACATCTTATGCGATAATCAAAGTTGCATCAAGTTCTTTGAAAATCTTGTGTTTCATGATAGGTCGAAACATATTGACATCATGTGTCACTTCATCAGGGACTTTGTAAAACGTGGAGCTGTTCAGTTGTAGTACACTCCAACAGGAGAACAGGTGGCAGACATCCTCACGAAAGCTCTAGGGAAGACAAAGTTTGTCTACTTCAGAGAGAAGATGGGCATGATGAAGAATCCCTTCCAGTAGCAGGAATGGATATGATCAGCAGTATTCAAAGGGAGCTGTGGTACAGATGCAACAGTGACAGTGGCAATGTTAAAGGCAATGGTACAGAGGACAACAGTGCAACAGATGATGGGCAACGTCCAGAGATAAGCAACGCAGAGGTTGCTTCAAAAGTAGAGCAGCATGCAACAGGCATATTGTTGGAACACCTTCATCGCTAAGAGGGAGTGTTGATTTTTGTAGCATCTGGAAGTGTTCCAAGTCTCAAACTTTGCAAGGAGGCTTGGACAACAACATTCCAAAGAACCCAGAAACAGTTTGTGGAAATTCCACTCGATTCATGACTTATTAAAATAATTAATTATTATAATGAAGACCCTAAGTCTAAACTTAGGGAAATGAAATAATTAAAGGGTATTAATAAGTCAGAGTGAATCTTCTAGAAAACATTGATCAAGTCAAGTTTTAATCTTAGCCATTGAGTAATCTTCTAATATGGGCCGTTGGTTCTCCAACGAGAAGATTATAAAAGAAGGCTTGAGGGTCATTTGGAAAACAAGCCGGGCATACACTTAGTACCCGAAGGAGATCGATTATGAAGTAATAGAGTTTGATTTCAGTGGGGAGAGTTGCAAGGCGAAGAGTTTGTAGAAGCAGAAGGCGGAGTGAGTCAGTGGTGATTGAGATTAGAGACATAAGGAGAATCCAAATAGTCCCTACACAGATTACACAGTCCAATGTTGGGACTGCGCAGTGAAACACACAGACAGGCAGAGGAGCTAGCATGGGCTGATCAGGGTGTCAGAGAATTGTTCGAGGGAGCCGAAAATTCAGTCTAGGGTGTTTCAAATTTTATCTGCCATTATATTTCCCTGTAAAGTTATCGTTTGCTGAAGAATTAATAAAACCCTCATCTGCTGCATTGGTTTTCCCGCATTGGGTTTTTCTGGGGACAATTATCCAAAAATAACTGTGTACATGTGATAGATTCTTGTGCTTATGTCCTTTACTAGTTATTTCTCTGCTTATGTATTTGTGAATGTTGCAGTAGTATTTATTTCGATATTTGCCAAAAGATTTCTGAAAAATAACTTATTGAAATAATAAGTAGGAGGAATAAATCTATCACTGCAACTGTATAGTTTTCATATTGAAAATTTCACAGTCTCTATCTCGGACTTCGAACCCAAGAGGTTGCTCCACATATACCTCTTCCTTTACAGAACCATGCAAAAAAGTGGTCTTCACATCCATCTGATGGAGACTCCATCCTTGCGTTGCAGCAAGGGCAATAATAGATCGGATGGTGGTGTAGCGGGCCACAGGTGCAAATATATCATCATAATGTATGCCTTCTTTTTAAGAGAAGCTTCAAGCAATGAATTTTTCCCTGTACTTTTCAACACTTCCATCAGATCCACGCTTGATCTGATAGAGCCATTTCGAGGTAACAACAGATTTGTCCTCTGGTCTCAGGACCACTTCCCAGACATCATTTTTCATAATGGACTCATATTCTTCGTTCATAGCATCCTTCCAAACTTGATGCTTTACAACCTCTTCAAATGATGTAGTCTTAGATTGTACTATCGTACTCATGGCTACTAGATACCCTTGGTATCTCTTCGACTTCTTGCTTTCACGGAATTTCCCCCTTGGGGCAATATGTCTCTCGGCATCTTCAAGAGTATCCCTAAGCCATGAGGGTCTTCTCTTATTTGAATGAGGTGGATCAATGGGATCTATAGGTCCTTCAACATCGGGCATCAGGTCATCCTTTGACTCTTCCTACTTCTTCATCTTCTTGGTCTTCCTTGGAGCTCGGAAGATTTCTCACTTTCTTGAGGGCAACATCTTCATCGAAGGTGATATCGTGGCATATCTCCACTTCTCTTTGACCAGGCACATAGATTCTATATGCCTTAGAAGTTTCTCTGTAGCCCACAAACATTCCCTTCTTTCCAGAAGCATCCAACTTGCTTCTCTTTTCTTTCGGCACACGAAAGTAAACAGGACAACCAAAATCTCTAAAATGAGAAACATCAGGTTTCTTACCAGAGAAGACTTCTTTGGGAGTTTTGGAGTCCAGAGCGGAATGCGGGCATCTATTTTGAACATACACAACAGTGTTTGCAACTTCTCCCCATAGAAACTTCGCAAGACCTTGGTCGCATAGCATGGCGCGAGCAACTTCCACAATGGTCTTGTTCTTTTTTTCAGCAACACCATTTTGTTCAGGAGTGTACACAGTTGTGGTCTCCCTCTTAGTGCCAGCTTTTCTACAAAAGTCATTAAACTCATTTGACTCATACTCGGTCCCATTGTTGGTCCTCAAAACTTTGATTTTCTTCTCTGGATTGTTTTTCCACCAAGGCCTTGAAGGTACGAAACCATTTGAGTTCTTCGTTCTTTTTCTTCAAAAAATATATCGAGGTCTTGCGGGAGAAGTCATCTGTAAAAGTCATGTAATAGGAACATCCTCCCAAGGATGTCATAGGCAGCATACCGGATAAGTCAGAATGTATCAACTGCAAAATATCGGTTGTCTTTGTGACACTTGAGGGGAATGGTCCCCTTGTATGCTTCCCTTTGACACAATCGTGGCATATACATTCATGATCATCTCTAAATTCAGGCATCCTTGTCACAACCTTCTTGCTTCGGGAAGGGCTTTGCAGTGAAGGTGTGCAAGCCTCGGTGCCATAACTCTATTTGAAGAGTTGTATCACATGTCATAGCCCCCAATGGACTTCCTCCGACCTGGTAAAGTGTATCAACTCTAAAACCAATAGAAAGAGATTCCTTGAAGTTCTTCTTCCAGATAAGTACCTTTCCATCAACAAATGCCACCTTGAACCCTTTGTATTCCATTGTTGAAATGGACACAAGGTTATTCTTCAAATTAGGTACGTACAACACATCTTCTAATCAGAGGACTTGACCTTGAGATAGATGGAGGGTCATAGTCCCTATCCCTTTCACGGGATAGGTGGCATTATCTCCAAGTATAATTTCCAGATTAGTATCATTCTCTACCAAATCAGAGAGGGCTTCTTTATAACCATTGAGGTGCCTTGAAGCACCACTATCAATCAACCAGACATCCAAGGTGTCGGGTGGTGATGCAGCAGAGAGGGCAGATACAAGAATAAATTCATTTCTCTTATATCAACAACATTAGACTCATCATACCTGGAATTTCTTGACCTCTTGAAAGGTTGCCCATTTCCACTACGATTAGAGGGAGCCTTCCTTTTTCCTTGGAACCTGTTGTTCTTGCCATTCCTTCTCGAGTTGTTGTTGTCATCATCCTTAGGAGAGTCCCTACTATTAGGGCACTCTCTTGCATAGTGACCAGACTTGTTACAAGTGTAACATCTTCCCTTCCTTCCCTTGGGCTCCGCTCTACCATGGTTTTGATTTCTCAGGCCACCATGGTTCTTCTTCTTTGCATGAGCGGCGAAGGCAGTAGGGTCACTTCCATCATTAGAGGCATACTCCATCATTCTTGTTTCCTCTTGAGTACATCTCGTCAATATTTCATCAAAATCAAGGATCACATTATTATTAAGAATAGTCGTATTGAATACATGCCAATCACGGGGAAGACCTCCAAGTGCAATAAGAACCATCTCTCGATCAGATATTGCTTCCCCAATAGCTAGGAGGTTTTTCCTGATTTCAATGAGCCTCATAAAATATGATTGAATAGATTCATCCTTACCCATCTTGATATTCTTCAATTGATTCTTGAAGAAGAGGATTTGATTAACATTGCTAGCCCTGAACATGCTCACTAGCTTATCATACATCTCCTTAGATGTCTTCAGCTCAAAAATGTAAGCAACCAAGTGCTTATGAATAGAATCTTGGAGAATCATCTTTGCTTTGATTTCCCCTTTTCTATATTTCGTCTTTGTGGCAACCGCTGCATTTGATGGGGGCTCTTGAATCTTCCCCTGCACATAGTCCATGACATCTTGATCTTCTAGCACCAAATCCAAGGACATCTTCCATGCATGATAATCAGACTTATCAGTGAATTTATCATCAACCTTGAAACCCTTGTAGGTTGAGGAGGCCATTTGTCCTTGATATGATTTCTTCCTTTAGAGATTGCTGCTAACACCAACTTGGACTCTTGGACTTTGTCTTCACCTCAGCTCTGATTCCATGTTAAATTTAGATAACCATGGTGTTCTACGCTTGATGCACTTTTACTTCTATTTTTCTTAGGCCCGATACAATATAACAATCACATAAAGATGAAAGTAAAATGCTGATAGAACACAATAATAGATTCATAGAAGACAATAAAAATATAGATCAGATTTACAATTCCTTTTGTCCAGCAAAGATATGAGATATTGTTGCGCTACGACAGTCAACATGATGCTTCAACCAACAAAGTCTTTCTTGGTCAGGCAATCCTTCATGTGTCACACCCACAGCCCTCAAAGACAACTCATCACAAGTCAACGCTAGTCAATGCAAGCAGCAACAGTAAAGTCAACGCGACAAATTAAGGCTTCGGTCAAACAACCCGTAATTCTTCGATTTTAGTGCCCAACAGTACGGCCTCCTAAAATCAGATTTTTGGCAAAAGTTGGAGGTCAAACAACCAAGGGTTGACTACGGTCAATGGTGGTCAACGCTGCAACAGAAGGCCCTAAACATATCGGCAGAAATCAGCAGCTTCGCTCCACACGTTGGAGGGGAAAAAGGCCTCCAAAGGCTATCGAACCAATCAGATCATAATGAGAGAATGTGTGATGAGTTGATGAGAAAATGACCTCCAAGTCTCTCCAATTTATATCCATCAATGAGGGTGTGTGACACATAGATTAGGCATGTGAGCCTACATTACAAATCTGGCCGACCTTGTTAATGTGGAAAATAAATTCAAAATAAATGTTCTGCTCATCCAAACAAGATGATCTTTACATCAATCTTGTACCTCTCCGAAAGAGGAATTCAACAAAAATATGACCATCGTCATATGAGCAATGTAACATAGAGTTTGGACCTAGTTGCCCAAAATTAACAAAGAGGAAACACATATGCATATCAGATGTAGGCAAATCTAACCACTCTCTATTAGAGTACCAATGAGAGCAGGAATATGGTACTCAAAGAACAACTGAAGAACATCAAGATGACAAAGGCTGAAAGTGTAGTTCATTATCTTGGCAAGGTCAAACAGGTACGTGATGATTTGACTACTATTGGTGAGGCAGTTGCACCCACATAGTTAGTCGGGATAGCTGTAGCGGGACTTCCTAAGTCTTGGGAGGTCTTTGGAGATATTTCTTACCTCTAGGGAGAATCTTCCCAATTGGGATAGATTCTAGGATGATTGTGTGCAACATGAGATACGAAAGACTGGAAGTGGTGGGGTGAAGATAGAAGATGAGGAGAATGTAGCTTGGACAGCTAGAGAGAAGAACAAAGGGAAGGCCAAGGGGCCTCATCAGATGGGGCTAAGGGAAAGGAGAAGAAGAAGAAAGATACGGATATGTCCAAAGTCAAATGTTGGGCTTGTTAGAAGATGGGACATTATGCCGCTACGTGTCTTGAGAGGAAAAACAAGGGGAAGAAGGGTACTGCAGCTTCAACAGAGATGGAGCAGTTTGCTTCACAGTTTGACAGGGACTTTGCATTTATTACTTCTACATCTAGTAGGAGTACATCATCCGATGTATGGTACATAGACAATAGTGCTTCTCGCCATATGACAGGTGCACGAGAGTTCTTTTCAAAGCTTGCAAAGAGGGCACTTGATATTAAGATTGTACTAGGAGATGACTGCACTGTGAGAGTTGTTGGTGTGGGGACTGTGATTTTTGAGGGGGAATCTTTGCCTCCTTTGAAGGTCATGGATGTTTTGTATGTTCCGGGGATGAAGAAGAACTTGATTTCAGTGTCTGCTATGAAGGAGAAGGGGTTTGATGTCACTTTCTCAAGAGGGCAGGTATTGATGCATCCCAAGGGAGCTTCGATCACTTTGGCCAAAGTGATTGGAGTACGCTCTGGAAAACTATGCAGGTTTAGTTTTCAGTTGGCAGGAGCATTGGTGAGTAGCACATCTGGTAGCAGTGAGCACTCACACTAGTACCACCAGCAGTGGGGACTTGTGCGAGTTATGGCACCAGAGGATGGCACATATGCATCACGGAGCTTTCAGAGTTCTGAGGGAGATCACTACTAGAGTTCCCGATTTCAGTGTTGAGCATTATGAGGTCTGCAGAGGGTGTGCTTTGGGCAAGTACAACAAGTTACCATTTTCAGCGAGCGACAGTAGATCTACAGGTATACTAGGCTTGATTCATACTGATGTTAGTGGTCGTATGTCTCGTGTTTCCTTGGGTTGTTATGAGTATTATGTTATATTCATTGATGACTACTCTAGGAGGACTTGGATATATTTCCTGAAGACCAAGGGTGAGGTCTTCTGTCGCTTTAAAGAGTTCAAAGCTCTTGTGGAAAAGCAGACCGGTAGGAAGATTCAGGTCTTGAGGTCAGACAATGGTGGTGAGTACACCGATGGTGGGTTTTTTGACTTCTGTGCACAGGAGGGCATTAGGAGAGAGTTCACAGTTCCTTACAACCCCCAGCAAAATGGGGTGCCTGAAAAGAAGAACAGAGCTATTGTTGGGTTGCTAGAGCGATGATTCATGATCAAGGGTTGCCTTTGTTTTTGTGGGTTGAGGCTTGCAATACTGCTATTTATCTTTTAGAACAGGAGTTCTCATATAGTATTGGGGAATATGACTTCGGAGGAGGCCTTCATTGGAGAGAAGCCTCATGTGGGTCATCTTTGTGTCTTTGGATGTCTCACATATTCTTATATCCCCAAGAAGCAGAGGAAGAATTTGGAACCCATGGCAGAGAAGGGTATCTTTATGGGTTATAGCGAGATTTCAAAGGCCTATCGGATCTTCATTCCTTCTAAACGGAGAGTGGTGATTTGGAGGGATGTGAAGTTTAAGGAGGAGAGGGCCTATTGGAGATCACGGGAGTATGATGAGAGTGAGTCACAGACTTCTCCTCAGCAGGGAGGTCGGGTACAAGAAGCAGGACCTCAGGGTTCTGAATTGACTGGTACAGGAGGTACTTCAGTGTTAGGGACATCTGGGGCACCGGTGGCGAGTTCACCGAGCACTTATTTAGGGAGCCCACTGGTACAAAGTTCACATGGAACTTTCAGCTGACACAGGCACAAGTTCTTCGAGGACATGTGTTGGTACAGGCACACCAGGGTCAGTTGGCAGACCTTCAGGTTCACTAGACTAGGGGGTAGAGGATGAGGTTCCCTATGGGGAAGCTTCTTCAGGGAAGAGGAGGCCCAAGTGGCTTCAAGACACCTTGAAGGAAGCAGAGTCCGTTGGTCCTTTGAAGAGGGTGAACAGGGAGAGTGTGCCACTTGAGCGGTTTTTGCAGTTATGTAGCCAAGGCTACCAACATTGTTGACTCTGAGACTATGAGTTATGAGGAGGCTGCCAGCTAGGAGGTATGGAGAGAGGCTATGGTGGAGTATGCCTCTATCATTAAGAACAATGTTTGGGAGTTGGTGCCTAGGCTTGAGGGAAAGTCAGTTGTGACTTCCAAGTGGCTCTACAAGATCAAGCTCGCTGCGGATGGCAGTGTTGAGAAGTTCAAGGAAAGGTTTGTGGTTGGAGGGTTCTCACAGATAAAGGGAGTTGATTATGATGAGACCTTCGCTCTCGTAGCTCGGTACACTTCTAACCGGTCCCTTATTTCTATTGTTGCAAAAATGGGTTGGCATATCCATCAGATGGATGTGAAGACCACATTTCTGAACGATGTTTTAGAGGAGGAGGTGTATGTTGAGCAGCCACAGGGCTTTGAGGTACTTGGGCGAGAGACCCATGTATGACGGTTTAGGCCAGCACTGTACGGACTTAAGCAAGCTCCGAGAACTTGGTATTCGAGGATTGATACTTACTTGCAGCAGATGGGTTTCATGAAGAGTGATGCAAATTCGAACCTATACTACATTGTTGTAGGGGATGATCCGCTCATTCTTGTGCTATATGTTGATGATTTGTTCATTACTAGGGCAGAGAGACTGATTAGTGGTTGCAAGGAGGATCTTGATATGGAGTTCGAGATGAAGGACATTGTGCTGATGCATTACTTTTTGGGGCTTGAGGTGTGGCAGGAGCAGGGGCATATCTATCTAGGGCAGGGGCTGTATGCTATGGATATGTTGAGCAGATTTCACACGGCAGACTGTAGACCCATGTCTACACCTATGATCACCAACTGGAAGAAGCTTCATGCTTGAGATTCTAGTTTGGTCGATCCCGCATTCTATAGGCAACTTATTGAGTCCTTGAAGTATTTGGTCAACACTAGGCCAGATATATGCTTTGTAGTGAACACACTTAGCCAGTTCATGGTTGAGCCCAGGAGAGTGCATTGGGTAGCTGCAAAGCACATTCTTCGATACGTGCATGGGACTGTTGATTATGGTCTGGACTATAGGCGGGGAGATGGAGTGAGGTTGGCAGGTTACATAGATTCAGATTGGGCATGGAGTGCTTTTGACAGGAAAAGCACTTCAGGGTGTTGCTTCAGATTGGGTTCGGCAGTTGTGTCGTGGTTTAGTCGAAAGCAAAAGTCAGTTGCTTTGAGCTCTTTGAGGCTGAGTATATGGCCGCTAGCCAGGCTAGTTGTGAGGCCATTTGGCTTCGTAAGTTATTTTATGGCCTATTTGATTAGGAGTTGAGACCAACGGTTATTCACTGTGATAATCAGAGTTGCATTAAACTCATGGAGGATCCAGTGTTTCATGACAGTTCAAAATACATTGACATCAGGGATTATGTTCAGAAGGGGGCAGTGAAGTTGGAGTATATATCGACAGATGAGCAGGTGGCTGATGTTCTCACAAAGTCCTTTCCAAGAGACAAGAATGTCCATTTCAGGGACAGGATGGGTGTGGTGGGAAACACTTTCCTTGGTAAGAGGGAGTGTTGATTTTTAATGTACCTTGGACAAGTGGTTTCCCATGGGTTAGTTTCTACCATTTCATCAGGGACTATGTTTAGAAGGGGGCAGTGAAACTGGAGTATATGTCGACAGATGAGCAGGTGGCTGATGTTTTCACGAAGTCCTTGCCAAGAGGCAAGCATGTCCATTTCAAGGACAAGATGGGTGTTGTGAGAAACACTTTCCTCGGCAAGAGGGAGTGTTGCTTTTTAATGTACCTTGGACAAGTGGTTTCCCATGGGTTAGTGTCTACTTAGGGAAAAGTGTACAAAATAATTCTTTTCCTAAGTGTGACTATATAAAGTGAAAGTGACTTTATAAGTGGTAAAGTCAATATTAAATTTTAAAGTGAAAGTGAATTTATAAGTGGTAAAGTCAATATTAAATTATAAAGTGAAAAGTGACTTTAGACATAAAGTACAATGTGTGTACTTTATTTAATGGGTGAGTTAAAAAATAGAATGTGAGAATTAAATGCACATTTATTCTCATCCCTTGATCTAAATGAATTTGAGCCATTGGATCTTAGGGTTACCCAAAAGTCATATAGGGAAACAAAAGGGGGAAAAGAAAAGAGAGACTGCATTCATTCATTCTTCATGAGCATATTGGAGAAAGAAGGCTGAGAGTTGGAGAAAAGTTCTGAAAGAGAAATTTGTTGCAGTAAGTTGAAGGAGTGATTTGTGGTCAAAGCTGGGCATGGAAATCACGGCATAGAAGACAACAGAAGGTACAGTACGAACAATATTTAATGCTGTGAGCTGCACGCAGTTCGAGCGCAGTTTTTGAGCAAATTTTTTTTTGAAAAAAATCCGTACAGTGGTATGGAAATCCATACAGGCCGTACGGAATCCGTATAGTACTGTTTCAGCTTCAAGTGGGCATGTTAATCGAGGCAAAGTGTGCATGGTTTTCAAGGAGTTTTGGGTTGAAGAGATAAGTTGTATTTTGCTGTTTTGTTTTGTCTGCAAATGTATTTTTCCTGAACTTGAAAGATAAATAAATTTGAAGAGCTCTTTAACAGGTTTTCCCTGAAGAAGATTGAAGGGGTTTTTCCTGGGTCTATGTTGACCAAAAATCTGTAAATTTTTTAATGTGTCGCTGGTTTGTTTATGTCCATATTTATTTTCAGCATGTGTTGACCAATGTGGAAAAAGTCGAAGTCGGGATTAAATCGGCAAGGGTCCAAAAGTTGAAAAACTTGATAAAGTTGGGAGTTTTTTGAAAAAGTTGGCAAAATTAAAAAAATACAAAAATATTCATTTTTGGAAAAAATCCCAAGTTTTTGGAAAAAATCCCGATTTAAAAAAAAAAAAAATTAAAAATTTATTAAAGAAACTACCTCACTCACGATTTTTTGGAAAAAGTCAGCAAACAGTCGGGACTTCGAGGATAAAATCACGACTTTTTTGGGGATGAAAAAGTCGGCCAATCAAAATCGGCTCAGGGAAAAATTCGAGAGTTTTTCAAAAAGTCAGGACTTTTTGCCATCTTTTTCTACACTGATATAAAGTGAAAGTGACAGTCTCATGTGTTTTAATCTGAAAATTTCATTTCCAGAATTCCTTTATGTTGAATGTAAGTTTATGGGAAAGGGCATTTAACTGAATGAGAGTGATAAGGTGAAATTAAAATGGGGTTGGGATTGTAGGAAACTTTTTTTGTCATCAAATTTCAACAGTAATTGTAGATCTGATTTCTGAATAACAGCTGTATTTTATGAGCAAGTAGATGTGTGGAACCATAGAATTAAGAAGTTATTTTGCCATCCAAGCAAACATAAAAAATCAGAAATCTTCTGACAGTGTTGTGAGTTGAAAGCATTGTCACAAGCATATGACTTGAGATTGACATGTTAGCAGGGTTCTGAATTATATATAAGTGCGAAGTTTTAGAGCCCTGGGTTCTGACTTGTTTCAGTTGAAAGGCTACTTGTCTTTACTTTGTTGTTTTCCTCTTTTGACCACTTTCACTTTTTATTTTATATTAAACATTTCAATATAATGTGATCAGTAGTATATTTACAATTATTTTTCTGTAGTCTTAGGTGTCACATACATCCCTTATCCTGAAGAAATGATGTTTCTTCTAGTTCATCTTGCACCCACATAACACTGATGGCATTTGTGTCACATATATCCTCTTCTGGTTATAGCTTATTATTCCAATTAAAACATCCTCGGGTGAAAATTTCTTTCTATGACTCAGATGTTATATACAGCATTCTGTGTTGTCAACCAGCTGTACATAAGTAATGTCATCATGCAACCAACTGCCCAGAAGTATTGTCTTTGATTTTCTGTAGATCCATCCAAATGTTTTGTTGTGCCTTTTACCTAGCGGAACAAACTTTCTTAATCTTCTAACAGCACACCCTTTGCTTTTTGACTCGAATAAGATCTGATGTACACCATCTGCCCGCAGGAGTAATATGTGACCAAATTATTGATGTTTATTGTTGCAGGGAGCGAACAGTGTCTACACTGATTTCCTTAGGGGCAGCTCCAGGGGCATTGACAGACCCAACACCCAAATTTGCTGCTGGCCGCACACCTGCAGATTTAGCTTCTAGCCAGGGACACAAAGGCATTGCAGGATATTTGGCAGAGTCTTCTTTGACAAACCATCTCTCTAGTTTAACTATTAACGAGAATATTATGGGGAGTGTTTCTGCAACTCTTGCGGGTGATAAAGCTGTAGAGACTGTGGCAGAACGCAATGTTGTGCAACTTGATGGAGGTAGAGAAGATCAGTTGTCGTTAAAAGATTCACTTGCTGCAGTCAGAAATGCTGCTCAAGCAGCAGCCCGTATCCAAACGGCCTTTCGAATGCATTCATTCCGTAGGAGGCAAGCAATTGAATATGGTGATGGCAAGGGTGGAATATCTGAGAAGCAAGCAGTTTCAGGTATTTATGTCCAAAAGAAATCTAATCTGGGTAACCATGATGAGCCTTTGAATGCAGCAGCCACACGCATACAGAGAAAGTTCCGTGGTTGGAAAGGTCGAAGGGATTTTCTGATCATTCGCCAGAAAATTGTCAAAATACAGGTATTTACTCTTTAACATATCTCTTCTTTGTCAGCACAATAGTTAGAACCAAAACATTTAATGCTACACGACATAAGTGATAGCAAGAATAATGTTGCCTATATCCTTTTTCAATACACGAACATTGCAATGTTCCATTGTAGGAGGTGTAACGTTATACAAACACATTTATGAATGATATTCTGTTGGTTAAGTTGTACATTAATATATGAAGTGTTAAATGCAAAATTTTCTATGCACTAGTATCCCTCGATGCCTGGAAAAGATTATAAACTTACAAGGGGAATTCTTTGTAAATGTCAGATGTTTGCAGCAGTTTGGGTTTCTCCTTTTAGCAGTAGATTTTTTTATCTATTATTCAGTAAATGCTGTCTATCCTATCTTGAATATTGTAAGACGAGGTTTTATTTTGAAGTAGGGCCTTTTCTCACTCAGTGGAATATTTCATTTTCAAGCAAGTCTAATGGATAACCTTATTTGCAACAGTGTCTTGCATTAGGTTTAACAGTCTGGAATCTCTTCAACTATCAACAGCTGTAACCTGCACGTAAAGTAACCAGATATAAAACACACATTTGGTTGTCAAGTTCCATCCTCTGTTTAAAAGATCATTGTGTAAGGCATTATGTTTTTGTAATTAGCTCATAGTATTACACTTGAAAGGCCCGAGACTGGTGCAAAATACAAACATGTACTTCCTGAGCTTTATTTGAAAAACTTGAAATTAAAATTGAAATTTTATGATGTCCTTGGGTGACCAAAGGAAATTAATGGGATTGAAAGATAAATCTTCATATTAATACACATTCTAGAGATATATATCTAAGATTCTAAACTAAGTGTAATCACAAAAGAAATAACAATAAAGAGATGAGAAAAGAAGCAGAGTAAACTACATGACAGTGAAAGGACACAAACAGGGGTTATGCACATCCAAATTGTCTTTTTAAGCCAAGCCATGTGGGGCCTTGTACTAAACATGTTCCCTTCTTGGGAGAAGATCCCATGAAAGGTTTAGTTACTTCGAATAAGTGGGATAAATAAAATTAACTTAATTGAGGACTAGCAGATAGTTTGATTTTTGATGAGCAAAAGCAAGAATAGAATCAAATGAACAAACCTTAAGAATTGCTCTAAAAAGTTGAAAACAGGACTTGATAAAGAGTGAATAAGTGCACTAGAGCTGAACCATAGGTGTGCTAGAAACAGCAAGAGTACTATAGAGAGATAACCAAGCACAAAGCTCATACCTACACTTCAATAGGGTGCACCAAGACCTCAACAGGGTGCAGACCAAGAGAAAACTACTAGCATGATTACAACTATCTTCTAAGTGTTGATTTTGTAGCCTCATAAGGTCTTTTGCATTGGTTTTGTGTCTTAGCATGTGGAAGATATTTGATTGCCTCTTTAGGTGCTTGCTTGGTGGAGTAAGTGATTTTATGATTTCTTTCCTAAGGTTAACTTAGGAAAAGTACAATAATTAATCTAATTAATTATTGTGGACTATTATGCCAGAGTTCCAAGGATAAATAATAAAGTTATTTAAGTGACTTAGATAAAATCTCAACCATTGATCTCAAATGAGGCTTAGGATTTAATCCTAGCCATTGATCACTTAGGAGATTAGGGTTAGGGATTTTGGCTTGATGAAATTATAAAATAAGACAAAGGGAGAGGTGAAGACACATTTTGTTGAGGAAGTGATTTTCTCAAGAGTGAGAGGCTCGATTAGACTAAAGAGAAGTGAGGAGAATTGCAGTAAGGCTCGATTACCAGGATTTTGGACTTCCAGACTGCAAAGTTGGACAAGCCGTCCAACCTATCCTGATCATGTAATCCTTGAGGTGCCATCTACTAAGTAAATTTGTCGGAACAAATCCTCCTCTCTATGCTAGAGACTTGGATCTAGGGTCCTTGGCGAAATAGGCACCCTATGCTCCCTCTAACAACTGACTTCCTCTCTTGGAAGTCTGCCAAATCAAAATGAATCAACTCTCTTCGATCGTCTGATCGATCTGCAAATTTCTTTGGTTGGAAATCCTCTGAGAAGCTAGTCTCCTCCCACTATTTTGTCAACTAGTGCTCAGGCTAATTTCTGCACCTTCAAAAATTTAATCCCACTAGCAACTACTGAAACTCTGCAGCACTGCTTCTGACACTCTGAATCAGCAACAGCTTCAAGGTTGTGTCACCCTTGCTAGCCTCTATGTGAGTAGACAATCCCAGCACAACCTCTGCACAGTAAGTACGTGGGCCTATGTGGAGACTGCGTCACTCTGGCCTCTACGTGTCTCTACTTCCTTCTGCTACTACGTTGTCCTCTCTGGTTCGACTTTTTGCAGTTGTTGCTGCTTTTTACAGCAAGGATTCTTCAATCTTCTTGTTGGTGATCCAGCTATATCTGCAATCACTCTGATACCATGTGAAAATTTCTGAATATTACTTATGCAGAAACCCTACTGTTAAATCATGATTTACTTCTCCTACTTATACAAGTTATTAATCTGAAATGTTTAGTATTAACATTGAAGTAAACACTTTAACAACCTACATAGATACAGATCTAAATTGAATACATGCACATAGAAAAAGTGACACGAGATTTTCTGGAGAAGTGTCCCTTGAAAAACCCAATGCGGTAAAACCAATCTTCTGGCTGCTAGAGGGTTTATATTATTAAGTAGATTATAAGCACATAAAATCTGGGCACCTTACTGGTTAACCCGAAAGAGAAGTACAAAATCTGCAACAATACCTTTGTTTTGGAGACGGAAAATTGGACTGATTCACATCCTCAACAAGATTTACAGAACTCAACCCTTTTCTGTCTTCAGAAACCCTAGCACTACTCTAAAGCCCTCCGCTTCAGCTTTGCTAGCTTGCGTGTGATTTTGCGCTGCTCAGGAGAGGCCTGCTGTTATGAATATAATTCATTACAAATATACTAAATATAGTTATTAATAATCAAATAGGGATTATGTAAGTAGTCATTAAGTTAGTGAAAGGGCATGTGTAAAAGACATGCCCATTCATGAAAGGCCACCTGCTTAGGTATATAAGCAGGGCCTCATTGCAACATTTTATCATCATTTCTTATACATTTTATATATAATATATTATTATTACGAATACCTCTTGTGTATTTTCTAATTAAGTCAACGAGCCTACAACTTTGTTGCTCCATTTGGTATCAGAGGAGCGATCTTCTCGCCTAGATGGAAGCACCTATGCCACTGCTGGTTGCCTTCAGCTGTTACATGCGGTGCCTCGAAATTGCTTCCGCTCAATGTCTTCATCAATGTCGATGGCCGATTTCAACAAAAGGTTGATCAATCTTGAGAGTAAGATCAATAATAATTCTGATGAATTCACTAAAAGACTAATCGATCTTGAGGATAAGGTTACAGGAAATTCTGATGACATCAAAAAACTTCAAGACACGACAAATCGGATAGAAAGAAAAAATTGGCAAAACCGTAGCGAGGCCACGGACAATCATAACAAAGGAATGCAGAAAATAAATGCCATTTGGGACAAGATAAATCTGACGCAAGAACCAATATTCCCGAATATTGGACATGGTGAACATAACAGTTTCGCTGATTTAGAAAATTCAGGTCATAATCATGAAGAATCACTACATTCTGAAGAAGATCAGGTTATGGAAATTCCAAATTATGGAAATGAAGGTGATCTTAAAAATAAAGATGAGCCTGCTAGTCAGGAAACTGTTGAAGAAACAGAAAAAGATGAAGCTGATGTGGATGAGGATTATGAAGATCATGATGATTCAGATAAAGATAATTTGGAAAAAGGATATCTTAAGAAACAAAAAGATGAAGAATATTATAATAATGTGTTGGACATTGGGTTCAACGCTCCCCGTGTGTTTCGCGACATGGACTAACCGCTTCTAGTGGATCTCAACTCTGGCAATTGTAGCAGAGACTAAAGCCTGCGGGTTTTGGTCTAACGGCAATTGTGATTCCAACAAGTGGTATCAGAGCGACAGGTCTCGAGTTCGAAACTTACCCGACTCGCGTGGGGGGGGGGGGAGATTGTTGGACATTGGGTTCAATGCTCCCCGTGTGTTTCGCGACATGGACTAACCGCTTCTCGTGGATCTCAACTCTGGCAATTGTAGCAGAGACTAAAGCCTGCGGGTTTTGGTCTAACGGCAATTATGATTCCAACATAATGAGGGAGATGCAGAAGAAGAGATTGATTCTGACGAAGACAGAGTTGTGAAGGCAAAGAGTGATTCTGGAATAAATGAATCTATAAATGATGAAGGAAGTTCTGTAGATGAATATGATGTTGAAATTGAATCTGCATTTGCAAGAGCTGACAAAGATGATGAAGAAAATAGTGTGGATTCACAGGATGAGGATTGCGAAGTTGAAAACTATGACGTTGAATCTCCCAAAGAAGGGAATAAACAATTACAACAATTATTTCATGGTAAGGAATGGGATTCTTTCAAAATATTCTATAAGCAGATGATCATTTTTGATTCTTCTGCTCATGTTATTGAAGATCCATCCAGTCCTTTCACCGGGGAACATGATGGGGTGGACCGAAAGTTTGAGAGTTTCCTTTTAGAATATCAAGGGGGAGATGACGATGACGCATATTTGCCATTCAGACAAGATGCCAACCAAGTCACAATTGCTGTATCATTAGAGGAGATTAGAGAACTGGATGACACAAAATCCTTCTAGGCAACAACACAGCATATGGATACATACTTGTATTGTCGCTTGAAGCCATTTCCTAATGAAATCAAATTGCGAATAAACCAATGTTCTGCATACATAATCAGCCTGAACATGAAGAATCTCTGTGATTGGAATGACCAAACACGTCTCAAAATTATGGAGAAGGCGCTAGAAATAGAAATGAAAGAAATCGATTTCAATATAGTTCCTTTATTATTTGAAAGACACTGGACTTTGGCCATTGTTTGTGGGCTTGGGTAGCAACGGGATGCACATCTTCCTAGTGTCCCTTTCAGACTTCCTTGTGTATTGCACTTCAACTCCCTTAAACACGTTGCAATAAAATTAGCGCATACATATGGATGGATGGCATGAATTACCGTGTCCTCAACAAAATAATACGCAGGATTGTGGGTTTTATACTATGAGATTTGCTGTGGATTTTGTGAAGAATAGAAGTTCACCCAATCCATTACCAGTGGTTTATCTTTTCTCCCTGTTACGAATTTCTTCACGTCATTTCATCATGGAAAATGAGCAAAATGGATTCACTTATGAATGGTTAGATGAGGATACTGATAATAAAATAAATATGCATGGTCACATTCGAGACTTGGGAAGACAAATTGCTAAAGAAGTAATGCCACGTCGTCTTTTGGATTCCGCAAGCAGCATCATTGATGATTTGCGCAACAAGGGTAACTTGGAACAATTGGAATTTACAAAATTAGTATTGCCATATCGAATCACCACAAGGAAGTCTCAGTCGAAGGGATTGCCATATCGAATCACTACAAGGCAGTCTTGGTCGAAAGGTTGCCCAATGAATTTTGTTTTTTGTGTTCTTTCAGATACTTAATTTTCAAAGGGTTCTCAAGCATGGTGTCACTGCCTGACTCATTTGGAGAGCCAAGAAAACTCCAGCTCATCGATTTGGAAGGTGATCGAATTGCCCCCATCTCAATAAGCGATTCCTTCTCATTACATAAATTTCCTTATCAAAATCAGCATTGGCAATAGCGCAGTCTCCGCAAATGATACCCCAAACTGTCGATTCGTGTCAATGCATTCCAACTTCCGGTCCGGCCTCAATTAAAACTCATTCGTCGTCCTTTTCTGAGCCATGGTCAAACGGCGTAACCCTTCCGATCATGGCTCGATTCATTTCCCTATATAAATACTATATAGTGACATAACTATAAATCAATTATATATATATAATAGAATAAAATAAAAGTGGGTAGTATTACCAACCAAAAAAAAAAAAAAAAAAACCTTAGTTTCAAGATGAATTACGAGTTGAGGTACCAAAGACGAGTTACATATGTTAAAAAAAAAAATTATTTTTTATTAAAAGAAAAAAAAAGAAAAAAGAAAAAAAAGAATATAAAAATAATTTTTTTTGATAATCTTAAATTCAAGACAATATCAACTGCAAAAATGATACATGATGAAGTGAAGAAAAGCACAAGAAGAAGGAATTATTAGGGAATATAGCTTTGAGGACAAAGCTTTTGAAGGAAAGGGCAATGTTATGAATATAATTCATAACAAATATACTAAATATAGTTATTAATAATCAAATAGGGATTATGTAAGTAGTCATTAAGTTAGTGAAAGGGTGAAAGGGCATGTCTAAAAGACATGCCCATTCATGAAAGGCCACCTGCGTAGTTATATAAGCTGGGCCTCATTGTAACATTTTATATATAATATATTATTATTATGAATACCTCTTGTGTATTTTATAATTAAGTCAACAAGCCTACAGCTTTGTTGCTCCAGTTGCGTAATACCAGACTGGGTTACGCTGTCCCTACGCTGCCCTAGCTGGGCATGCGTAAGCCTTGATGGCATCCTGTTGCCTCTGCGCTGTCTTTTCTGGGCCTGTGTAGCACTAAAGTCCTCTGCGTTGCTTAGCTTCTTCTCCCTTTGTGCTGCTCTGACTGGGGCTTTTGTGCCTCTTGCTGACTCTTGGCCTAGGTTCAAATCATCCCTTTGAAAAAGAACATGTCAAATTTATGGAAGAAGAATTAAAGATAGCTAAAGGACGTGTTAGAAGCCTTAATAAGAAGAATGAAGAATCCGGGGAAATCATTAGCAGCCTTAGATTGTAGATGGAAGTAGCCAGAAAAGTCGAAGAGTCAGAATGGAAGAGCACATAGAAAGTAAATCACACACTCAAATAAGAAGTTGCTCTATTGAAACCCCAAGTGTAGCAAGCAGATAGGAAAGAGAAGGATTTGGCAAGACAACTAAAACAATGTGGTAAAAGGTATGTATCTAAGCAAGGAATTGGATACAACTGTTGGAGAAATAGACAGGCTCAAGAAAGAAACTGAGAAGCAGAAAGAAATACAGGTCCTTAACAAAGAAGCATAAAAGGTCACTCTTTTAAAGCTACAAATAGAAGAAGTAGAAAGAAGAAGACAAATCTTGAAAAGTCGATTTCAAGAAGACCTTGCTCAAAAGCAAGAATAACTTGACGCAACTCTCATTGAAATCAACAAGTTCAAAGATTGGCAAAATGAACACTTACAGGTTATTGACAGGAAAGATCAAGAATTGACTCAATTGAAGATGAAGGCAGAAAAAGCAAGTAAAGCTTCATGTGACAAAGACACGAGCTCCAAGACTTCGAAAGGTCAGATTAATAAAAAAACTGATCAAGATGAAAGATCGAAGAAGATTAAAATTGTTGCAACTCCAAAGAGTAATCCTCAAGCAATCAAGGACAAAGGAAAACAAAAGACTACACCACCACCTCCGAAGAAGAATGAAAACCGAAGACCATCTAGGTATGCTAATTCATTTAATGGTTATTGTTTTTGATGTACTAACTTTGGACATATGGCTAGGGATTGTAAAGTTTTTGACAGGTACAATTATCAAGGGCATTATCAAAACCCTAGAAGCAAGTTTGTAGGATCATGAGACAGGTTTCACGATGACTTTGTCAGCAAAAAGTACATGTCATTTGTTGATTTCTGGTAGCTTTCTGGTAGCATCAGATGTGCTCTAAGCCTCAAAATTTGCAGGGAGGCTAGGACACATGCATCCTCCAAGACTTAGAAATCGTTTTGGGAAATTCCACTAGGAGACAGTTTTATTAAAATAATTAATTATTTTTAATGGGTGCCTAAGTCTAAACTTAGGAAATTAGAATAATTAAAGGGTATTAATGAAACTGTGTGTGATTCTGGAAGGCAAGGATCTCCTTCCTTCTTGATGAGCATGATCTCAAGGCCTTCATCGATAATGTGGTAGCTATCCCTGCTGATTAGAATCCATTGAAGACCTACAAGAAGGATATGGCAAAAGCCAAGAGGCTAATCCTCGACAAAGTGAGGGATCACATTGTTTCTCACATATCTGGCAAAGGGACAACCAAAGAGATGTGGGATGCCTAGGCTACGCTGTATGAGGGATCTTCCGAGCAGCAGAAGATGTTCTTGGAGGAGAAGATGAGTTCCACAAGGATGCAGAAGGTGGAGCACATAGATCCGTTCAATGAAACTGTGTGTGATTCTGGAAGGCAAGGATCTCCTTCCTTCTTGATGAGCATGATCTCAAGGCCTTCATCGATAATGTGGTAGCTATCCCTGCTGATTAGAATCCATTGAAGACCTACAAGAAGGATATGGCAAAAGCCAAGAGGCTAATCCTCGACGAAGTGAGGGATCACATTGTTTCTCACATATCTGGCAAAGGGACAACCAAAGAGATGTGGGATGCCTAGGCTACGCTGTATGAGGGATCTTCCGAGCAGCAGAAGATGTTCTTGGAGGAGAAGATGAGTTCCACAAGGATGCAGAAGGGGGAGCACATAGATCCGTTCCTTTCGAAGCATCTAGAAGTCCTAGATCAGCTAGCAGCTGTAGGTTCAACGCCTTAGGCTATAGAGATGGTGAAATTGGCCTTGAATTTCGTCTCAGAAGAATGGCAAGTCCTCGTCCAAAGTATCCTGGGCAGAGAAAGATTGCTAGATTGGGAAGGGATGTGGGCTGCTCTTCAACAGGAAGTGATGAGTCGAGACTTAGTCAAGTGCAAACATGATGGCAACAACATCAGTGGGACGAAGCCCAATGAGGAGGAGAATGCAACCTTTGCATCAAAGGGGCAGAGGAGGCAGTTTAAGGACGTCTCGAAGATCAAATGTTTCAGGTGTGGTGAGCTTGGTCTCTACGCTACGCAGTGTCCTCTTTGGAAGAAGGAGAAGGAGGAGAAACATGATCAACAGGATGCAACCGTAGGGATTGAGGACGAGGAGTTTGCTATGATTTCCCACATACCTCCAGGGGAGAGGTGGGGTGATCTAATACTATAGTTCAAGAGAGCTACAAATGGGCAGGATCCTTGAGGAGTCCACCTCTTGGATCAATACCTTGATACGGGGGCACATATCAGAAGTAGCAGGATGGACCAGTGTTTTTTGGTGCAGAGGAGTGCTGGAGTGACAGTTGCAGTGGCTAGGAGTGCCAGAGACTAAGCAACGCAGAGTAGAGTTGGCAGCAGTGCAGTTGGCACAATGCAGAGTCAGCAACAACGCAGAGGCTTCAAAGGGGCATCGCAGAGACTAGCAGCAACCAGATCTCCAGTGACAGATGCATCATACTTAATATTGCTAGTTTAGTATTTTGGATGTTTTTTTGTTGCAATAACAACAGAGGTCTAGTGCAGATGCAGTTGGCAGCAACATGCAAAGTCAACAACAACACAAATGCAACATTTGCGTAGTAGTTGGTGGGCAGTGATGTTAGACATCAACAACACAGAGGGAGATGATACAGAGTTAGGGTAATGCTTCAGCAGGTTGCATTACTAGAGCAAATTCTTCGCTAAGAGTGAGTGTTGATTTCTGGTAGCATCAGATGTGGTCTAAGCCTCAAAAGTTGCATCAAGGTTAGGACACGTGCATCCTCCAAAACCCATAAATCGTTTTTGGGAAATTCCACCTGAAGACTGTTATGTATATTTTATTAGTTATTAGTTAGATATATTTATCTTAGGTTTTATTAAGTGAAAGGGCATGATCAAAGATCATGCCGGGAGTGAAAAGGTTCTCGTAAGTGCTCTTCACCAAGGAACCTGTGAATATATTTAAAGCCTCGGTGATTCCCCATTAATCATATCTCACTATCTCATCTTTTATCAATAATAATATATACTTGTTCAAGTTTGCAGATTTTTACCTCCATTGGTATCGAACCATCGCTCTTGGGATGTGTGATCACCCAAAATTAAGGAATTACAGAAAATTCCAAAATTGTGATTTTTTAAAAACCAAGTGCTTGTGTGCACAGCAACATTTTGTTTTTAAAATAAAAGAAAAGAAGGAAAGTTAACATAAGGGAAATAAATTAAAGGAAAAAAAATATTTAAAGAAAATAGTTCCAAAGAAAAAAAAGAAAAGTAAAAAGATATATATATATATATATATATATATATATATATAAAGAAGTACATATACGTACATGTGAAGACAAAGTAAAAAGGAATAAGGAAGAGTAATTTCTCGTGGTTTACAAGCTCGTGGTTTTGGGCCCATGGTAATTGCCCATGGTATTAAAACCCATTTCCCGTTTTCAAAACAATGTGCCTTTTCAAAACAAAATGACTTTTAAAAACAACGTGACTTTTCAAGGTTAACAATTTTTTTCCCCATATATATATATATATATAATAAAATAATAATTATTATTATTATTATTATTATTTAAAAATATATATATATATATATATATATATATATATATATAATTCAAATAATAAAATAATAATAATAATAATAATAACCGTTATTATTTTAAAATATATATATATATAATAATAATTATTATTATTATTTTAAAAAAAAAAATTAATTAATTAATTAATTTAAAAAAAGAGGAAAAGCTGGCAGAAAAATATTCCCCACCTCACTTGCGTTGATGTCTTCATCGATGTCGATGGCCGAATTTCGAAGAAATTGGTGGATCTCGAGAAACAAATCAATAATTCCGAGGTCGGAAAAAGATTAATCGATCTTGAAGAGTACGATTGCGAGACACTAAAGACGACATCGAAAAGGTTCATGATATGACAAATCGAATGAAAGACAAATATTAGCTAAATCATCATGAGGCCACATGAAAATCATAATGACAAATGAACTCGATAAGGCAAAGATGACTAGCTAAATGATAATATAGATAAGTTAAGTCAGAAAAAATCCCCAATATTTCCTAACGTGGAACAAATCAACAAAACAATTCCGCAGATTCAGGGAAATCAGAACAGCATCAAGAAAAAACCGATTCCCCACATCACCAAGAAGATAGTAATGCATATTTTCAAAATAAGCAGCTCTGGAATTCATTTTCTAATCAATATCCCCTTCTTGTTCCACCATTAGCATATCAATGAAAAGAAAAAATCGAGCTACCCAAGTTTGATGGTAATGAAAAAATAACATTGCATGGCTTAATAAAGCTGAAGAATATTTTGAGATTTATGACATTAATAGTGATGACGAAAAAATTAAGCACGCTTCCATGAAAATGGAAGGAGAAGCATATAATTGGTATATGTGGTGGAAAAAGACGATGCTTGCTATTAGTTGGACGAAATTTAAGGATGCATTCTTTAAAAGGTTTCAACGCATAAAAGAAGAAAAAAAAATTTCAACGTTCATCAAATTACGCCAAAAAGGAGTTGTGGATGAGTACACTCGAGAATGGGAGACCTTGACAACATGAGTACCGGGATTTTTAGAATCTCTTCTAATCTAGTCTTTCATCTCAGGACTTAAAATCCATATACAAGAAGAGCTCGAACTTCATGAAATTACATCAGTATAAGTAGTAAGGCAAAAAGAAAAATCTGCTAAAAATAAATTTGAAAGGTTATCAAAACCAAAAAAAGTATATTCGAGACAAAGATTTCCTCCATCTGAAAATATAGATGACACAAAATATGTCCCACCCCATCTTCGTGAAGAAGAAATATCTAATGTGGAAAAAAAAATAATGAGAGAGGGAAAGTGCAAACGTTGCGGTGAAAACTGGTACCCTAAGCACCGATGTGCTAATGGAAAAGCGAAAAATATATACAGTTGTGAAGCAACTAATGATGCTAACAATAATGATTCATATATAGAAGGATTAGAAGAAAACTTAGAGTTCTCTCCAGAGGTAGATGGCAAAACCATTCTGCAAGTATCATTATCAGCTATGACAGGCATATCACAACCTTAGACCCTAAAGTTAAGAGGACATATCAAGAACAACAACGTAATGGTTCTCGTCGACACTAGTAGTACCCACAATTTTCTAGATTCAACCATGGCGAAAAGACTTAACATCTTTACCTTCCCCATGCCTAATATGAAGGTAATGGTGGCTGATGGTAAGAAGATTGAGCAAGTAGGGAAATTCCATAAGGTCAAACTACAAATAAAAAACTTTAATTTAGAATCTCCATTCTACATCGTTCCATTACGAGGAGTAGATGTGGTCTTAGGAATTAAATGGCTACAAACTTTAGGTACTTATTCTGCCAACCATCAGAAGCAGTTTATAAGCTTTAAGTGGAAGGCGAAGCACGAATTTGCTGGATTGAGCGAAGAAGATCGAGTCGTATCTTCCTCTCTGATGATGAAGATGATTCAAACAGGAGCACCAGCATCTATAGTACAATGTCATCAGTTAGAAATGTTATCTTCAAAAGGGAGCCACGGAGAGTCACCAGAAGAACAAGGACTAGTTCGGACACACGAAAAAGTATTGCAGGATCTACCCATAAAAGTGCCTCTTGATAGGAAATCGGAACGTCAATAAGTCAAGACGGGATCAAATACTGTCGATGTCGACGATCTGCCCTCTCGGATCAACAAAAGATTGAACTCGAGAATATGCTCAACGATCTTTTTAAAATGTGGGAAGCAAAAGCTCGCCGCTCAAGAAACCTAGGCTTTCATCAACGATGTCCTTCATTACGTATGCTTTGAGGACAAAGCATCTTTGAAGGGAACGCATCTTCTTCATATTTTGTGAATTATTAATTGAATATATTTATCTTAGGTTTTATTAAGTGAAGGGCATGATCAAAGATCATGCTTCTTCACCAAGGGACACCATGAGGCTATATTTAAAGCCTCGGTGATTCCCCATTGTAATCATATCTCATGTCTCATCTTTTATCAATAATAATATATACTTATTCAAGTTTACCAGAGTTTTTACACTCCAAAGACAGTTTTATTAAAATAATTAATTATTTTTATTGGATTCCTAAGTCTAAACATATGAAATTAAAATAATTAAAGGATATTAATGAAACTGGGTGTGGATCTTCTAGAAAAAGACGAAGATCGAGACAAGGTGATCTGAGCCATTGATTAGGAATTAATCTGGGCCATTGAATGTTCAACGAGAAGATTATAAGAAGAGGCTTGATGGGCACTTGGAAGAAACATCGAATTATAGATCAAAGATCGATTTCTCAAATGAGTAGTGTAGCAGTTGTTGGATAAAGTATCGAGAGTTTTTTGTAATGAGCAACATGGATAGTGACCGGTGGAAGATTTCCTGATTCGGTGAGTACAATGCAGAGAAGGCAGGGAGAGATCCAAAGAGGCAGCGCAGAGCCACGCTGGGCAACGTGGAGCCACGCGGAATGCGACTGGAAATACGGGAGAGATCTACGATTGTTGAGGGTGAGGAAATCCCGGGTTCTTCGTCTGTCGAGAAGGGCGGGGTCGCGCGAGACCGGAGGGCCAAATATTGGAGCATCCAACCAACAAATCGATCAACCAAGGGAGTGACGCAGTCCCTATTACTTGTGACGCAGAGCAGTGTTAAAATTATGCAACTGCAGTCAAATTCCACTAAGGATAACTTGGATGGTCGTGATTATAATTTCATTAGATTCCACTTTTCAAGAGGACCAAAGTCAACCTATAGATCGCCCAATTGATTAAGCGAAAGTTAAATTATGAATTAATTTATTTATTAAATTGAAATGGAATGGGTTGGCATAACCACATGTGGAGTTAGCCTTAACCCCAAGCGATCATAGATGAAAGCTATAAATAGAGGCGACTTGAAGATCATTTGCACACATTCGCTCAGGAGATCGTTTTCATGCTCTCTTGGTATTGGTTCGTATTTCTCTGTCTTGGCTCGCACAGGTACGTTAGGAGAAGCTCGTGCAAAGGATCGGGATCTCACAGGCAGGGGCTCGCATTGGATCTGGGTATTCTGGGCCAGAGCCGCAGGCAAGCCACGATGAAGTAGTGGCTGGTTTGAGCCAGAGCCGTTAGCAGGGCGTGTCAAGGCTGCAACTGAGCTAGTATAGCCGCGGGTAGACTGTCTTCAGGGCGCAACTAGGGTTCTGGGTTGATCAGGACCTCAACTGCGGGTAGAGAGTGCTCAAGTTGCGGTTAAGGGAGCTTTAGTTGCACGCTGAGAATGTTAAGGCCGCGGTTAAGAGAGTTTCTGACCATATTTGATTTGGATCACAGTCTGTTGCCTGTGAAACATCTTCATTCATCCGTCGCTTAGTCACAGTCGCTTCAGAACAGCGTTCAACAACATCCTTGACTCAGATCTAGGACTTGGTAGTTGAGATCACTTGGTTATCCATAAGATCTGTGCTCTTGATGTTGTAGATCTACAGATGCAGATACGTTCTGTGTATTTCAACAAAGATGTGTCTACGGTCTTCGGTCGGTATCAATAGTATTTATCGGTGTGCTTCTGGTCTCGGTCCCAGTAAGTTCCTTGGTAGAATGTGCAAGGTCACATTATGCATATGTCAGTTGTTTTTCTGCATTGTGAAGATATAGATCTATGGATCATTGTACTCTTGTTTCTGAATCATTTTATGACGATCTAAGAAGAAGAATTTGCAAGGGTTTTCCCCATAGTGGGTTTTGCCCTAGTCTTCAGACCCATCCTTTTGTCTCTATGTGTTCACGCTTCTCTTCTCTCGTTCCTTTTCGTTCCACTGCTTAGATGATGATGATGATGTTGTTCTTTCTACATAGTTGCATATACTGATGGTTAATAATGTAGGTCTGTACAATGATATAATTATTTGGGGTGAACTTAACATGTTATTGAAGAATTGTAACTATAAAGGAAAAAACAATGTAGGTTTATGGAAAATTAACAAGCAATGTAGCTCTATGGAAAATTAACAAGCAACATCGTAATTGCGTAGAGGCAGCTTGGGGCTAGCCATTTAGGGGCTGGATCAATATCGATTCGTCAATGATAGTGTGAGGTTATTTTCTCACTAACTCTCTGCCAATTATTTTCTCTGTATCAGATAGCCAGTAAGGCATCCAAGGTTGTATTTGAAACTACTGCTTAATAATACAAACCCTCAGCTATTGCATCGGTTTTCTCGCATTGGGTTTTTCTAGGGACATTTGTCCAAAAATAACGGTGTCGAATGTGTGTGTTATATCTTTCCTGCGTTGTATTTTGTTTCCGCAACATTTTATATTTTTGAAGATCGTATTGTGTTAGTTTCGTTATTTACCATAGAAACAATAACTAATTTTGTTCAGTTTTATAACAAAATAGAAGAAACTTAACCAGTTGCTGTAGAAGGATTCCAATGATGGAATTTTCACATAAGCTAGGCCAAACATTGATTGTTTCAAATGCAATAACTATGGCCATATAGCTTGCAATTGCGGATAAAAGATGGAATATTTCTTGAATGAAAATCCCAACATTGAATGTTTCAAATGTCATAATTATGGGCACATAGCTCGAGATTGTAGGGACAAGATGGAATCAACTATGAATGACAAATGTAATAGCAGGTACGAGAAAGTTTGGAGAAGAAAACATGTAAAAGAAGATCAAGAATATAAGAAAGTCTCAACAGTCACGCTTCCAGGTTTCGTAATGGCATAAAGTCATGACGAATTGACAGGCACGTTGGATGATGACATGGTTCAGAATGATCCAGCCAAAGAGTTGGGCGATACATTATTTTGAAAGATCTCGCTTGTTGACTCCCTAAATTTTGAAGAGGGAGAGTCTATGCAGCAGTATGTGGCATGTTTTGAACATCTATCTATTGACAGGTCTATAGTTGATAGATATGTAGGATTATGGGCAAAATAACAACTTCAAGTCAAATGTGTCAAGTTCATGAGATTATAATAGGTATAGGGGGAGAGGAATAGTTAAATGAATACAAGTACAAAGTGATCGTCATCATTTTAAAAATTGATAGATCATTAAAAGAAGTCAAGGAGTCATTAGCTTTAAGAGCATGATGAATAACATGTTAGCAGTACAAAATTATAGAAGATTATGGCAAGTTGTATAAGGCAAAAATTTGGTAGCGACAATCCATATGAAGCATAGCATGACAGGGGGAGACAAGTTGTTGTAGAAAGCATTTCGAAGATTGACTGATACTTTGCAGTAAGACAAAGAAGGTACTTCGTCAGGGGGAGCATAGGTAGACTACAAGTCGACATTGATCTCTTTGAGTTTGGCAAGACAATTGGAAGTAAAGGCAGGTTATAGGTCCACAGGAAGCAAGCAAATTGTGAGGGGGAGTCACTCTTTTCCATTGACGTAAAATGGGGGAGAGAGATCAGGAGAATAATATCAAGGCATGAAGTCAGGGGGAGTTGTATTCACAGAAGAAATGTGTGTTTCCATCAATGACAAAGGGGGAAATTGTTGAATGGTGTTGTCATTGATGTCAACCTTGGCATTTGACTTTGACTAAAATACCTGTCATTGATGTCAAACTATTAGTGAACGCTCTTATATTTGTTTGGATTACATTAAGTTGGATGGATGAAAACCCTAAGTTCTAGGCTTGGTTTCCTTGGTCAATGGATATACCACAAACTTGTCGGAGGATTTTGAAGTGACAAATCAATAAGTTTGCGCCAAAGATGATTGCTAATGGATTCTCATCGTCAAGATGTTTCCAATGGTATATGGCATGCCCCGAAAGGCCTCCTAGTTTGAGAGATATTCAAGTTTGAACCGGAATACCTCAATTACTGGGCTAAAACCCCAAGGGGTGGTGACATGGCATACTTGTATTGGTTGTGGGCATCAAATATCAATCATATGGGTTCTTTGCCATGTTTCATGAAGAGATCATGTTAAAAAAGGGCATTTTTAGTATTTGTACCCATAAGAATTATTCATCGCACCCTTAAAACTAAAATTCTTCCTCCATAATGTAGAAATTTCTGAATCTTTACACTTTATGCAAAAATTATTACTGTTAATCTGGTTATGCTCCTCCTTCTTAGACAAGTTATTAACTGAATAAATTCAAGTTAAAATCGAAGCAAAACACATAACAGATGTCTATCAATCTAGATCTAGAACAAGTTCATGCACACATAGACAAAGTGACAGTTATTTCTGGACAAATAGTCCCCGGAAAAATCTAATGCGAGAAAACCGGTCTTTGGCTGCTAGAGGGTTTTATTATTAAGAATATTTTTGAATACACAAATCTGGGTTTCAGATTTGGAAAACCCGATAGAGAATATACTAGATCTATAGCTCACTGGCTAATCTAGGGCCAAAATAATGACTGATCCGCACCCTCAAACGAAATTTACAGAACTCAGCCAAGATTAGGGCCTAGAAAGCCCAGCGCTGCCCCTGAAAGCCTCTGCATCAGCCTTTGAAGCATCTCCAATCCTCAGTGCTACTTCGGAAGAGATTGTGTTACTCCAGATTGGGTGACGCAGTCACTATGTTGCCCCTAAGGGTCTCTGCGTTACTCCAGATTGGGTGACGCAGTCACTACGCTGCCCCTAAGGGTCTCTGCGTAACCCAATGAGGGTTTCCTGCTGAAAATCACACTGTCCTTGGAGGGACTACGCTGTCCTTGCTGCTGCTGCTCTCCTCTTCTGCGCTGTCCTTGAGTTGATCACTGTCTCTTGTGTATTCTAGACCCCGGGATCAGATCATCCCCTTGGTCTAAATTCCCCTCTCTGCAGATGAAACACTTTTGAGTATTCTTAGCAAATCCTACCCTAGAATCTCAGCTTAGCTTCAGTGCTTTGCCTTTGTGTGTCTTTACAAATGACCTCAAGCCTTTCCTTTATACTTTTCTCGTTGACAAATCAACGACCATGATCATATCTTGAATCAATGGCTAAGATTAAAAGAAAGCTTGATCCGTGTGACTTAAGACAATTTCATCACTTGTTTGATTAAATTCACTTTAATTATTTAAGTTCCCTAAGTTTTAACTTAGGAAATACATTAAAATAATTAATTAATTTAATATCTCCTAAACTAGATGAAATTTTCCAAATCAATTTCTGGGTCTGGGAGCTAGAGCACAATTGATGCTACCCCAAATACACAAAATCTCAACACATAAGGCCAACAACATCCTAGCTTAGGGCTTAAGGTAACCAATTAATAAAGTTTTATTAGGAAAGTCAATCTGTTCAAGCTTTTAATGAGGCCCTCCAACGTTCACTATTAAACCCCTCTTCAAATCTATAAAAAGGAGACTTATCCACTCTCAAGCTATATAAAATCTCACTAATATATTTTTGAGATACTCCTCTAAAATTGAATTCAGATGCTTGAGCAAAACCAGCAAAGGAATTTCAAGACAGTTTGGGTCTTCGTTTTATCTTGTGTTGCATGGTATTGGGTGATTCGTTGAGGTTGTGAATTTTATAGCAGGAATATTCCTCCTCATTAGGGCTACCTTATTGACCCTCAGACCTCAACCTAATCTCTATTTTGAAGGACATCGAAGGTGTTTTATGGTCTTTCAGAACGTCAACCTTTCAACAGACCTTAGGCTTTAAAACATTAAATAAATTGCTTGCAGTTGGAATCGACTACTTTGATATTTTTCCTTATTGGATTGCTGGTTCGTTGAAGGAAGGGTTTTGGAATTTTGTTCTAGTATAGACCTTATTTAAAGACGTCATAATTCTTAATATCAATCTATTCTACGGCAACGAGTTAAGGTACAGACTCTTATTGTGTTTTTCTTCATGTTTTTTGCATAGGTTTATGTCTTTTTCTTGCAAACCTACAACCCTATTAGGGCATTGAATTTCTGATCTAAAAGTGTGTCAAGGTCAGGGAAAAATTTAAGGCCTACCAACCCTATTATACCTTGTGACAATTAGATCTTGTTGCAAACAAAATAGAGCATGGTGGCAGTAATCTCATTGTATCAGTGAACAATTTCAAGGACTAAAATGCACTAAGCCAATCATTGATACTGTCAAACACGAGCATGGTGAACACGGTAAACACACAAGACATGAGAAAGATAAAACATTGGATGCTCTATTACTCACAAGGATACATATTTTTCATACAATGGAGTGACCCTTGGATTCCATATTCCAGGGTCTCTTGGACTCCTTTTGACTCTTCGCCTTCCACACCAACCCTTAGAGGATTAGGTGCCCAACATCCCCCCCTTAATCTGAAGGGGTATTTGTGAGTCCAAGAAGAGAGCTATAATACAAAATTTGCAAAGTATGCATGACAACACTAGGTTGAATGAGCTCTCTGAAATGTTGGTATAAGGAGGTGGTTTAAGGGTGACCACCAACACTTGAACGCTTAGTGAAGTTCCCGGAACTCTTCCAAAACTGGCAAGAGGCTGAAGTCTTCTGCTAGAGGAAGTGTTTCTAATGATTTGAAGAGTGACATCTTTAACTTGGAAGAAGGGAGGTTTACAACTTGCGATGGTTTAAGGATGACCAACAACTTTCGAATGCTTGATGCATTTCCTGAAACTCTACCAAAAACGATAAGAAGCTGAAGTCTTCTGCTAGAGGAAGTGTCCCAAATTATTTGAAGAGGAAGAATCTCAACCTCACATAGATGGTTTAAGGCTGACCACCAACCAAAGGCATGCTCATGGGCATTTGTGTCTCTGGCTACAGCTCTGAATCTGGAATGGCAGGTTGTGGCTCAGGCTCGCTTGAACGATTGTGTCTTTGGCTACAGCTCTGAATCTGGAATGACAGGATGTGGCTCAGGCTCGCTTGATGTGGATTTGAAGCTTGTAGATGACCATCATTTCCCCCCCTGTCAGATACAAGGTGAGATGATGGCGGAAACTCAACTGCAAGACTGTTCAATACTCTTGAACAAGTTCTGACATATGACTGAAACATCTTCTTGGCTGTTGATGCCCATTGCCAAGAATCGATCCATCCAAGTTGAATCTTTGTTCTTGCAGAAGGCTTGTTTTTGAAGCATCTGTGGGAAGAATGAGTGTGTTGACCACAGTGCTTACACGGGTGAAGATCGGAACAGTGATCTTTCATATGACCAACTCGGTCACAGTGTTGGCATTTTACAATCTGTTGTTGCGGAGGAGGAGCAGAAACTGGAATAGTTGAAGGTGAGTTGTCATGATGAAATCCGACACTTTGAAATTTGATAGGCTTGGAGTAGTCTGGAATATGAAAGGACACCTCCTTGTCATATCCAAGACCTGTTTTATGCTTGTTATGGACAAGCTCTTCCCAAGGTCTGATGATTGGCTTGGGAAGTGTAGGCTGAAGTTCTGCTTCTGCATGCAAATTTTCTCTTGCACTAGGCATTGAATGTGAATCAACCTCAATTTTATATTCTTGGTGTTGATGGAGGTTTGTTTCAATGTTTTGAACCAAAATAGGTTCAAAATGATGATTGCACTGTTGTAATTCTTCTTGCTGAAGCTGTGACTCAAGTTGCAAAAACTCTATCTTTCCCTGTGCATTTTGCAAATAGATTCTAATGTTGGAAAGAGTGTCCTTGCTGATATTTACCATCCCATCTGCAGTGGAGAGTATCAGTATTCAGAGTATTTAGTACTTCTAATACATCCTCAATTGTAGCCATTTTTTTATCTTGGCAGCGACAGGTGTCATGGAAAATGCACCAAGTACAATTAATATCTTAGCCTAGGATCTGCATAAACCTTTTTGGTGGATTGAGAAAAGAAAACAATGACTCCTTTACTCCCTTTTCAAATAATCTTCTTGCAAGTAAGCCTTCAATGAAAATGAGTATTAATATTCCTATTATCAGAGGTAGCAATCTATCAAAATGATGCATATCTAGCTAAGTCGTGGCTAGGAGATAATGAACAACTCATGTTTGCAAAACTCTAACAATAAAAAAAAAAGGTGCCAAACAAACTGAAAGTGGGCAGTTTGAAGACAAAATTTGCTCGAGGATGACTCAATCTCGGTTAAAGGATCTGTATCGTTTTAATTTATAGGGATAGGCAGACAATCAATAACAATGGAGTTTGAGTTTGACACCAATAATACTAGTGGATCTGCGCTGAAATTCATAAATATTTTGAACTCTAAAATATGGAGTGCAACTCATGGTGATACCGAAACATTCTGTCAGGTATGAATGCTGGCATATTGCAAATCCTACCCAACAAGTTCGATATTGGGATTTCTCAATGTCTTCAGTGCTTGTTGTGATTATTTCCACGAAGCCCCAATAATTTAAGACTTTCGCATCCAATCCAAGTTCTACATCAATGTTGGCCAAGGAAAATATGAGAAGAAACTCATAGCTCTCAGACTGATTCATTTCTCCCTTTGGATGGCTCGATTTTCTTGGAAATTTCTCTCTAGGCTTTACGTACACAGGAAAGGGGAAATTGTAAACACGTTCCCCACAGAGTAGCAGTCATCGCATTCTCATAACTATTGGTAACCACCAGCTCTGCAATACGTCCCACAAAACTAGCAATTGACTTGAAAATCAACCCTTCAATATAAACAACGCACAACAAAAACAACTTAACCCAGAAATGCAGTAGTCTATTCAACTGTCAGACAAAGGGATCTCCTCAAGGAAATCCTTCATGAACTCGTCCTCTAAAACATAAACACATCCAAAAAACAATGGATTTTTTTAGCAACCCAACAAGGTGATACGATTCCCTTTACGCTCAAGGAATCTCGACTTTGTTTGTATTCTAAAATTCGGCTTGCCCAAACCAAAAACTTGTCCAACAATGCAACGCTAGTAGAAATTGGCTCCTTCATAATAGGTTTTGCGCTGAGTAATTTTATCTCTTTGCATGGCCCTCCTCTAACATATTCAAATAAATTTGAAATAATGCAACTCCAAGAAGGAGCAGGGAGGAGAGCCGACGGAGTGGGGGAGCAGAAGCTTAGTGTATAAGGGGCCACGGGAGCTGAAAGTTGTGGGAGGCAGGAGCACTGTCGAGAGGAGTCGTGGGAGCGCTGAGAGGGGGAAGCAGGGAGGAGAGCCAATGGAGTGGAGGAGAGGCGGTTGTGTAGTGCTAAGAGCATAGCGAATATGAGGGTTGTTGCGTGTGTGAGGGCCGTTGTGACCGATATGTTCCACTCACTCCATAGACAACGTTTGGTGTGTTGAATATGTATGAGGGCCAAATATGTAAGAGCGCAGAGGGATTTTGGAGAGCACAGTGGTAGTATACAGTGACGAGAGCTCCAAGAAACACAGGTAGGTGAACCAAGAATATTAATTTCTGACACACCTAGAATTCTTAGAGACTTGACGAACACTTAGAAAATGGACTAGGCACGCAGAGTCACAGCAATGAAATAGGCAGAACAA
This sequence comes from Pinus albicaulis, assembly GCA_034641835.2. Taxonomy (NCBI): domain Eukaryota; kingdom Viridiplantae; phylum Streptophyta; class Pinopsida; order Pinales; family Pinaceae; genus Pinus; species Pinus albicaulis. The sequence goes on from CM076573.1 coordinate 86,546,143, forward strand.
CTAAAAATGGAGCTGATAGAATGTAAAAATAGCAAGGTCTGGCCTGTGCTCTGATACCATGTCAATCACAAATATAGTGAACACGGTAAACACACAAGACATGAGAAAGATAAAAAATTGGATGCTTTATTACTCACAATGATACATATTTATCATACAATGGAGTGACCCTTGCATTCCATATTCCAGGGTCTCTTGGACTCCTTTGGACTCTTCGCCTTCCACACCAACCCTTAGAGGATTAGGTGTCCAACAGATACATATACAAACCCAGGTTGTTAAGTAGCTTTCATACTTGCATCACATAAATAGTGAGTGTTGAAGGAATTGTTCAAGGCAGCATGTAAAGTTGTTTGTTCCACGAGGAATCCAAAAACACACACACACACACATATATATATATAATACAGTGAAATCTATAGTGATCCAGTGTCACATTCCTTGTTCAAGTGCATTCAATGCTTAAGTTATAAGTAGCATTCAGTGTTCAAGTATTTTGTGTATTGGTTATCTCTACAGTAGTGAAGTAAAGGTATCTCTACATTGATAAAGTACTAGTTATCTTCTTTAGAGTTTTCCAGATTCCAAGTAAGTGTTTCTCCAAGCAATAGTAGTAAAGCTCTTAATGTTAAGAAGTAGTTAGGTGTTAAATTTAGATAACAATGGTATGTTCTATGCTTAACACAACTTACTTCAATGTTCCTTTAGCAACCCAATAATAATATCCAATTATTTCCAGTAGCAATCACATTAATCATTAATCACATTGACAATAAATGCAGAAGACAAACCAAGACAAGAGAACATCGGATTTGGTGGATGCCAGGGAAAAACCCCAATGTGGGGAAAACCCTTTGATCAATTCTTCTTATTATTATTCAAAAGATCAGTAGAGAGAGAGAGTGTACAAAAATCATATTGACTTGCCCAAATCTTAGTCAAATCAACCCAGTCAAATTTTGTAGTCAACTGCAGTCAAACTTCAGCCCTAACCAGAAAGTTAACTCTGGTTAAAATAGCAGCAATCCTTCCTCGAAGCAACTCGATCTTCCTTGGTCAAACTCGACTTGATCAGGAGGTCAATTTCAGCCCAAAATAGCTCAATCAAGCTCGGTCAAAGGAGAGAGAAAACCTGCGGTAATTTTTTGTAATCAAATTACAGTCAACCCTGAAGTCAATGCAGCTCAACTAGCCCATAAATTCTTGGTTTTTGTGTACAACAATGCACCCTACGAAAAACGAAATTTTGACCCTCAAAACGTAGCCAAACTTGGTCAGCAACCCCACTGTCAACGCTGGTCAAACCTATAATGAAATCTGAAATTTTCGGCCTACAATTTCATCCCAGAAAATGCGTCCTTTTGCCAGACGTGTGAGAGAGAGAGACCGCCCAATCGCTGTACAAACCAATCTGATGAAGAGAGAAGAATGTGTGAGTGATGGATGTCCAAATGAGGCGTGAGGTCACTTCTATTTATACAATTTGTTGTGGGTGAAGAGACACGTCCATTGGGCTTCTTGAGCCTACATTTAGCTGAGGTTGACTTGAACAATTTGCACATGTGTGGGCATAAATTCAAAATCACACTTCTGCTTCTCCGAATGAGATGATCTTTAGATCAATTTTGGTTCTCTCGAAAAGAGGGATTTAGTGCAATCATCATCTCTATCAAATGAGCTATCCCAAGGTGGAATTTGGCCCTAGTTTCCAATGATAAATTAGGATTGTCCTACTACAGTATGGTAGTCGCATAGTCAAGGGCATCATTACTACAAGGACTTTGACATTCATCAACAAGGATATAACAATGGTTTGATCTTGATTCCTATATATAAGGCAATCATACACATACAATGATGTTGTAAAAGACATTGATATAATTCACTTGTACACCAATGATTATTAGATGTTGTGTGATTTGTTTTGACAATTTGGTGTTTTGATTTGACTTGGCAAGACAATGACAGTAGTCCTATGCATGACTAAATAGTGAGACAGAGATACATTATATGACAATTTGGAAGGTGCTTCATGGTGATATCTGAGCAGCTGTTAGACGTATCTAGTAGCCCTCCTTGGGCAGAGTTTGAGACAATTGCAAGAGGGTCATAGGGATGACCTAAGGCATCTTGGTTTGAGTCATCATCAAAAATCATTGTCTGGTACTTGCAGCAGCATTAGCAGCGTGGTATAGTGATTTGGACAGACTCCTTCATGAGCCTTTGAACTCATATTCATTCATGAGCAGTTTAGTGCAGTGGCAACAACAATGACAATGTATTGTACTGTAATAAGTTGATGTAATTGTATTGATAGTCAGGGTTTGATTTGCAGTTTGTGTAATGGCTTGATTTGGCATTGTGATTGAGCAAGTGTCCGTGTTTTACAGTGGTTAGTTAGAGTAGTGTTGAGTAGCAGGGCTGCCAGGACTTGTTAGTGATATCCTTACCAAGCAAAGCAACAATATCTTCTTTGCAGTTTTCTTATATTGATTCAGAGCACAAGGGGATCCAGTCTTAAAATTGTGAAACGTGGTCTGCCTTTTCATTAGGGTGGCAAGGTGGTGCAAGGTAGGTGATTGGAGTCACCTTCAGGTTGGAGCCTGAGAAAACTTTAGGGCAGCAGGGTGGTGCTAGCGAGGGTTGGTCCCTGCAGAGGGTGTTGGAGCATTTGTCTAGTTGCAGCTGGTACATAGGGTGTTGGAGCCTAAGATCAACGACATTGGAGCATCCACTGTTGTGAATATAATTCATAACGAATATAACAAATATAATTATTAAATAGTCAATTAAGGATTATGTAAGTAGTCATTAAGTTAGTGAAAGGGCATGTCTAAGAGACATGCCCAATCATGAAAGGTCACCTGCGTAGGTATATCATTGTAACATTTTATCATCTATCTATCTATCTCATATCTTTTATAATATAATATTTGTATCTTCATGGATATCTTTATATTCCAAGTGTTTTGGAGTATTTTAACCTGAGAAGGAACTTTGTTCGCTTCATTTGGTATCAAAGCAGTCGATCTTTTGGCCGCTCTTTGCTGCACAGAGCCACGCTCTTCGATCCAGGTCTTTGACCATAAAAATCGTCAATCTTGTTGCCGTTGTGACTGAAGCATTCGCTACAAATTTTGGAGTTTCTCCATTGCTGAGTTTGTCAGAGGCCTTTGGCCATAATAAAAAATTTTAAAAAAAGAGAGGAAGAAATATATAAATATTTTAATAAAAAAAATAAAAGAGAGAAGGAAAGTTAACATAAAGGGGGAAATAAATTAAAAGAAAAAAAAAAGATTTAAAAGAAAATAGTTCCAAAAGAAAAAGAAAAGAAAAGAAAAAAAGAGATATATATAAAGAAGTACATATATGTACATACCAAGACAAATTAAAATTAAAAAGGAAAAATAAATAAGGAAAAGTAGGTAAGGTTATTTTGATTATTCTTTCAGTGGTTTACAAGCTCGTGGTTTTGGAAGCCCATGGTATTTGCAAGGTAAAATAAGAAGTAAAGGAATAAAAAATCTCTTGTGAATGGTAAGTTTACTTTTACGTGGAGAAATACACATAAGTGGACATATATTTTATAGGTGAATATATGTGAATAGCCACGTTTCACTAGGGTTGTAACCTTTCAACAAAAAAAAAGAGTTAAAAAAAAATCAATTGTTAAAAGAATATATATATATTAATTTAATTAATTAAAATATTAAAAAAAAATTGAAGGAATAATAACCTCATTAAAAAGAAGAAGGGAAAGTTAGGAAGGGTTACCTTAAAAACCCTAAAAACTCAATTCAACAGACAAAATGAAATCAATCATTGATGAAAAGGAAATTAAATCCAATTCGGAAAGGAAAGAAGGAAGATTTCCTGAAAATTATAGTATTTTAACAAATACAAGATGAAGAAATTATTATCCATAAAACTTTGAGGACAAAGTTCTGAAGGAAGGGCCAATTCACAACAAATAAATAAATAAAAGTTGATATATTAAATTGTGACGAAAGCAAATGAAGAAAACGGTGCGTGATTGAACTGAAGAAAAGTTTCAACTATAAGCTTTGAGGACAAAGATTTTGAAAGAAGGGGCAATGTCGTGAATATAATTCATAATGAATATAACAAATATAATTATTAAATAGTCAATTAAGGATTATGTAAGTAGTCATTAAGTTAGTGAAACGACATGTCTAAGAGACATGCCCAGTCATGAAAAGTCACTTGCTTAGGTATATAAGCAGGGCCTCATTGTAACATTTTATCATCTGTCTATCTATCTCATATATTTTATAATATAATATTTGTATTCTCATGGATATCTTTATATTCCAAGTGTTCTGGAGTATTTTAACCTGAGAAGGAACTTTGTTCGCTTCATCCACCTAGTTGTAGTTGGTAAACAAGGTGTTAGAGCATCCTACAGGTTGGTGCCTGTAAATCAGTGGGTTGGAGCCTCCTTTAGTTGGAGCTGAAAATTTGATGTAATTATTCATTTTGACACAGAAGATAGATTAAGAAGCGTTTGATGGTTTTTGACCTAGAGGGGGGTTTTCCACCTAAAAATTTGGCTGTCCACTGTCTTGATTATTGTGCATTGTTGAATGGTGTTGTTTAGTGCTTTTTGCTATATAATTAAATATAGTTGAAGATTAACTAATGCTCTGAAAATATTAATAAATTACTATTTGCTAAGAAACACTGATTCACCCCCTCTTAGTATTTCCAACAACTTCTCGATGGATCTTTAAGATCGAGCATGTAGCAAATGGCAATATAAAAAAGTACAAAGCAAGATTCATGGTGAGAAGATTCTCCCAAAAGGAGGGAGTAGACTATGAGGAGACATTTCCTCCTGTCGCCATATATGCATCTATTAGGGAAGTCATGTCTGTTGCTTCAAAGATGGAGTGGAGGATACATCAGATCGATTTGAATACTTTCTTCCTCAATGGGGTGATTGAGGAAGAGGTGTATATTGAGTGTTGATTTTTGTAGCATCGGAAAGTATTCCAAGTCTCAAATTTTGTGAGGAGGCTTGGACATTAGTATTCTAAAGAACCCAAAAACCATTTGTGGGAATTCCACTCAATTCATGTTTTATTAAAATAATTAATTATTTTAATGGAGACCCTATGTCTAAACTTAGGTAAATTAAATAATTAATAGGTATTAATAAGACAAAGTGTGAATCTTCTAGAGAATGATGATCAAGTCAAGTTTTAATTTTAGCCATTGATTAGACTTCTAATTTGGGCCATTGATTCATCAATGAGAAGATTATAAAAGAAGGCTTGAGGGTCATTTGGAAAGCAAGCCGGGCACACACTCAGTAACTCGAAGGAGATCAGTGATGAAGGAATAGAATTCGATTTCAAAGGAAGAGTTGCAGGGAAGAGTTGTAGACATAGAAGGAGAAGAGGGAGTTAGCAATGACTGAGAACAAAGAGAGAGGGACACAAAGGGCCACAGAAGGCAGCGCAGAGTTGTAGTGCAATGTACCCACGCAGAGTGGCACAGTCCAGCGCAGGGACTGCGCAGAGAAGCACACAAATAGATGCATAGGGAGACATAGGGTCTTCCGGGTGTCAGAAAATCTTCAGAAGGATCCGAGATTTTTGTCTCAGGGGTTTTCTAAATGAATTTTCAAGTGTATTCCTTGTAAAAAATTCATTTGCTGAAGAATAATATATAAACCCTCATCTGCTGCACTGGTTTTCCCACAATGGATTTTTCCGGGGACAATTGTCCAAAACTAAGTGTGTACATGTGATCGTTTCTTATGCTTATGTTCCTTACTGTTCCTTTCTCTGCATATGTATTAGTGAACGTTGCAGTAGTATTTGTTTCGAAATTTACTGATAGAATTATATAAATGACTTATCAGAGTAATAAGTAGGAGAAATAAATCTATCATTGCAACTGTATATTTATGGATTGAAATTTTCACATGGTACCGGAGCCAGTGATGAGTAACAGGATCAGAGAACCGGCAAGTGAACGTAAATCTGACATTTCTGCGGAAGCTCGGAATGGTTCACACAGTTCTCCGGAGAGGAAGAGAAGCATGGAAGAACAGATGGATCACGATGTTTCTATTTTGGCATCCAGATTGGAAGAAGAGTTTGCTTGTGTGTCAAGCACTGCTTCTCCTGAAGTCTAGTACATTGACAGTGGGGCTTTTGCTCATATGACGGGAGTGCGAGAATTTTTGTCAAACTACCAAGAAGAGCAGATGAACTTTAAAATCACCATTGGTAATAAGGCAAAATGTACCCCTATTGGAAGAGGTACCGTATATTTCAAACGGAAGCTGGAAATAAGCTTCGGGCCACTAATGTGCTGCATGTGCCTAGTTTGGGGATGAACTTACTCTCGGTGTCTCAACTTCAAAACATAGGCTATGACGTTTACTTCATTGGCAACAGAGTATACGTCAAACACCCAAGTTGGAAGAAGAAAGCACAAATCAGAGTCATGAGCAATAAACTATATAAGTTACAGCTCGAATCTCCAATGGCACTAATAGGCAGCACTGATGAGAAGGACTTGAAGGAACTATGGCACAGAAAAATGGGGCATTTGCATCATGGGGCGTTAAAGATTCTTAAGAAAACTATCACGGGAGTTCTAGAACTGAGCACCAAGCGAGACGATGTCTGCAGAGGGTGCGTATTGGGAAAGTATGCCAAGGCAGCGTATCAGAGAAGCAACATTAGGGCTAAGAGTGTGTTGTGCTTAATACACTCAGATATCTACGGACCAATGTTCACTAGAGCTCTTAGTGGTGCCAAATATTTCGTCACCTTTATTGATGACCATTTTAGGAAGACCTAGATCTACTTTCTGAAAACCAAGGACGAAGTCTTCAGTCGTTTCAAAGAGTTTAAAGCTCCGGTAGAAAATTTGACAAGAAAGCGGATCAAGGTGTTGCGATCATACAATGGTGAAGAGTACATTGATAAAGAATTCACAGGGTTATGCGCAAGGGAAGGTATCAGAAGAGAGTGGACCGATCCATATAATCCGGAGCAGAATGGTGTGGCAGAAAGAAAGAATAGAACTATTGTCAAGGCTACAAGGGAAATGTTGTATGATCAAGACATGCCCAAATTTCTATGGGTTGAAGCTTGTAATACGACTGTCTACGTTCAGAACATGATTCCTCACAACGCATTGGGGAAGATCACTCCAGAAAGTGTCTTCACTGGAAGCAAGCTTGAAGTGAGCCACTTTAGGATCTTCGGCAGTACGATATTTTGTCATGTGCTCAATGAAAAGAGGAAGAAGCTAGATATGACTACGGAACAGGGTTGCGGTGAAGCTTCACCCCCCCTCGTTCCCGTTTCCGAAATGCGCTCCGTGTGGGAGCGTTCGGAAACGCGTTCCCGAAAACGCTTCTTGAGGGGAGCATTTTCGGGAGCGCGTTTCCGAACCTGTTAAAATGCTCCTTGCCTTTTCGGGAGCGTTTCCGGAAGTGCTCGGGAGCGAATGCTCCCTGAGCGCTTCCAACGTTTAAAAAATGCTTCGGGAGCATTTTTTAAATGCCGGAAGCGGTTGGGGAGCCTTCGCTCCCGAACGCTCCCTGGAACAAAAAAACGCTTCCTGCCGGTGAGAATTTTTTTTTAATGAAAAATTCGTTTTGTTTATAAGGAGGGAGGGAGGTCATTTTGTTTTATTGTTTGTTGAGTGAGTGAGAGAGAGCAAGAAGAGCAAGAAGGAGAGAACTGGAGAGCGGAGCTGCAGAAGTGACAAGGAGAGCGGCAAGGCAACAGGAGGATTGCAAGAAAGAGGTAGGTCTTCTAATCTAATTTTGTATTTTCTAGGATGAATTTGAAAGTTGTTTAAAAATGAAAACTTGATTTTTTTCTTGAATGTTGCATTTTATTGTGTTTAAAACTTAAAAAATGAATTGTTTTTTTCCTATGTTGCATTTCCTATTCCCATTTGGCATTTCTCCATTTGTTTTGCAGGCTAGAAACTTGAAACTTGAAACATCATGCCTATATGGCTAGGGATTTTCCTCATGTTGTTTCCTTTCTTTGTAATAATGGTGTTGGAGAGTAGTAGAAGAAAGAGGCAAATCAGAGAAGAGGAGGATGAAGAGGAGGGTTATGGTAGATTTGAAGAAAATCCTGAAGAGGAGGAGGATTATGTTGAGGAGGAAGTGGGGAGTGGAGAACATGAGGACACAGATTCCCCAACTAGACAAGACCAAACTCAGACACCTTTGTGGAAATATGTTCAGAAACAGGAAGGAGGGAAAGGTGGTGGAACCACTAAATTTATTTGCCCCCATTGCAATAAACAATACCATGGTTCATACACTCGTGCGAGAAGGCACCTTTGTGGGAAAATGACAGGGGATGGAGAAAAAAAATATAGGAATCAAAATTTGTACTAGTGTGGCAGCGACACAGAGAGAGAAATATAGAAAGGAAGAGGAGGCTGCCCTACAAAGATCTAACAGATCTAGGGGTTTCATTGGTTCTTATTTAGGCCCAACACGTCATGGACAAACAAGTTCAACGTCCACCCATGCCAGTGGTTTTGGAGGCAGTGGCACACCTGGATTAAGGAGTAGAACCATATTCGATTTCCTGGACGAAGGGTGTAGGAATGATGTGGATTCAAAAGTTTACCGGTTTCTATATGCATGTGGGGTGCCATTCAATGTTCTTCACTCACCTTATTGGCATGAAATGGTTTCTTCCATTAATGATGCCCCCAAAGGATACAAAAGCCCTGGGTATGAGAAGGCCAGAACTGTTGGTCTTGATCATGAAAATGTAGAAATTTCCTGTTTTCCCACCCCGGTTTTTAGTTTCACCTTATTTCTCCTTTTAGTTAAATGCCCTTTCCCATATCCTTACATTCAACAACAGAAAAATAATTTTTTGCTGAAAACACAAATTTTGGAAAATTTACAGAATGCTGGAAAATGCAGAAATAAAAATCAGCAAGCTTAAAATAGCCATTCAACACATTTAAACACTGAGATTTTTGGTCAACATGACCCTGGAAAAACCCCCTACAATTCTTGGGGAAAACTAGTTCGAAAGCTTCTCTTTTATTTTCTGAATATTGCTTTTTACAGTGAAACAGGAAAAACTCAGAAAAAATTCCAGCAACCAATTTACAGACTTATCTCGATTTCCGTGCTTGCACATTGCCTCGGAAATTGTGCCAAATCAGCAACAACAGAAAACAGAAAATTTACAGCACCTTAGGACAGCATTAAATGCTGTACGGCCACCTCGGGAAGCGTGCCAAAACAGTCGTACTTCGCTACACGGACTATACAGATTTTGTACAGCAACCTCTCTCGAAATCCGTGCCAAAAATCTGGGTTGTGTTGCTGTCCTCTTCCTCGGTTTTTGTGTCGAAAATGACAACCACCCTCTTCCTTGGAAAACGTGCCTGATTTTTGTGCCTTGAAGTGCATGCTTGCTGCTGTACCCTCTTCCTCGATTTCTGTGCCTCCTCACTTGGAAACACTACCTCTCCCTTGCTGTACGGATTTTCTGCCTCGGTATGTGTGCCAATAAACGCTGCTATACCTTTGCTGAAATCTCTTCACTGCTCCCCTCATTCTTCTCATTGCTCAGAAAAATCTCCAGCTCTCTTTCTCTCCTTCTCCCAATCTGCTCATGAAAGAATGAATGACCTTTTCTTCCTTTTCCTCCTTTAACCTAACCCTAAGTGACTTTTGGGGAATCCCTAAATCCAATCGCTGAAATAGATTGAGATCTAGGGCTGAGATTAAATGCTCATTTAAATCTCACTTTCTATTTTTTAATTCACCCCACTTTAATAAAGACCCACTTAGTCATTTATTTCCAAAGTCACTTTTCTTTTCTAATTTTACATTGACTTTATTAAAGTCACTTTAAAATTAGACTTTAATAACTTTATCACTTAAAGTCACTTTTAAATTAGATTTGACTTTCTTTATTACTTAAAGTCACTTTTAAATTAGATTTGACTTTATAACTTTATAAAGTCACTTTAGGAGAAAAATTAAATTCTTTTGGACACTTTTCCCTAGGCCAAAGATCAAAGCCTTAGGGAACCACCTGTCCTCCGGTACCAAATTTCAACAGAAAATGCTAAAATAAACCATTCTTTGGCTAGAATGACAAATTCGTGGAATGAGCATGGGGTGTCCATTGTCTCTGATGGATAGACCAATGTAAAAGGAAAACCATTGATAAGTGTTTTGGCTGTGTCGGTTAGTGGTGCAATCTTCCTGTCAGCATATGATTATTCAGACAAATTCAAAACCGGCATTAACATTGTAGAACCATTACTTGATATAATTGACAAGACTGGGCCATACTATGTCATACAGGTCATCAATGATAATGCTGCTAACTGTAAGGCAGCAGGAGCAATTATTGAGGATAAATGCCCCAACATATTTTGGTCTGGGTGTTTGGTTCACACAATGAACCTTTTGATGCATGATATCATCAAAAACAAACAACCTCAATTCAAATGGCTTGGTGATTTGTACAAGAGAGGTAAAAAAAATGATAAAATTTATTACAAATCATAGCAATACCCATGGGCTTTTCCGTACTCACTCCAAATTGGAGTTGTTGAAGATAGCAAAGACTAGATTTGCTAGCTATTACCTCACCTTTAGGCGCCTTTTGAAGGTAAGAGAGTCATTGGCTGCAATGGTATCAAGCCCACACTAGCAGGTATTAAAGGACAGGGCAACGACAATAGTTGACAGGCAAGGTTTTGAACATGTGGAGGAGACCGCCCTTGACCCTTTGTTTTGGGCACGTGTGAGGGAAATTTTGAATTTCACCAAGCCCATTTATCACATGATTCGGTTTGCAGATACAGATAAACCAGTGATTGGGGAGGTGTAATATCCCCAAAGGGAAATAACCAGTAATACACAGAAATATACCAAACAGATATAGAAAATATAATGCTGGAACCAGATCATGGAACAAGTACACATAGAATGCCAGAAAACTGAGCCATTTTATTAATCTGAAAGTACATAGAGAGGAGTACAAGAAAATCAGAATGAGTGCACCTATCCTTGCCCTAGGCAAGTGGAGACCCTCTCAGTCAAACAATGGCTGCAAATAAGGACAACGTCCTAGCTGGCTGGAAACTGCTCTGAAGTCTGAAGCTGGAATGCACTGGAACTATGAGCTGAAGACTGTAAGATAGCTGATACCAATCCTCCAAACCCTCACCAATGAAAACGCTGTCCCTGCTAGTGACAGCGCAGAAACAGATTGAGTGCTAGTCACAAGTACCTCCAGATGAGTGGATCAGCTCCTGAATGCTGGAAAACGCTGTCAAGCCCCTCTCACACAATCCTGCTCACCAGATCAGCGTCCTCCCTGATGGATCTGCGTCCTGTATGCTCAGATCTACTGGATCTGAAGCCTCCAATCCAGATCTGCGTCCTCCTAGATCAGATCTGCTATTATCCCCTCAGATCTATGCTGGATCTGACAATATCTCTTCAGATCTGCAACCTCTAAGGCTGGATCTGATGTTATCTCTTCAGATCTAGGCTGGATCTGCCAATAACTCCTCAGATCTGCAATCTCCCAAGCTGGATCTAATGCTATATCTCCAGATCTGCACACTACCGAGCTAGATCTGCAAATACCCTTTCAGATCTGTAATCTCCAAGTCAGGATCTATCAATGTGCCTTCAGATCTGCGTTCTTCCTTCTCCTAGAACAGCGTCCTCTCTCTAAGCCGGATCTGCTTGCTTTCTCCTCCTGGAACAGCGTCCTCACTCTAAGGCTGATCTGCGTCCTCTTTCCCCTTGGACAGCGTCCCTCCTTTTCAGATCTGCGCAGCCACAAGAAGGGCTTCTTCCTCTCCAAAACCTGCACCAGAAACTGCTGCTGCTTGCCACTGAAACTGAAAGGTGTTACTCAGAAAATAACCTTACTAGGGCGGGCACTCGAAGTCCCCCGAAGCTAAGGGTGAAACCAGAAATAACCTTACCAGGGCAGGCACTCGAAGTCCCCCGAGGCTAAGGGTGAGATCTCCGACCAGAGACACTCGGTTGCACTAAACAATGCTGCAGACCGACTAAACAACCGGCGTGCTGAAGCAGACAGAAGCCTAGCTCTCCAAATCAATATCAAATCATGCCTGTTCAAATGAGGTGAGAACCCCTCCTTTTATAATGCCAAACTCCCTCCAAAATTTAACTGCGTCCTTACTCTCCTTTGACCTGCGCAGTTACCCTTGGGTCAGCCTGATGCCTCCCCATCATGCTCATGTGGACCCCCAAGGCCCCCTCTCTAAGTTATAACGTCAATCAACTAGGAAAAGAACACTTTATTTATAAAGTGAGGTGACTAAAGTGAGGTGACCCCTCTTATTTCTCACTTTATTTATTATTTCTAGCTAAAGCGGCAAAATAAAGCAAAAATGAAATATTCCAATTAGCAAAGCTAATTGGGAATATTACAGGAGGCTTATGAGCAGATGGACAGCGTGTTGGGGCAAATAAAAGATATTGTTAAGGATAATGATCCCAACTTGTATGCTATGATTCATGACTGTGTGTGTGCACGGTGGAATAAACTCAATGTTCCACTACATGCCTTGGCATATATCCTTACGCCAAAATATTACTCTCCATCTTGGTTGGGCCAACTTACACCTGGAGGTGGGGTTAGGATCAAACCTCACATAGATCTAAAGGTACAAGAGGGGTACATGAAGGCATTAGACAAGTTGGTACCTGACAGGGAGGAGTGTGCTAGATTGTGCCTTGAATTAGGAAAATAATTCAGTTGCACTGCTAACTTTGGTTCTTTCCATGCAATGGAAGACAGAGACAAATTTGATGCTCTCACATGCTGGGAAGCATATGGCGGCATGGGACTTTTGCCAAAGTTGGCAAAAAAAGTTCTCTCACAGGTTGTGAACACTTCTTCTGCAAAGAGGTGTTGGAGCACCTACAGCTTCATACATAATGTGAGAAGAAACACGCTGAATGAAAACCGAGCTGAAAGCTTGGTTTATGTGCATTACAACTTGAGGTTGTTGAGCCATTACTATGAGCGGGCAAATGAGGATCAATCATACAGAGTCTGGGACAACAACCCAGAGGATGATAATTTGGAGGACGACACGGTACATATGGAAGAATTGGAAGCAAAACTTTTTAGGGATGATGATGAAGCATCAACAGCACCGCCACACACAGGGCCAGTGCCACCATCTACTGGTAGCAGTGCGGGTGCGGGTGCCAGTGCCAGTGCCAGTTCTCGATATCAAACTATTGTTCCTTTGCAGATTCAGCCTCCACCTTCTAGTCACGGTCGTGGTACTCCTGAGAGTACTAGAACACCATTTCCTCGTGGCTCGCACAAATTAGACATTTCTCGTGGGCGTGGCAAGGGACCAGCCAGTAGATAAAATAGATTTGTTGTTTACTAGTCTTTTCTATTTTCTAGTAGTTTTTATCTTTTATAACTGTTGACAATTGAACAGTTGAAACTTGACTCTTTCATATATTTAATGACAATTTAAGTTTGAAGTTTGAATTTGAAAGGTGAAACTTTGAAGTTCGCATTTATAAGTTTACAAGTCATTATGAATTATGAATATGATGCTTCATGAAAGTTATATGGTGATCAATGAATCAATGATAATAAATGTTATATAACATCAATGATGATAAATGTTATATATTGAATTTTGAAATCAATGAATCAATGATGATAAATGATATATATCAATGATGATAAATGTTATATATTGAAATTTGAAATCAATGAATCAATGATGATAAATTTATATTGAATTTTGAAATCAATGAATCAATGATGATAAATGTTAGATATTGAAATTTGAAATCAATGATGATAAATGTTATAAACTTATATATCAATGATGATAAATGTTATATATTGAATTTTGAAAGCTTGAAACCTTCAGATTGATGATTCGCGAGACTCAAAAGTCAATATGTTGTTTGCTTCCAACTTGTGGGCGTGGTTGATGAAGATTATAACTTCTAGATGATTGATGTTATATGATTCAATCTATGTTTTTATGTTTTTTATTTCTAATTCATCATTTTACATGTTTTTGTTGACATATATGCATCAATATATATATATATATATATATATATATATATATATATATATATATATATATATATATAAACGCTCCCAGAAACGCTCCAGACCGGAAGCTTCTAAAAATGGCGCTCCCGCTCCCGCTTCGCGTTTTCGCTCCTACTCCCAAGTAACCTTGCTACGGAAAAGGGATATCTGGTAGGATATAGAGAAAATGCAAAGGCTTACCGCATCTACATTCCGGAGAGCAGGAAAGTTGTAGTGCAGAGGGATGTGAAATTCATGGAGGAGAGGGCCATCAAGAAATCCTGGGAGATGCCTTCTGCTACGTAGTTTGAGGAGGATTCACTGGTCCAACCACAACGGCCTGCAGAGGGTAACACGAGTGTCTCTCTAAGGCATGGGGATCCAAGGGATATTTCTCCTGACGACTTGCAGGAAGGAGAGCAGGTAGATCCACCCACTAGCAGTGGTAGAATGAGCAGGGAACTACGACATATTCTGAGGGACGCAAGGGACTTTGTCGGAGCCCCCCGAAATGCGAAGAGGTAGTGCAAGCAGCCTGAAAGATACCAAGCCTTGGTAGCACAGGTTGGGGAACGTTCTGGTTTTCGAGAAGCAACTCAACAATAGGTAGATGCGATGGTAGAAGAATACAATTCCATCATGACCAATGATGTCTGGGAATTGGTTCCTAGACCTTAAGACAAATCAGTTGTAGGTTCAAGGTGGATCTACAAGAGCAAATATGTTGCAGATGGCGGCATCAAGAAGTTTAAAGCCAGGCATTTGGCTAAGGGGTATGCTCAGAAGGAAGGGATATATTATGAGGAGACCTTCACCCCAGTAGCCCGATATACTTCCATTAGATCTGTGATATCCCTGGTTGCGCAAATGGGATGGGAGATTCACCAAATGGATGTCAAGACTACGTTCTTGAATGGGGTGATAGAAGAGGAAGTATACATTGAACAACCAGAGGGCTTTGAGACGCATGAGCAGAAGACTCATGTGTGCAGGCTTAATAAAGCCTTGTATGGACTAAAGCAAGCTCTTAGAGCTTGGTATGGTCGAATTGATGTCAGAAGATGGTGTTTGTCAAGAGTGACGCAGATCCCAATCTCTACTATCTAAGGGTAGGGAGTAAGCCTCGGATACTGGCTCTATATGTAGATGATCTATTTCTGAAAGGGTCATTGAGGCTCATCAAGGACTGCAAGTAGAATTTAGCTGCTGAATTCGTCATGAAGGATCTAGGGCTAATGCATTATTTTCTGGGGTTGGAAGTTTGGCAGCAGAAGGGGGAGATCTTCCTTGGTCAAGGAAGGTATACTACATAAATTCTGAAAAGAATTCAGATGGAGGACTGTAGACCCATGACTACTCCAATGATCACCAACTGGAAGAAAATCGACACATTCGAAGATGATGAGGCTGATCCTACATTATATAGGAAGCTCATAGGATCTCTGATGTATTTGGTCAACAATTGGCCAAACATCTTTTATGCTGTCTATACCCTCTGTCTGTTCATGGTGGAACTAAGGAGGGCTCATTGGGCAACAACCAAACATGTTCTCAGATATCTTCAAGGAACAATGTTGCTTAGATTGAAATACACCTGTGGCAATGACATCATGTTGAGTGAGTTCACCAACGCAGACTAGGCTGGGAGTCCTGTAGATCGGTAAAGTACCACTGGGTACTATTTTAGTATTGGATTAGGAATGACCTCTTGGTGCAGCAGGAGACAAAAATCCGTGGCGCTGAGCTCAACAGAGGCAGAATGGCAGCTAGCACAGCTTCGTGTGAGGCCATATGGCTTCGGAAACTGCTTGTGAACTTACTGAAGGAAAAGATGGAAGCGGCCAATATTCTATCTAATAATCAGAGTTGCATTAAGCTCTCTGAAAATCTTGTGTTTCATGATCGGTCGAAGCACATTGACATCAGGTGTCACTTCATCAGAGACTGTGTCCAACGAGGAGCTGTACAGTTGCAGTACACTCCAACAGGAGAACAAGTGGCAGATATCCTCACGAAGGCAGTGGGGAAGACAAAGTTTGTCTATTTCAGAGAGAAGATGGGGATGATCAAGAATACATTTCAGTATCAGGAATGGATAGGATCAAGATTCAGAGGGAGCTGCAGTACAGATGAGGCAGTGATAGTAGCAGTGTCATGGGCAGCAGTACATAGGGAATCAACGCAGCATATGAAGGGCAACAGCCAAAGATCAACAACGCAGAGGATGCTTCAAAGCTGGGTGGCATGCAACAGGCATATTGCTACAACACTTTCCTCGCTAAGAGGGAGTGTTGATTTCTGTAGCATCGAAATGTACTCCAAGTCTCAAATTTTGTGAGGAGGCTTGGACATTAGTATTCCAAAGAACCCAGAAACCGTTTGTGGAAATTCCACTCGGTTCATGTTTTATTAAAATAACTAATTATTTTAATGGAAAACCTAAGTCTAAACTTAGGGAAATTAAATATTTAATGGGTATTAATAAGACAGAGTGTGAATCTTGTAGAGAATGAAGATCAAGTCATGTTTTAATCTTAGCCATTAATTAGACTTCTAATATGGGCCGTTGATTCATAAATGAGAAGATTATAAAAGAAGGCTTGAGGGTCATTTGGAAAGCAAGCTAGGCACACACTCAGTAACCCGAAGGAGATCGATTTTGAAGGAATAGAATTCGATTTTAGAGGGATAGTTGCAGGGCAGAGTTGCAGAGGCAGAAGGAGAAGAGGGAGTCAATAGTGACTGAGAATGAAGAGAAAGGGACACATAGGGCCACAGAAGGTAGCACAAAGTTGCAGTGCAATGTACCCATACAAAGTGACGCAGTCCAGTGCAAGGACTGCATAGAGAAGCACATAGAGAGACACAGAGGGGGACAAAGGGTCTTCCGGGTGTTAGAAAATCTTCGAAAGGATCCAAGATTTTTGTATAAGGTGTTTTCTAAATGAATCTGCCAGCGTATTCCTTGTAAAGAATTCATTTGTTGAAGAATAATATATAAACCCTCATCTGCTGCACTGGTTTTGCCACATTTGGTTTTTCCGGGGACAATTGTCCACAAAAAAGTGTGTACATATGATCATTTCTTATGCTTATGTTCCTTACTGTTCCTTTCTCTACATATGTAGTATTAATGAATGTTGCAGTAGTATTTATTTCGAAATTTACTGATAGAATTTTGTAAATAACTTATCAGAGTAATAAGTAGGAGAAATAAATCTATCACTGCAACTATATATTTCTGGATTGAAATTTTCAAATTGAGCAACCTCATGCTTTGAAGTGCATGGGGGGGCGTTCCACATATGGTGATTGAAGAAGGACTTATACAAACTTAAACAGACACTTCACATATGGTACTCGAAGATTGATGGGTATTGTTGCCTCAAAATATAGCAGGTCTTGTAAGACACCTCACAAGGCAAGAGCCAAACCTAGATGCAACAATGAGGTGGATTTCCACTGTCACTTTGCAGTCTTCCTCATGCTCTTCAGTGGAATTTTAGGACGTTGGAGGCTTCCCAATTTTCACATAAAGTATATTCTAAGTCAATTGGCTCAAGGTGATATATATGAAGACTCAATTGTTGATTTTTGTAGCATCGAATGTACTGTAGCCTTGAGATTTTTCAGAGAGGCTAAGGCACATGCATTCCACAATACCCAGAAAGCGTTTTGGGAAATTCCACTCGGAGAGGATTTAATTAAAATAATTAATCATTTTTAATGTATTCCTAAGTCTAAACTTAGGAAATGTGATTAATTAAAGTGTATTAATTCGGGTGTGAATCTTCTAGATAAAGACACAGATCAACTCCCAGTTAATCCTAGCCTTTGATTATGTTTTAATCTTGGTTATTGATATGTCAATGAGAGATTATAAGAAGGAGCTTGATGGGCATTTGGAAAAGACATTGAGTAAGAGATCAAGAGATCAATTTCTCAAGAGAGCAGCGCAACAGTTGCTGGAGGAAGATCAAAGTGATTTCTTGCAGTGAGGGGTAGGGATAGTTTGCCGAAGGAGGAAGTTTTTCCTGATCCAGAGAGTGCAAGGCAGGGAAGGCAAAGAGAAGTCCAGAGTGGCAGCGCAAAGCTTCAGAGGGAGCTCGAAATTCTGTTGGGGAACAATCGAGATCTACTCTTGGAGCCGAGGTGTGAGACTGGGAGGCTAGAGGTTTGAAGTTTCCAGTGAGTAGGAGTTCAGGAGGAGGTGCGACGCAGTCCCAACAATAGTGACGTAGTGACTATGTGGGAAGAAGCAGAGACTGCACAGAGACAACGCAGAGGGCTCATCTCCAATTAGGTCAATGTCGGATTTTCCAGTGACAGTGTGAGATCTTCTCACTATCTTTTTGTCTAGTTTTATCTTTGTTTCAGATAGCCAGTTTGGGCATCAAGGGACTTGTATTAAGAAAATACTGCATAATAATTAAAACCCGCAGTTGCTACACCGGTTTTCCCACACTGGGTTTACTCGGGGACATTGTCCAAAAACAACGGTGTATATGTGTGTGTATTTCTTTCCTTCTCAGTACTTTTTTCCACAGTGTTTTTTATGTTGTGAAGGCTGCAGTTGTATTTATTTCGATGTTTACAATGTAGCACCATAAATAACTTGTATCATAATTAACAAGTAGAAGAAATAACATCAGATTGTTGCAGTAGGGATTCCAATCTTAGAATTTTCACATAAACAAGGTACTTCTTGAATGGAAAAAAGACGCGATTCTCAATGTATAGGAACAATGTACCGTGAACAAAGCCTTAGAAAGGTACTCGACATCTAGGGTTTCAAGATGTAGTTCAACAAAGGAGTATCTAGGCATGCAAGCATAAAGAAAATGTTTGCTAATGATGAAATTAACAAAAGGATATGAAAAACCTTCAAATGAAGCTCCAAGTTTAATCCTTTAGTTAGGGCTTAATTAGGGCACAAATTGCCTAAGGTAGATGAAGTTAGCCTTATTAGTTCAAATTCCACCATTAAAAGAGAAATATTTCGAGTTTAAAGGATCAACCAAGGTGAGATCATGCTACAAAAGCCTCAACACTCTCCTTTAAGAGGCCCTAGTTGAATTCAACCCTATGCCCTAGCCTTAGCAGCGTGCCTTAAAGGGATTAGAAAAAGAGATAGGGAAAAGATAAAAATATTTATGAGGTTTGACAACCACAAATATTCCCAATGCGTTTCCCTATTTGGGTGATGGAGTCTTTAGAGCTAAATTGAAGAGATATAAAATCTATGCCTTGAGTAAAAGGGAAAACCTAGTTTTCACTTGCAAACCCTAATTATCTTTTTATGAGGAGAGAAATTAAGTAGAGGAAATCTCTATAGGTGGTCCTCTATGACATGCGAGGAAAATAAAAGTTAATATACAATGATCAAGCAATATTTTCCATTAAAGATATCCATTTAGACGCGGAACAATAGAAAAACCCTAGCAAACATTCTTCACATGAAAAACCATTAAAATCTGTAATTATACTCACAATTTTCCCAAGAAATTACCTTCTTTCAATCCCAAAAAAATCTCCAACACACAAATTAGTCTCCAATTGCAATAACTCCAAAATGATCACATCTCCACAAGTAGCAAGTAGCAAAAAGGCTATGTCGAGCTCTCTAAAGGAGGTTGAAATCCACAACTGGTGATGATTAATAAGAATGGAGTGATGAGGTCTATCACATCATTAATATAAATAAAAGCCCTATAACAAGTTTGGTTATGAATAAACATGAAATAAATGGGTTACATGCCAACCCAATAGCTCAATAAAACAAAATCCGCACTAATTGCCCACGTGTGAGCTGAAATCCCTCTCTAAGCATGACATCATGACCTTTTAGGGCTAATAAGGCTCCAAAAGTGCAAAATATGGGCTAGGTGCATCTCCAACCATCATGTTCAACCATAAATTGAGGAAGAATTCTCAAGTGAAGCCTTGAAACATCTCCATGTGTCCTAGATCCAGCTTTGGGTGCCTTGTGTC
Source organism: Pinus albicaulis (assembly GCA_034641835.2). Lineage (NCBI taxonomy): Eukaryota > Viridiplantae > Streptophyta > Pinopsida > Pinales > Pinaceae > Pinus > Pinus albicaulis. Next base: position 86,566,251 of record CM076573.1, read on the forward strand.
ATCTCCATGGGTGTCATTCAAGACAACGTGGTGCAATCTTTCTCTAGTGTTGGGGCTCCATCAGGTAGTACAAGCCCTCCCTAATCATCTTGGGAGATGATGATCATCATCTAGACTCTAGATCTAGGCATGCCCATCAAACAATGTCAAGGCCAACCTAGGGGCATGCTGGGTTTGTTGGGTGCATCGTCAAGAATCTCCAATGCTAAGCAAAGTGAGATCAAGGTTTTGGCATGTTGGGGTTTCAATCAACTATCAAGATCATAAAAGTGCCGAACACTATGCTATGGAATGAAAGCACTACATCCGCAATGTTATCATGCCCTTTGGAAGTGTAGTACAACTTGGGCATCATGTGGAGTAGACATGGAATGGGTGTGTCGTCAAAGCCTCTGCTTCTTTGTGTAAAACCAACTGGCAATTCCACTTTGAAATCATGTGAAAACAACCATTCATTAGAGCCAATGACCATAAATTTATTATAGAGGACTTTACTTAATTGTTAAGGGCATAATAATACTTCAAATAGGGATCACCTTCAAATATCTAACTAGACTAAGTCCTGTAAAATTGTTTCCTACCTTGTTAGAGGTGGCTAGGTAATCAACACTATTAGGTGCTTCTAGCCCTAAGGGGACGTGACATTTCCATGGCAACCCTTGAATTCATATGTGTTAGTGATAATGTTGGCAACATAGGAGAAAGATTTCATGGCTAAGTGCCATGGCCATGGGACCAGCTGATGTAGGTCCACATCCTGAGTGTATAGATGTTATGGAGGGAGAAATCATAGAGCGATGAGTTACCCCTTTCCTCGGCCTACTTTTTCCACCCGTCTGGTGCGCCTCTTACTTCCTTTTGATAATGCTTTGCTATAAAGCATAACTCAAGTGTCTAAGCTTGCTTTTTATGATATAGCATTTATTTACCCCTTAAAGATGAGTTAGTTTCTCCCTCATTGGGGTTGGGACATGCAAGGGTGACCTATGATGATATGGAACTTCTAGTGCTCTGGAACAGAGTGTGTTGAAATTTGATGACTAAAAAGTTTCCTGCAATCCCAACTTGGTTTTAGTTTCACCTTATCAATCTCATTCAGTTAAAATCCCTTTCCCATAAACTTACATTCAACATATAGAATTCTGGATATGAAATTTTCAGATTAAAACACAAGGGACTGTCAACACATGTAGAAAATAAATATGGACATAAACAGACCAGCAACACATAAAAAAATACGCACAGATTTTTGGTCAACTTAGACCTAGGCAAAACTCCTTAAGTCTTCTCCGGGGAAAACCTATTAGAGAGCTCTTCAAATTTATTTATCTTTCAAGTTCAGGAAAAATACATTTGCAGACAAAACAAAACAACAAAATACAACTTATCTCTTCAGCCCAAAACTCCTTGAAAACCGTGCCCACTTTGCCTCGATTTCTTTGCCCACTTGAAGTTGAAAAAGCACTGTACGGACGCGGACGGTACTGTATGGATTCCGTACAGACTGTATGGATTTTCATACTGCTTTTTTTTGCTCAAAAACTTCTCTCGAACTACGTGCAATTCACAACATTAAATGCTATTCGTACTATGCCTTTTGCTGTCTTCTATGCCTTGATTTCTGTGCCCAACTTTGCCCAAAAATCACTCCTTCAGCTTGCTGCAACAAATTTCTCTTTTAGAACTTTTCTTCAGCTCTCAGCCTCCTTTCTCCAATCTGCTCATGAAGAATGAATGAATGTAGTCTCTCTTTTCTTTTCCCCCTTTTGTTTCTCTAAATGACTTTTGGGCAACCCTAAGATCTAATGGATCATATTCATTTAGATCAAGGGATGAGAGTAAATGTGAATTTAATTCTCACTTACTATTATTTAACTCACCCATTAAATAAAGTACCCACATTGTACTTTATGTCTAGTCACTTTTCACTTTATAATTTAACATTGACTTTACCACTTATAAAGTCACTTTCACTTTATAATTTAATATTGACTTTACCACTTATAAAGTCACTTTCACTTTATAAAGTTACACTCAGGAAAAAAATTATTTTGGAAACTTTTCCCTAGGTAGAGACTAACCCATGGGAAACTACTTGTCCAAGGTACATTAAAAATCAACACTCTTTCTTACTGAGGAAAGTGTTTCTCACCACACCCATCTTGTCCCTGAAATGGACATGCTTGCCTCTTGGCAACGACTTCGTGAGAACATCGTCCACTTGCTCATCTGTCGATATATATACTCCAGCATCACTGCCCCCTTCTAAACATAGTCCCTGATGAAATGATATCTGATGTCAATGTGTTTTGACCTGTCATGAAACACTGGATTTTCTGTAAGTTTAATGGAACTTTGATTATCACAGTGAATAACCGTCAGTCTCAACTCCTGATCAAATAGGCCATACACAAACTTGCAAAGCCAAATGGCCTCACAACTAGCCTGGCTAGCGGCCATATACTCAGCCTCAGAAGAGCTCAAAACAATTGACTTTTTCTTTCTACTGAATCACGACATAACTCCTGAACCCAATCCGAAGCAACACCTTCAAGATCTTTTCCTGTCAGAAGCACTCCCTGCCCAATCTAAATCTGTGTAACCTGCCAACCTCACCCCATCTCCTCTTGTGCCATAACTCGCATAGGTCTTTACTACTGGTGGTACTAGTGTGAGTGCTGCTAGATGTGCTACTCACCAATGCTTCGGCCGACTGAAAACTGAACATGTATAGTTTCCCATAGTGTACTCCAATCACTTTGGCCGAAGTGATGGAAGCTCCCTTGGGATGCATCGATACTTCCCCTCCTAAAAAAGTGACGTCAAATCCCTTCTCCTCCATAGCAAACACTGCAATCAAGTTCTTCTTCATCCCCAAAACATACAAAACATCCATGACCTTCAAAGGGGGCAAAGAGTCCCTCTCAAAGGTCACAGTCCCCACACCAACAACTCTCATAGTGCAGTCATCTCCTAGTACAATCTCAATATCAAGTGCCCTCTCTGCAAGCTTTGAAAAGAACTCCCGTGCACCTGTCATATGGCGTGAAGCCCCACTGTCTACGTACCACACATCGGATGATGTACTCCTACTAGATGTAGAAGTAATAAATACAAAGTCCCTATCAAACTGTGAAGCAAACTGCTCCACCTCTGCTGAAGCTGCAGTACCCTTCTTCCCCTTATTTTCCTCTCAGGACACATAGCAACATAGTGTCCCATCTTCTGACATGCCCAACATTTGACTTTGGACATATCCGTATCTTTCTTCTTCTTCTTCTCCTTTCCCTTAGCCCCATCTGATGATGCCCCTTTCTTGGCCTTCCCTTTGTTCTTCCCCCTGGCTGTCAAGGCTACATCCTCCTCATCTTCTATCTTCACTCCACCACTGCCAGTCTTCCCTATCTCATGCCACACACAATCATCCCAAAATCTGTCCCAATTGGGAAGATTCTCCCAAGACTTAGGAAGTCCCGCTATGGCTATCCTAACTAACCATGTGGGTGCAACTACCTCACCAATACAGTCAAATCATCACGTACCTGTTTGACCCTGCCAAGATAATGAAGTACACTTTCAACCTTTGTCATTGTGATGTTCTTCAATTGTTTTTTGAGTAACATATTCTTGCTCTCATTGGTACTCTGATAGAGAGTGGTTAGAGCTGTCCACATCTGATATGCATATGTGTTTCTTCTCACATGAGGAACCACATGATCCTTCAGACTGTCCATTAAAATCCTTTTTGCCTTTGCATTATTTTTTGTGAATTCAGCAAGTTCATCTGTAGCAGTAGGAGGTGCAACCTCTTGCCGCACTATGTCCCAAACTGCTACCTCCTCAAACACTGTCTGAATTTTGTCCTTCCAAACGTCATAGTTGGATATCCTATCCAGTTTGTCCTCTATCCGTAAGAACATGGCCAGGTTTGTTGTCCAAAATTTAGAAAACCAAGAAAATGGAGAAATGAACTTTCCAACACACCTTGTTGTCTCAAAAGTTTAGTCTGTGTGAAATTTCACCTTGCTGTCCCAAAATATCAGTTTGCTGTCCAAAAATTCAGTTTGCTGTCCAAACCACTATTTGCTGGCCCAAACTACTCTCCATTGTTCAAACTGCAATTTTCAACCCGCAGCCTTGATACCATGTTGAAATTTGATGAGTAAAAAGTTTCCTGCAATTCCAACCCGGTTTTAATTTCACCTTATCACTCCCATTCAGTTAAATGCCCGTTCCCATAAACTTACATTCAACATATAAAGTCCTGGAAATGAAATTTTTAGATTAAAGCACATGGGACTGTCAACACATGCTGAAAATAAATATGGACATAAAAAAACCAGCAACACAAAAAAATACACACAGATTTTTGGTCAACTTAGACCTAGGCAAAACCCCTTCAATATTCTCTGGGGAAAACCTGTTAGAGAAACCCCTTCATTTAGATCAAGGGATGAGAGTAAATGTGAATTTAATTCTCACTTACTATTTTTTAACTCACCCATTAAATAAAGTACCCACATTGTACTTTATGTCTAAAGTCACTTTTCACTTTATAATTTAACATTGACTTTACCACTTATAAAGTCACTTTCACTTTATAATTTAATATTGACTTTACCACTTATAAAGTCACTTTCACTTTATAAAGTTACACTCAGGAAAAAAATTATTTTGGAAACTTTCCGCTAGGTAGAGACTAACCCATGGGAAACTACTTGTCCAAGGTACATTAAAAATCAACACTCCCTCTTACCGAGGAAAGTGTTTCTCACCACACCCATCTTGTCCCTGAAATGGACATGCTTGCCTCTTGGCAACGACTTCGTGAGAACATCGTCCACTTGCTCATCTGTCGATATATATACTCCAGCGTCACTACCCCCTTCTGAACATAGTCCCTGACGAAATGATATCTGATGTCAATGTGTTTTGACCTGTCATGAAACACTGGATTCTCTGTAAGTTTAATGGAACTCTGATTATCACAGTGAATAACCGTCAGTCTCAACTCCTGATCAAATAGGCCATACACAAACTTGCAAAGCCAAATGGCCTCACAACTAGCCTGGCTAGCGACCATATACTTAGCCTCAGAAGAGCTCAAAACAACTGACTTTTTCTTTCTACTGAACCACGACACAAATCCTGAACCCAATCCGAAGCAACACCTTCAAGATCTTTTCCTGTCAGAAGCACTCCCTGCCCAATCTAAATCTGTGTAACCTGCCAACCTCACCCCATCTCCCTGCATATAGTCCAGACCATAATCAACAGACCCCTGCACGTAGCGAAGAATGTGCTTTGCAACTATCCTGTGCACCCTCCTGGGCTCAACAATGAACTGGCTAAGTGTGTTCACTACAAAGCATATATCTGGCCTAGTGTTGACCAGATACATCAAGGACCCAATAAGCTGCCTATAAAATGTGGGATCCACCAAACTAGAATCCGAAGCATGAAGCTTCTTCTAGTTGGTGATCATAGGTGTAGACATGGGTCTATAGTTTGCCATGTGAAATCTGCTCAACACATTCACAACATATTGCCCTTGCCCCAGAAAGATATGCCCCTCCTCCTGCCACACCACAAGCCCCAGAAAGTAATGCATCAGCCCAATGTCCTTCATCTTGAATTCCATAGCAAGATCCTCCTAGCAAACACTAATCAGTGTCTCTGCCCTAGCAATGAACAAGTCATCAAAATATAACACAAGAATGAGCATATCATCCCCTACAACAATGTAGTATGGGTTTGGATCTGCATCATTCTTCGTGAAACCCATCAGCTGCAAGTAAGTATCAATCCTCGAATACTAAGCTCTCGGAGCTTGCTTAAGTCCATAGAGTGCTTGCCTCAATCGGCATACATGGGTCTCCCGCCCAGGTACCTCAAAGCCCAGTGGTTTCACAACATACACCTCCTCCTCTATAACTCCGTTCAGAAATGCGGTCTTCGCATCCATCTGATGGATCTGCCAACCCATTTTTGCAGCAATAGAAATAAGGGACCAGATAAAAGTGTACCGAGCTACAAGAGTGAAGGTCTCATCATAGTCAACTCCCTCTATCTGTGAGAACCCTCTAGCCACAAACCTTACCTTGAACTTCTCAATGCTGCCATCCACAACATGCTTGATCTTGTAGAGCCACCTGGAAGTCACAACTGACTTGCCCTCAGGCCTAGGCACCACCTCCTAGACATTGTTCTTAATGATAGAGGCATACTCGTCCACCATAGCCTCTCTCCATACCTCCTGGTTGGTAGCCTCTTCATAGCTAGTAGGCTCAGAGTCAACAATGCTGGTAGCCTTGGCTACATAACTGCAAAACTGATCAGGTGGCACACTCTCCATGTTCACCCTCTTCAAAGGACCAATGGACTCCGCTTTTTTCAAGGTGTCTTGAAGCCACTTGGGCGTCCTTTTCCCTGAAGAAGCTTTCCCATAGGGAACCTCATCCTCTAGTGAACTTGAAGGTCTGCCAACTAACCCTGGTGTGCCTGTACTAGCACCTGTCCTCGAAGAACCTGTGCCTGTGTCAACTGAAGTGCCATGTGACTCTGTAGTAGTGAACACCCTAAAGAAGTGCTTGGTGAACTCGCCACTAGTGCCCCAGATGTCACTGACACTGAAGTACCTCTTGTACCAGTCAATTTAGAACCTTGAGGTCCTGCTACTTGTACCTGACCTCCCTGTTGAGGAGAAGTTTGTGATTCTCTCTCATCATACTCCCGTGATCTCCGATAGGTGCTCTCCTCCTTGAACTTCACATCCCTCCCAATCACCACTGTTTATTTAGAAGGAATGAAGATTCGATAGTCCTTCGAAGTCTCGTTGTAACCCATAAAGATACCCTTCTCTGCCATGGGTTCCAGCTACTTCCTCTACTCCTTGGGGATATAAGAATATGTGAGACATCCAAAGATACGAAGATGTCCCACATGAGGGTTCTCTCTAGTGAAGGCCTCCTCCGGAGTCATATTCCCCAATACTCTGTGAGGACTCCTGTTCTGAAGATAAACAATAGTATTGCAGGCCTTGACCCACAAAAACAAAGAAAACCCCTGATCATGAATCATCGCTCTAGCAGGCCAAATAATAGCTCTGTTCTTCCTTTCAGGCACCTCATTCTGCTTGGGGTTGTAAGGAATTGTGAAATCTCTCCTAATGCCCTCCTGTGCACATAAGTCAGAAAACCCACCATCAATGTACTCACCACCATTGTTTGAGCTCAAGACCTGAATCTTCCTACTTGTCTGCTTGTCCACAAGAGCTTTGAACTCTTTAAAGCGACTGAATACCTCACCCTTGGGCTTCAGGAAATATATCCAAGTCCTCCTAGAGTAGTCATCAATGAATATAACATAATACTCATAACCACCCAAAGACACATGAGACATACAACCACTAACATAAGTATGAATCAAGTCTAGTATCCCTTTAGATCTGTTGTCGCTCGCTGGGAATGGTAACTTGGTGTACTTGCCCAAAGCACACCCTTTGCAGACCTCATAATGCTCGACATTGAAATCAGGAACTCCAGTAGTGATTTCCCTCAGAACTCTCAAAACTCCATGCTGCATATGCGCCATCCTCTTGTGCCATAGCTCGCATAGGTCTTTACTACTAGTGGTACTAGTGTGAGTGCTGCTAGATGTGCTACTCACCAATGCTCCTGCCGACTGAAAATTGAACATGTATAGTTTCCCATAATGTACTCCAATCACTTTGGCCGAAGTGATGGAAGCTCCCTTGGGATGCATCGATACTTCCCCTCCTAAAAAAGTGACGTCAAATCCCTTCTCCTCCATAGCAAACACTGCAATCAAGTTCTTATTCATCCCCAAAACATACAAAACATCCATGACCTTCAAAGGGGGCAAAGACTCCCTCTCAAAGGTCACAGTCCCCACACCAACAACTCTCATAGTGCGGTCATCTCCTAGTACAATCTCAATATCAAGTGCCCTCTCTGCAAGCTTTGAAAAGAACTTCCGTGCACCTGTCATATGGCGTGAAGCCCCACTGTCTACGTACCACACATCGGATGATGTATTCCTACTAGAGGTAGACGTAATAAATACAAAGTCCTTGTCAAACTGTGAAGCAAACTGCTCCACCTCTGCTGAAGCTGCAGTACCCTTCTTCCCCTTATTTTTCCTCTCACGACACATAGCAGCATAGTGTCCCATCTTCTGACATGCCCAACATTTGACTTTGGACATATCTGTATCTTTCTTCTTCTTCTTCTCCTTTCCCTTAGACCCATCTAATGAGGCCCCTTTCTTGGCCTTCCCTTTGTTCTTCCCCCTGGCTGTCAAGGCTACATCCTCCTCATCTTCTATCTTCACTCCACCACTGCCAGTCTTCCGTATCTCATGCCACACACAATCATCCCAAAATCTGTCCCAATTGGGAAGATTCTCCCAAGACTTAGGAAGTCCCGCTATGGCTATCCTAACTAACTATGTGGGTGCAACTACCTCACCAATACAGTCAAATCATCACGTACCTGTTTGACTCTGCCAAGATAATGAAGTACACTTTCAACCTTTGTCATCGTGATGTTCTTCAATTGTTTTTTGAGTAACATATTCTTGCTCTCATTGGTACTCTGATAGAGAGTGGTTAGAGCTGTCCACATCTAATATGCATATGTGTTTCCTCTCACATGAGGAACCACATGATCCTTCAGACTGTCCATCAAAATCCTTTTTGCCTTTGCATTATTTTTTGTGAATTCAACAAGTTCATCTGTAGCAGTAGGAGGTGCAACCTCTTGCCGCACTATGTCCCAAACTGTTGCCTCCTCAAACACTGTGTGAATTCTGTCCTTCCAAACGTCATAGTTGGATATCCTATCCAGTTTGTCCTCTATCCGTAAGAACATGGCCAGGTTTGTTGTCCAAAATTTAGAAAACCAAGAAAATGGAGAAACGAACTTTCCAACACACCTTGTTGTCTCAAAAGTTTAGTCTGTGTGAAATTTCACCTTGCTGTCCCAAAATATCAGTTTGCTGTCCAAAAATTCAGTTTGCTGTCCAAACCACTATTTGCTGCCCCAAACTACTCTCCGTTGTTCAAACTGCAATTTTCAACCCGCAGCCCTGGTACCATGTTGAAATTTGATGAGTAAAAAGTTTCCTGCAATCTCAACCCGATTTTAATTTCACCTTATCACTCCCATTCAGTTAAATGCCCTTTCCCATAAACTTACATTCAACATATAAAATCCTGGAAATAAAATTTTCAGATTAAAGCACATGGGACTGTCAACACATGCTGAAAATAAATATGGACATAAAAAAGCCAGCAACACAAAAAAATACACACAGATTTTGGTCAACTTAGACCTAGGCAAAACCCCTTCAATATTCTCTGGGGAAAACTTCTTAGAGAGCTCTGGGGAAAAATACATTTGCAGACAAATCAAAACTACAAAATACAACTTATATCTTCAGGCCAAAACTCCTTGAAAACCGAGCCCACTTTGACTCGATTTCTGTGCCCACTTGAAGCTGAAAAAAGTACTGTATGAATGCAGATTGTACTATACGGTTTTTTGTACAGCGGTATGGATTTTTTTTGAATTTTGTTTTTTTTGCTCAAAACCTTCTCTCAAACTGCGTGCAGCTCAACAACACTGTACCTTATGCTGTCTTCTATGCCTTGATTTTCGTGCCCAGCTTTGCCCAGAAATCACTCCTTCAACTTGCCGCAACAAATCTCTCTTTTAGAACTTTTCTCTAGCTCTCAGCGTCCTTTCTCCAATTGGTTTATGAAGAATGAATGAATGCAGTCTCTCTTTTCTTTTCCTCGTTTTGTTTCCCTAAATGACTTGGGAAACCGTAAGATCTAATGGCTTAGATTCATTTAGATCAAGGGATGAGAATAAATGTGCATTTAATGCTCACTTTCTATCTTTTAATTCAACCATTAAATAAAGTACCCGCATTGTACTATATGTCTAAAGTCACTTTTCAATTTATAATTTAACATTGACGTTACCACTTATAAAGTCAGTTTCACTTTATAATTTAACATTGATGTTACCAATTATAAAGTCAGTTTCACTTAATAATTTAATATTGACTCTACACTTATAAAGTCAGTTTCACTTTATAATTTAATACTGGCTTCACCACTTATAAAGTCACACTTGGGAAAATAATTATTCTGGACAGTTTTCCCTAGGTAGAGACTAACACATGGAAAACCACTTGTCCAAAGTACACTAAAAATCAAGAGATTGATGGCTAATGAGGTGGGTAGAGCTCATGCTAGGCTTTTGCTGACACGCTATTTTTGTCCTGGTCATCTTTTGCATTTTAACTGTTCTTTTTATTTTTTTGTGGCTATCTTATCCTTTTATCTTTCTTGTAGCTGCATCAACCTTCAAGGCAAAGTTTTATGGCCCTAAATTGTACCCTCTGGAATCTTACCCTAATTGAATCACCCAATTGGATTGACACTGGTCTATTCTTTCACCCATTTATATCACAGAATATCATAATCTTTCTTAGAGTTTCCTCCCTTGATCCAGAGGAGAGCTGGCCTAAAGTGAGAGGAAGCATTACTGAGGTAAATTTTTATAACCTTTTTGAGTTCCCCTAGGGTTATTTCAGTTGTTTGCAGGGCGTATAATCTAAAGTGCAGATTTGGGTGGTAACAGGTCCTATAGGATTTATGCTGTTTTGAATGGTTAAGTTAGGTTCTACAGACATAGTGATTTTCATAGAAACGGCCGTCCCTGTTTCCCTACAGATAAATTTAAATTATTTGTCAGAATTGATGAACACTTAATAACATCCAAAGAGAAGCTAAAACTTAAAAATAATTTATCTAAAAATATATACAATTCTTTTAAATTTAGAAGGTAGACTTTGAAAATCTGTGGAATCACAAATAATGTTCTTGTCATATAAATGATTTAAAGTCGAATTGAATATGATGCATTTGGTGGCATGTAAATGCAACTCAAATAAACAGGGATGAGTATTATATTTATGCAATATTGACAGGTGGCTACTTGATGTTCATCAAAGTAATAGCTTTGTCATCTTTGTGTAATTTTATTATGCTGGAGTTTTCACACAGGAGGAAAGTAAATAGATTTTGTGGTTTTTTTTCTTAATAAATTATGTTGATGAGTTGTCTACTTCCAAATCATATTGATATGATTCTGTTGGTTATTTAGTAGCATTTTAGCTTTTTTCATGAAAATTGTAGAAATAGCTCTCTAACCTCTTTTGTGTTATACAGGCACATTTTAGAGGGCATCAGGTCAGGAAAAATTACAGAAAGATCATTTGGTCAGTTGGGATTGTGGAAAAAGCAATCTTGCGTTGGAGACGTAAGGGAGTTGGATTGCGTGGTTTTCGAGCAGATAAAGTTATTGAAGATTCACCTGCACAAGATGGTGATCGCATTGAAAATGATGATTATAACTTCTTGCGAGCTGCAAGAAAGCAAACTGAAGCTGGAATAGAAAAGGCTCTCGCACGGGTACAGTCTATGATTCAATATCCAGAAGCACGACATCAATATCGGCGGATGTTAGCTTTCAAACAAACCAAGGTAACCCCTCTGTTACATAGATGATACCATGGAGGCAATCATGGTTACATGCTTTTCCTATATATATATATATATATTTGAGTTGTTTATATTACATCTTATTCTGGGGGTCATGGTGTGTTCATTAATTTCTAACCTTTGATAAGTGTTTGTGGGTCCCATGTTCACACTTATTGTTCTCTTCATAGAAGGCTTATTGTGATTTCCGTATAAAAATTGCCTTTTCCAGCCCATCAAATTTTCATTAACTTGATCACTTTTATTAATTAGATAAGTTAGAAATTTACAGTTGTCTTAGTTTGTTAGACACACTTCTCAAACAGATACTATTCAGATCATAGACAGAGTCCGGACCATGTACAAAAGGTTAGAGGATCTGGGTCTAAGCAAAAACATAATAGAATCATGAACATTTTACTCTGCTTTCTCTGTTCTGGAACTTTACCATATTTTCCCTTCACAAGGCTGAAGGATGGAACATCTCTTCTTTTGGACCCAGGCTGCTCTATGCATTCCACTCTGGTCCTAACTTAAGTGAAATCTCTTGTCCTTTTTCTCTTCTGTAATCGTTGCTCTGTCCCTCCTGCTTACTGTGTCAAGGATATCATTGGCCATTGGCATGTGTTTGCATTCCAATCTTGATTCTGGACCACGTGAAATGCTTGACAAACTTCTAGTACTATGATTGACTACTTGTATCACATTTTGGCATGTGCTTGTGTAAGTTTTCTGCATGATTATTGAATCCTTCTATCTATGAGAATCCCTTTCTTCAATCCTATTCACACAACATTATAAATATTGATTGTTTTTGTGTATCTGATGTATCCTTTTTTCCTCTCTCCTCACTAACAGTATTTTTAAGAGATTGTTTATTTCTATGTTACGGGATAGGCAATGCCACTGTTTAGATTATAGTTTGCTAGTTCAATGTCTTTCAATAGGCAGAATTGTTTTGAAGAGCCACGGGAAACATTTTTATAATGTTCAAAGTCCAAATTAATTTACAGCTACCTTCTAAGATTTTACACTTACATTTTCGTTTTTTCCCTTTCTTTTTTATTAAAATAAGATGGCTATAGGCTTAAAGGTGTTTAAATATTTATACAAAAATCTTTCTGCACTTTTGAGGCTTTAATGGCTACCCTCATATAAATAGAGGGGAATCACTTTCATTTGTATTATCACACATTCACAACACTTCTCTCTCTCTTAAGAAGTGCACAGTAGCTCTCTTGTTCTTTTCTCATGGACACAATGTGATTTTGGTGGAGTGAATTGTCTTGGGAGGGATATTTTTGCATGAGAAGACTATCTTGGATTGATGAAGTGATTCTTGATTGAATGGTGTAAGTTTTTAGCTGATATTATGCCATTTTGCATGCCAATTTATGAAATTAGGGTTTCTATGTATCATATTAAAAAGTGCAAAATCTTTAATGAAATCTTGTTTCTTTTGTAAAAATTTGGGCCCCACTCCGGTTTTCAGTTTCACCTTATCACTCCCATATAGTTAAATGCCCATTCTCATAATCATACATTCAAAATTCTGGAAATGAAATAAATCTCTGAAAACACAAATTTGGGAATTTCATAGTTGCTGGAAATGCAGAAATAAAAACACAGGAAAATATAACAACCACACACAGAAAAATAACACTGATTTTTGGTCAATGTGACCCTGGAAAAACCTCCTACAACTCTTGGAGAGAACTGGTTTGAGAGCTCTTCTTTATTTCTAGAAAATGCTTTTACAGAGAACTTCTAAACACAGTAAAAATTACAGCAAACACAACAACCTACTTATCTCGATTTCTGTGCCAACTTTCCACCTTGAAATTTGTGCCAACAACAAACAGAAATTTACAGCTATAAATGCTGTATTGCTGCCTCAAAATGCATGCCCAAAACTAGCTGTACGGAACTGTATAGACACATACAACAATCCACCTTCTCGATTTTTGTGCCCTAAAAACAACTTTGAAAACCGTGCATTTAATTGATGTTTATCCTCGATTTCAGCACTATACCTTGCCTCAAAATGCATGCAAACACTATTGTATGGATTCTGCCTCGGTATACGTGCCAAGTAAATGCTGCTGTTCAAAAATGTTGCCTTGGGAAGTGTGCCAAGCTGCTGTACGAATTTGCTGTGTCCTTGTTGCTCTCCCTCTGCTCAGAAATTTTCTGCTTGCTCTCCTTCTCCTTCTCTCAATCTGCTGATGAAAGACTGAATGACGTTTTCTCTTCTTTTCCTCGTTTTACCCTAACTCTTAGTGACTTTTGGGGAATCCCTAAATCTAATGGCTGAGAATAAATGTGCATTTAATTTTCACTTTCTAATTTTTAATTCACCCCACTTAAATAAAGACCCACTTAATCTTTTATTTCCATAGTCACTTTTTCACTTTCTAATTTTTCATTGACTTTAATAAAGTCACTTTAAAATTAGACTTGTAACTTTATCACTTATAAAGTCACTTTAAAATTAGATTTGACTTTACCACTTATAAAGTCACTTTAAGAGAAAAGTACAGAATACATTTGGACACTTTTCCCTAGGCCAAAGATCAAAGCCTTAGGGAACCACTTGTCCTCTGATACCCAAATTTTAACATCTTTATGCTTTGCAAAAAAATTCTTTCAAGAATCCATTAAAGGAAATTTGTGTATGCCCCTTTTGATCTTAAATCTCAACTTAAAGGAAGTCACTAGGGTTTCTGAGAAAAACTTCTTAGTCGTCCACCCTCCTCATCTAGGTTCCTCTATCTTTGACCTAGCCATCATTGGCTCCATTTCCCAATTGAGAGAAGGCATTTTCTCTTCCATTATGGTAACTAGGGTTAGGTTTAGCTTAAATTAGCATTTTATAGCAATTTATCATCTATTTGTTATTTCCCTATTGAAAGGGATTGCATTTAATTAATATTAAAAGCCAAATTTAGCATTAATTGTATGTTTTCACTCTGTTCTCGCCCAAATTGTACAGACAAGATGTGACAACACTCAGGACAGGGGTTGCCACTCTGATCCTCACCCACTCCGTTCTAGCTATCTCCCTATACCAAGCTATGGGGGGTAGTCCCTATGAAATGTGAAGATGGGAGACTTGTTGGCAACCAACAAGTCCGGGAGACACAACTGAATGGCCTAACAACTTGGTTGAATTAACAAGTTAAATGATTTGATTAGATTATCGTGAAAGACCAGTGCCTTAAATGGAGTCAATTACTTGCTTAAGATATTTATTTACAAAGTTACTAGATGAACAATTGTTGCTTAAGAATGCTTCACGATCCTAAATGAGATGCAAGTCTTATAATCTAGGTAAGATGGGAAATCTTGGTTTATTTGATGTTATATGCCTATTCTATTGTATCCTTCCTCTTAACTATTTTGGGGTTAGTCTTTAGAGTAGGTTGTGAGAGAGAAGCCAAGGGGAAGAAAGTTAGTGCTTGATTAATGCTCCCTCCCCTTAGGTTCTAACCACTCGATGCCTTCGCCGTTACAGAGACAGTGGCTCTGACGATTGCAAGGTCACCGTGTTAACCAATAAACAGGTGTTAGGGTCCTCAAGCTAGATGAGAAATGTGGGCCTATCTCTTTATTGACCAAACTTATGCTTGGAAGTTAATTAATTAATGCAAGAGGCCAGTCCTAAAATGAAAATGCAAGATATGAGTGTGCTCTTAAGGTGAGATTATTCAAGTTTCTCAAGTATTTGGAGACAATGATAGAACAATCAAGTACTTAATAATAAATAACAACAATCTTCACCACAAGAGAAAGTGCTCAAACTTAACAGTGCCAAAAAATGTCGTCGGTAATACCAATAGACAATTGCTCGAAAAACAAGATCAATGTTATTTGAAACAATTAGCAGTCTTCAAGCTTATAACAATGAATCGCCAATATGACAATTGGATACACAAGAGAGAAATATAGATCTCTTATCACAACTATGATTAAACTTGATTATGAAATCCATAAGAGATATCCCATTGAACAATGAGCAATGTATCCAATTAACCAACAATGACAAAAGCAATGAGAGACAAGATCATTAATCACAATGTCACTTAGAGTGCAAATAGATGCCAATGATTCTCTTGACCAAATTCTAAGTCCAAATCACTTCAACCATGAATTATAAGAGCTCCTTAGTCAATTCTAGAGACTCATATGTGATTTATCACTGCTGCATCCTTTCTTTCAGAGGTCTGCAAATTTATATCGGCAACCAAGAAACAATGCATGTCAAAGATAAGTTAGAAAATCAAAGCACTCAACCTTCCAATGATTTCCAGTTGATTATGAGGTTGCTTAGACGCTATAGATCAGACTTTTAATGTTCAGATCAAACCTCAAAAGAGCATATATCAAACTTGTAACAACTCAGAAAATTAGTGATTCAGTCCTTCATAAGCCAAAAAGGTGTCAAATTCTCAATGCCAAATAAGTTATAATGATTAGTCAATTAAGTTAAGCGATTATTGGATGGTCTTTGGTCAATATTAATGGTTTTTATTAGAGTTATATCAATGCATAAATGGCTGGAGCAAAACAGATAAGATAATGAGGGGAAGAAAGGCAAACCAAGAGGCCTAAAGGCCTAGTTGAGAGCTAGAAGGCTTGAAGATGGATTCCACTTCCTACAACCACAATGTTAGCAAGAAAATTAATGCAAACACGAAGTGTTAGAAATTAAAAATATTGTAGAACCTTATCATAATCCTGCAACCACAAGAAGATGTCAAATTTTGATGCCAAAACCCCACAACCAAACCAGAAATTCCTAATGATGGAAGGGAAAGGCCTAACAAGGCTTGCGGCTAAGGTAAAAAGGCCACTAAGGCCTACAATGAGGGAGGAGAAGCCCTAGAAGGGCAGCCACTAGCTTAATTAGGCTTGTGTCTAGAGGGAATAGGCCCTTAGGGCCTGCGACCAAGCCCCAAAAGGGTTTTTGGTAAAGGAAAATTCCCTTAAAGGGTTGCGACAAGGGATAGTAGGATGGTCGAGGGCCTTGGGAGGCAGCCCAATGTAACAAATAAAATTTGTATAAAATAGAATAAATAGAATAAATATAATTACTAACTAATCAAATAGTGATTATGTTAAGTAGTTGTTAGTTAGCTGAAAAGGCATGTCTAAAAGACATGCCCGTTCTTGAAAAGGCGCCTGCATAGGTATAAAAGCAGGGCACCATTGTAACTTTCAATCATCTTATTATATCATATCATATTTTATTAATAAATTATTATTATAAATACCTCTTGTGTATTTTTATAATTAAAGCCATTTTTGCTATTAAGTCAACACAAACCTACAAGTTTTGTTGCTATAGTGGTATTAGAGCCATATCGAAGCCATCGAGAGCCATGTTGCACAACATCATCTTACAAGCTTATGAATGTAGTATACAAGCTCAGGAACTTTGTCTACCATACAATGTGCCGTTATGCCAAGATCTTGAAGAAAGTGAGAAGATTAAAAAAATTCTAGAAAAGCTTCAGCAATTAGAGAATTCATGTGCAGAAGTCACAACACGTTTTAAAAAAAATTCTGCACATTTAAAAAAAATTTCTGCAGTAATCCATAATTATGAAGATGTGAAAATGGTTGATTCTAATAATGGTGATAAAAGGGAAAATGAAGTTACTGATGATAAGAAAGTGCTGAAGAAAATCCTGAAGCAAGGAGAAGGTTATGAATGACCTAATAATGAGAGGGCAGTTAGTTATGCCAAGGGAAAATCAAGTAGAACATCCATGGAAAATTCAAGCAAATATATTCCTCCACCAATGCGTAATAAAGGAAAAAAGGAAGAGAAATGTTGGAAATGTGGAGACAAATATTTCGCAGGACATAAATGTGCCTTTTATACAAGAAATATCATTGCCAGCAACAGTAAAAAAACACAAAAAGATGAAGTTGATGTGGATGAGGATTATGAAGAGCATGCTGATGCAGATAAAGATAAATCGGAAGAAGGCTATGTTGAGATGATCAAAATAAAGGCAGCTGAGTTAAAAGCTAAGGAGGTTAGGGTGAACACTCGTCTTCTATATCAGCAAACAAAGTTTAACCTTCTAAGAGAGGAGAGTGAAGGCTATGCAAAATTGGCGACACTCTTATGTCAATGTGGCTCTGGTGGATTGACACATAGAACTGCATCTGCTGTGATCAGCACAATTAAGTCATTAATTGGCCACTTTGATTTGGACCCAAACTGTGTTTTTGACATTGTTTTGGAATGTTTTGAGCTGCAGCCTGAAAATGATGCTTTTCTTGAACTAATACCTATCTTCCCAAGGTCTCGTGATGCACATATTCTTGGATTTAAATTCCAGTACTACCAGCGTCAAGATGTAAATGAGCCTATACCTGATGGACTGTACAGACTTACAACAGAAGCTGGTGGTGAATGTTCCACAGAACTTATTACAAATCAGAAACTGGGTCTGCTGAAAGGATTTCTTGCTGATGATGATTGGTTGCATGCACATTTGTTGTTGGAGCATCTTTCTCCTCTTAATCCAGTTGCACATAAACCAAATTGTGATGGTTTGTTCTGGGTTATAGAAGGGACAATTTCTTTAAGCTATGCGATCGTGAGGCCATCACTTTTAGTAAATCTTGTTTCTTCTAATCGATCTGCTGAACAGGCCCACAAGTGCGTGCTCAGGGAAGCATCCGACGTATTCCGCGTAATGTTTCCTAAGAATTCCTTCAAAGAATCTGTGGACAGATTTGTGGAGGTCCCCAACATAAAGCATTCGACATTTGTATCGGTGATTGAATTTGTCTATATAGGCCGTCTACAATGTTCTCATGTGGGCGACGCTTATGCCAATTTCGAAGCTGCAGAATTCTATGCCATGAATTCTCTGAAAAGGGCCTGCGAGTACTTGATTATTCGTGAGCTCATTGCGATAGAGAGTGTTACATATGTCTACGAATTTGCTGAGAAGTATGATTTGGAACTGTTGATGCACGTATGTATTCTTTTCATTTTGGAGTATCATCAATAGGTTCGATCCTTGCCTTGGTTCGATCCTTACCTTACTGAATCTTTGGATATGGATATTGGGCATCCCACTTCAGTGAAATACCATTCCGGTGAGGCTCTGAAGCAGCCATCAAATGCTGATTTTGACTTCTTAGACATGGACATACAAGACCTAAGTAGCAGCAACAAGGAAGATGGCCTACTTAATAAAAATACAGATCTAGTGCATAGCCCCAATTCCTTCCTCTAAAGTTCATGCAGATTCCTCCCTGCAACTTTTTGAAACATTGAAACCATTGCAGAAAGAAAGTACAACACAAAGTATAGCTGATGTCTCTGCCCGGAAAATCTACGTTGGGAATGTTCCCATGGGCATGGCGACAGATCGCTTGCTGAGCCTCTTTTCTCAGTATGGAGAAATCGAAGAGGGGCCACTAGGGTTTGATAAGCAGTCAGGCAGGTCGAGGGGCTTTGCACTTTTTATTTTCAAGTCGGTGGATGCAACTAAGCGTGCGTTGGAGGAACCCATGAAGACAATCGATGGGCATCAAATGTTCTATAAGTTGGCCGGCGAAGGGCAGAAGCC
Source organism: Pinus albicaulis (assembly GCA_034641835.2). Taxonomy (NCBI): domain Eukaryota; kingdom Viridiplantae; phylum Streptophyta; class Pinopsida; order Pinales; family Pinaceae; genus Pinus; species Pinus albicaulis. The sequence continues at coordinate 86,585,424 of CM076573.1, forward strand.
GAAGCCCGACGGCCTTAATGTTGGATCAGATGGGTCCGATATCAATGGCATGAACCAGCACGGAAATGTAGTACCTTCAAACCCTGGAATGCAGTATGGCTCGATTGTTGAGGAGGAGGCAGAAGTTCTTGTCATCGATCTCGCTCCCTTGTTGGATCCTCGTGAGTCTTCAGAGTTTCGAAGTAGAGAATTAAGTATTGTTAGACAAATTGCCAAAGCCTGCGAGGAATGGAGATTCTTCCAAGTCATAAACTATGGCATCCCTGCAGTACTTATCGAAGAAGTTCTAGACACTTAGAGAAAATTCTTCGAGTATCCTGCACAAGAGAAGATGAAGGTTAGAGCAAAGGCACAGGGAGGCGATCGGTCGCAGATTCCCACGGGTTACAATGCATATTCGCCGTGTAGATGGGATTCCTACGAGAATCTATTCTTTGGGACCGACCCAACAGCGGGCTCCTTGGAGAGGGCCGGAGAAGAAAGGGCTGAATCCGCCGTTAAAGTAAAGCCTTTGAATCAACTTCCAAGAATGCAAATGCAAATGCAATTATAGAAGCTATCGAATCAGAATCAGAGTAAGCGAGCGACCGTCGTTCTGGATATGGAAGGCAACTGGTCAATGGACTTGATTAAATCAGCAAAAATCGCTTTTTGTCGAACACAAAACGACGTCTTTGAGATCACTAAACGGCGTATAAAACGGTGTATCGTTCTATCAGTGACTTTTTAAGACGCTAAGGTTAGATTTAATTAAAATCATAACAAAAAGTTATAATATATATAAGGAAAAAAAAATATTATTATAAAAATTAATAATAATAATAATAATAATTATTTATATAATTATAATTTAAAAAAGAAAAAAAAAGAAAAAAAGAAAAAAGAAAAAAAAAGAAGACTAGTTTTAAAGACAACATTACTGGAGAATTATTCATGCCAAGGTATCAGTGATGAATTACATAACTCAAGATGACAACCATAAGATGAAGACCATTGCCAAAAATTAAGCTTTGAGGACAAAGCTTCTGAAGGAAGAGGCAATGTAACAAATAAAATAAAATTTGTATAAAATAGAATAAATAGAATAAATATAATTACTAACTAATCAAATAGTGATTATGTGAAGTGGTTGTTAGTTAGCTGAAAAGGCATGTCTAAAAGACATGCCCATACTTGAAAAGGCGCCTGCATAGGTATAAAAGCAGGGCACCATTGTAACGTTCAATCATCTTATTATATCATATCATATTTTATTAATAAATTATTATTATAAATACCTCTTGTGTATTTTTATAATTAAAGCCATTTTTGCTATTAAGTCAACACAAACCTAAAAGTTTTGTTGCTACACCCAAGGCTACGATGAAGCCAAGAGAGGTGAGCTGAGGCCCTAAGGGGGCTAGACGGTTAGGGTTAAGGCTTGAAAAGGCCACGACCAACCCTCAAGTGCTTGCGACCTAGGGATAAAAGATGATTGAGGGCCCTAGGAGGCCACTAGGCCTCTCAACTAGGCCTTGGTGTCCCAAAAAAATTTGAAACACCTGCAAACAAACAAATTTCCACAAATTCGCTACAAAATGTTGAAATTCGATGACTAAAAAGTTTCCTGCAATCCCAACCCGGTTTTAATTTCACCTTATCACTCCCATTCAATTAAATGCCCTTTGCCATAAACTTACATTCAACATATAGAATTCTAGAAATGAAATTTTCAGATTAAAACACATGGGACTATCAACACATGCTGAAAATAAATATGGATATAAACAAACCAACAACACATAAAAAAATGCACAGATTTTTGGTCAACGTAGACCCAGGAAAAACCCCTTCAATCTTCTCCAGGGAAAACCTGTTAGAGAGCTCTTCAATTTTATTTATCTTTCAAGTTCAGGAAAAATACATTTGCAGACAAAACAAAACAACAAAATACAACATATCTCTTCAACCCAAAACTATTTGAAAACTGTGCCCACTTTGCCTCGATTTCCATGCCCACTTGAAGCTAAAACTATACTCTACAGATGCAGACTGTACTGTATGGATTTTGTACTGATTTCCATACTCCCGTACTGTTAAATTTGGGCAACTAGGTCCAAACTCCAGGTTTTGCTGCTCAGATGATGATCCCAATATTTTTATTGGATTCCTCTTTCGGAGAGGTGTAAGATTGATCTAAAGATCATCTCGATCGGATTGAGCAAAACATGTACTTTGAATTTATTCCACTTATATGCTAGGTTGGCCTGGAATATAATATAGACTTAAATGTCTTAAAGGATGTGTCACACACCCCCAAAGATGCCTATATATTAGAGAGACTTGGAGTTCATTAGACACACAATGTGTGGAGGATTTTCTTCTCTCTTGATGGCGATGGAGCTATGTTCTTGGTGCTGTGTCTTTGTAGAGTATTCTTTGTCTGGATTGTGCTGGGGTTATGTGTGACACACTTGGCTGAGTGACCTATTGGAGACTTTGTTGATAGAAGCATAATGCTGATCGCCGTAACGCCACCATTCATCATCTCTGTTTTGGCTTGTTTTCATCGATCTATTAGTATGTTCTATCTACTTCAGTATTTTGTGCCCTAATCTAAAATGACATAGAACATGTTCATAAAATTTACATGGTATCAGAGGTAGGAGAAGACAAAGCCCATTATAGTTGAGATCTAGGGCAGCAAGAGATAAGGTCTGTTTCATAGGCAGAATCCAAGGCCGAGATTGGTTCGAGTGAGCCTATTTTTTTCAAAGGTGGACAATGTTGAAAGCCATCGTTGTTAGACGCCTGAGCACTGTTAGTGCAGAGAAGGCCGAAGTAGAATATCAAGGGCCACAGACAACGATTTAGAAAAGCTGTCGGTGGGGAATCATTCGAGACATCTAGGTTCTCCTACTTCCACCTAACAACATTCTCTCTAACCAAATTGAGTCATCCGAGTGGGGTTGACAAATTTGTCCCCGAAGTAACAAGGAGTGATTGACGAAACAGGGGCGTGATACACAGAGAAGTGTCACAGCTGTTATTTGATCGAATTCTGAGTCGATCGCTACAAGCGGCATTGTCATGGAAAGGGCATTATATTTTTGGAGCAACCCATTAATTTCGTGAATGACATCCGTAATGCTTTTTGTTGGGAAGCTGAACGTCTGAGGCTGACCGCATCACTAAACGTCTGGAAGAGTTCAATTGAGGAGCTGAGTTGAATAATGAGATCAACTGATGGCCTTGCTCCCGTAATAAACAGTTGGGAACACAAAATAGTCGCTGCGGAGGGTCAGTTGTTACACGACGTCCAACAGAGACGGAAGACACGATGTATCTGTTGTCTAGAGTCAGTCACGTCAGAAGGACGACAAAGGACCTACACGTCGTCACATTGATGCTTGGGAGCCAAAGTTCAAATTTTGGGACTCGTGTTGTCGACTGAGCAATAGCTGAGCGGGAGACGATGCAACCCCCCAAAACATCAAACGATGGAGCCTGCAGATTGTTTTTTTAGCTTGTGCGAATGGCATCAAATTTTATAGCGAAATTATTTTCGGCTGCCAGAGCCACTAAACTCCGGTTCACTGCCATCTTTAATGGGTTTCGGAACCCTTTCAACAAAAGAACTCTGAAGAAGGTCCACTGTATATCTAATTTTTCTATAGTGATTAATTTCGAATTATTTCTTCCTTTCGCAAGTTCGATTCTTCGTAAATTTTTTTTTGGTAAGCTTCTTGCAATGTTGGAGAAAGAAATACAAACATTTGAAGATCTATCATCAATCCATTCATTTGCTTTACATCTGAAAAATCGTCTCCATACTTAATGGCTATCCCTGCCCAAGCAAGGGCAGCATGCATCCAACATGGATATTGAGAAAAGACATATCCAATTCTTTTTGGAGGTCAAATTCTAAAGGTGACAAGAGTAATGTGGAAGCTGTGATAGCTTGCCTGGAAGTTTGGAGCATTATGTTTAGGAGACAGGCTGTGTTAGTCGAGATGGTAGGTTGGCTTATTGCCATCTGTTTTTGGATGAAATCACTTATTTTAAAATTCGGAGTCTTTCATGCAGTGGTGGTGCAGATGAGTATGCAGTGAACACGTTCTTGTGTGAGTTATTTATATCCTACAGGGATACACCTGCACATATTTACTCCTTAAAATTGCATCTGCATCCAGGAGATTTGATCTTATAGAAGAGATCCTAGCTTTTCAAAAGTCCTGGGGAATCCATATTCATTTCCATGCAGCTTAATTGAATGGATAACTTTGATTCGTTAATATTGTGGGCTGAGGCAGATTCCGTCAGCAAATTTCTTCGTGATAATAATATTTCATGAAAAGAACAGTCACATAAAGGGTCTGCTATCTAAGATTGAAGTGCTATTGGTGTTGATGGAGTGTAAAAACTCTGGTAAAACTGATAAATATATATTATTAATGATGAAAAGATGAGATGATTACAATGAGGGATCGCCTGGGCTTTAAATATAGCCTCAAGGTGTCCCTTGGCGAAGAGGCATGATCTTTGATCATGCCTTTTCAGTTAATAACCTAAGATAACTAAACCTAATTAATCATTAATAAAATATTCATAACATTGCCCCTCTCTTAAAGATGCTTTGTCCTCAAAGCATATGTAATCGATGGACAACGTTGACGAATGTCTGGTTTCCGCGAGCGGCGAGCTCGTGCTTCCCATATTTTAAAAAGGTCATGGAGCATATTCTCGAGTTCAGTCTGTTGTTGATCTAGATAGTGAAAATATCTGATATCGACAGGGTCGGATCCTGTCTTGATTCCTAGAGACTCTTCATGGCTCCCTTTTGAAGACAACATTTCTAACTGCTGACATTGTACTGTAGATACGACTTGATTCCCTGGGGCTTGGAATCCATACAACTTGTATTTTTGCCCTTTCCACTTAAAACTTATAAACTGCTTCTGATGGTTGGCAGAATAAGTACCTAGAGTTCGTAGCCACTGAATTCCTAAGACCACATCTACTCCTCGTAATGGAACGGTGTAGAACGGAGATTCTAAATGAAAGTCTTTAATCTGCAATTTGACTTTATGGCATTTTCCTACTTGTTCAATCTTCTTACCGTCGGCCACCATTACCTTCATATCAGGCATGGGAAAAGTAAATAGGTTGAGTCTTTTGGCCATGGTGGAATCTAGAAAATTGTGCGTGCTGCCTGTGTCTATTAGGACCATTACATTGTTGTTCTTAATGTGTCCTCTTAACCTTAGGGTTTGAGGTTGTAATATGCCTGTCATCGCTGATAAGGACACTTGCGGCATAGTTTCGCCATCCACTTCTGGAGAGAACTCTAAGTTGTCTTCTAATCCTTCTATACATGAATCAGTACTGTTAGTGTCGTTAGTTGCTTCACAACTGTATAGATTTTTTTCTTTTCCATTAGCACATCTGTGCTTAGGGTCCCAGTTTTCACCGCATCGTTTGCACTTGCCCTCTCGTATTCTTTGTTTTTCCAGACTAGATTTTTCGTCTTCACGAGGATGGACAGGGACATATGTTGTGTCAACTACATTTTCAGATTGAGGAAACCGTCGTCTCGAATATACTTTTTCCGGTTTTGATAATCTTTCCAATTTCTTTTCAGCAGCTTTTGCTTTTTGCCTTGCTACTTCTACAGACGTGATTTCATGTAGTTCTAGCTCTTCTTGTATGTGGACTTTAAGTCCCGAGATGTAAGACTGGATTAGACGAGATTCCGATAATCCGGGTACTCGTGTTGCCAAAGTCTCCCATTCTCGCGTGTACTCATCCACATCTCCTTTTTGGCGTAATTTGATAAACGTTGAAAAGAACTTTTCTTCTTTTATGCCTTGAAACCTTTTGAAGAACGCATCCTTAAATTTCCTCCAACAGATAGCGAGCGTCGTCTTTTTCCACCACATATACCAATTATATGCTTCTCCTTCCATTTTCATGGAAGCATGTTTAATTTTTTCATCATCACTAGTAATGTCATAAATTTCAAAATATTCTTCTGCCTTATTAAGCCACGCAACGCTATTCTTTTCATTACCATCAAATTTGGGTAGGTCAATCTTGGCTTTGCGTTGATATGCTAATGGTGGAACAAGAAGGGGATATTGATTAGCGAATGCATTCCAGAGCTGCTTGTTTTGAAAATCTGCATTACTATCTTCTTGATGATGTGGGGAGTCGGTTTTTTCCTGATGCTCGTCCGAGTTCCTTGAATCTGCGGTACTGTTTTGTTGATTTGGTTCCCCGTTAGGAGATGTTGGGGATTGTGTCTGACCCAACTTATCTATTTTATCATTTAGTTTGTTGAAGAGTTCTTTCATACTGTTCATTGTTTCTGTGGTCTCGTGATGATTTAGCCACATTTGTCTTTCTATGCGGTTTGTTGTATCATGGATTTTTTTTATGTCGTTGGAGTGCCCTGAAACTGTACCTTCCAGATTGACTAATCTTTTTCCGAATTCTTCGGAATTGTTATTGATTTGCTTCACAAGATCTCCTAATTTCTTCTGGAATTCCGCCATCGACATTGACGATGACATCGAGCGTGTATGAGGTGGGGAATACCTTTCTGCCAGTTTTCTCCTCTTTTTTCTATAAAATTAATTAATTAATATTTAATTAATTAACTAAATTTTTTTTGAATTAATTAATTAATTAATATTTAATTAATTAATTAATAATTTTTTTTTTCTAAAACTATATAATTATTATATATATAATTTTAAATTAAAAATTATATAGTATATATAATTTAATTATATAATTGTTATATATATATAATTATTAAATGAAAATTATATATATATATATATATATATATAAATTATATAAATATAATATATATGTATATAATTATCAATCAACTATATGTTATATATTTTATATAGTTAAAAAAAAAACCGTGTGTTTTTTTAAATTGTGCCGCTGTTATGTTTTTACGAATTTTTTTTTTTAAACTGTGCCGCCGAGTCACTGTTCACGAATTTTTTTTAAAACTGTGCCGCCGAGTCACTGTTCACGAATTTTTTTTTTAAATTTATGCTCTTCCGTTGATTCAGGTAAAGAAACGATTCAGGTCTTGTTCTTGAGTGCTATGCTATTTATGTTTGGGTCACAACCCGAATCCCGACCTGAGTTTTCTCTGAAATTTTCCCTCGGACGTATTTGATTCCTCACGTTTGTGCCGCAAAAATGGAATGGAAGAGGCTCTGGCAAAGGCTCTGTGTAAACTTTTTGATCCTCCTGTGGTTTGGTTAGTTAACGTTAATGCACGATGCAACCTGAAAAATAATAGCCTACTCTTCCGTTTTTAAAATTATGGTCTTCCGTTGAAAGGGCACGACTCTACTGTGCTCGTTCCGTTTGAAAAAAACCCGCCGTTCTATATCAACACTGCTCGAGATAACACGCCGTTCTATATCAACCTGCTCGGGATTTTTTTAAACGAATCGAGTTTGTTTTCTGTCAGAGGGCCGGCAGAATCTGCAACCTCCACGCGTATTTCGATTTGTTATGGATGCCACCCGCAGTGGGTTAATGAATACACAATTTGTTATGGAACCCCGATTTGCTGTCGTTTGACCAGGTTATTTAACGCTGGCTTGTTATGGAGCCACGTATATTTAACGCTGGCTTGTTATGGAGCCCCGTATATTTAACGCTGGCTTGTATAGTAACGGTGTATCAATTTATTCAACTCTGTATCGATTTATTCAAACGTTGTATGGTATGTTCTAATTGTTATATTTTATCCCAACGTGAATCGATACAAAAATGGCAGCGGAGAAGTTCTTGGCCAATAGAACACGCAGAGATTCAATAAAAATGGTGTAATAAATTGTGCAGAGAATATCCTTCCAGATCTGGAATTTCCTTTGAAATTTTTTTTAACTTGATGATCACACAGATCCAAAGAGCGATGGCTCCGATACCAATGGAGTGTAAAAACTCTGGTAAAACTGATAAATATATATTATTAATGATGAAAAGATGAGATGATTACAATGAGGGATCGCCTGGGCTTTAAATATAGCCTCAAGGTGTCCCTTGGCGAAGAGGCATGATCTTTGATCATGCCTTTTCAGTTAATAACCTAAGATAACTAAACCTAATTAATAATTAATAAAATATTCATAACAGTTGATCGGACTGCTGAACTTGGATAATAAAAGGCTCAGACTAAACTGGTTCAAACTCGGTATAGTAATAGGTTTCGTGCTAGAGTTTCCTGATGCTCGGACAACAATAGCCTCAGATATGAGATAAGTTTCCTTCATACTTAGACAGAAACAATAATATCCTCGAACCTTAAGCTCAGACTAGTACCAATCCACTGTTTGGAGACCTGTGGTGTTGTGAACCTGTGGAAGAGAGGTTGGACGTTTTGTTTAGCTCGAACATATAACAACAAGACTCGGACAATGGGATAAAAGGTGACAACACAGAACAACAACCATTATAGAGGACTGTAATAATTGCAGTATACTTGGGTGAAGGCTCATGTGTAAGCTATACCTGATCCTGTCTACAAAAAAGCTCAGATCTGTTACAAGAAAAAAAATCACGGGACCTATTGCAAGCTCAGATCTGTGACATACTTCAGCTCAATTTGTGACTTATGACTGTGCTAGATCTGAAAGATATCATAGAGCATGTAGAAGGGTAAATTCAGTGTTTGGAACATCTGTACGATTGGTTCCTAGATCTGTGCAATTTAGGAGACAAATTGCTGAACTGAGATCTGAAAAGAATGACAAATGGACAAATTTGGAAAATAAGAAGCAGTGCAGGATCATGAGAGGACTCATGATATATTATCCTTGTTTGACAGTGACATATGGCAGAATATGTATGACCATGAAATTTGAAATTTTTAATACTATATGGCAGTATGACCATGATGAAGAAGATAGTGATGGGTACGATAAAATTATGGCAACATCGTAATCGACGATATGACAGTGATGACGGTTCTGTAGCTGCAATCTTGAGTAGCTAAATCTGTCATTCTATGTCACTGTCATCATGATAATGACATAGATAGTCACCCATGTTTACGAAATTCATAATAGCTGTAAGCTGTATTAGTCTTACATTGGAGCGTAATGATAAACTTGGAAGTGTGATCTGAGAAGTTTTTACAGCCTTCAGTCACGTTGTGGGAGTCTTGAACCATGATCAGCAAAGCTTGAGAAGTTTTGAACAAATATTGTATATGATATAGGCATGATAGCTATATGACAATATATGGCTATGAGTCTTGGACGGCTTTGACTGTGGGAGAATAAGACTCCTTCCCAAGTTGGTGTCTGGGATGCCCTCATTTAAAATAGATGTCTTCTCTCACAAGAGAAGGTGGCATTAAGAGGGAGAATACAACTGTATATGCTCCTGAGTTAATATCATTGCTGAAAGAAGACCCTCATGGCTCAAAGATATATGGCTTCAGGGGGGAAATTCCGATAGAAAAATAGGAAGCCATATAAGTACCAGGGGTATCTAGCTGCCATGAGTACAATATGAGCCTGGATCATTTAAAGAGATTGTAAAGCATCAAAGTCTGCAAGGATGCGAGGGTGATGTCTAGGATATGGTTGCTAGACCACAGATCAAAGCTGTTGTTACCTCGATATAAGATCAAGCATAGATTTGATGGGAAAATGTGTTGCTTGAGACTTCTCTAGGAAAGCATTGATTATTATTGCACCTATAATCTATTATTACCTTTGCTGCTACGCAAGGATGGAATCTTCATCGGATGGATGTAAAGACCGCATTTTTGCATGGTGCGATAAAGGAAGAGGTGTATGTGGAGCAACCTCTGGGGTTCGAAGTCTAGGATCGGGACACCCATGTCTGCAGGTTGAAGAAAGCCCTCTATGGGTTGGAGCAAGCACCCAGAGCTTGGTACGAGAGGATAGATAGCTACCTGATGAAGCTGGGCTTCACTCGTAGTAATGCTGATCCGAACCTTTACTTCAAGGTTGATGGACAGAAGCCTCTCATTCTGGTGTTGTATGTGGACAACCTCTTCCAGACAGATGCCAACCCTCCAATTCATCAGTGCAAGAGGGAGCTCGTTGCTGAGCTTGAGATGAAGGACCTAGGACTGATGCATTACTTCCTAGGCCTGGAGGTTTGGTAGAGACTTGGCGAGATATTCCTTTCTCAAGGAAAATACATTGTGAAGCTTCTAGAAAGATTTAGTATGGTGGACTGCAAGTCCGCGTCGACATCGATGGAGCTCAACTTTAAGAAGTTGAGTGGCAGCGCTGCTGGGCCTGTGTTAGCAAATCCTATTGAGTATCGTCAACTCGTAGGGGCCCTGATTTTCTTATTGAACACCCGTTCGGACGTATGTTGTGCAGTGAACACTTTGAGTCAACACATGGTTGATCATAACATTCACTAGGTTGGTGCCAAGAAACTCTTGAGATATCTCTGTGCACGATAAACCATGGGCTGAGATACACTGCCGGGAGCATGACACTCCTTGGATATACTGATGCTGATTGGGATGGAAGTGTGGTGGATCGTAAGAGCACATCTGAATGCTACTTCACAAGTAGATCTGTGTCGGGCAGGAAAAGGAAGTCGGTAGCCTTGAGCATTGCTGAAGTTGAATACATTGTAGCATGTATGGCCCATTGTGAAGGCACTTGGTTGCGAAAGCTCTGTTAAGCAAGGTTGTCATTGATGTCAATATGGCATTAACCAAGATGTCAATATCGCATTGTTCGTGATGGCAAATTCTTATGATGTGTGATGTTGCAGAAATGTCCATTGATCATAATACCCGAATGATGATGTCCTTGAACTAACCATGAAGATGCCCTAGAACTTGGATGATGTCCTTACCCTTAATAAGGAAGTCTAAAGATGTCATGTCAACCATGTGCCTATGATTGATGCTCATAGTGATCTAGCCTTTAAGTGCCAATGATGTATCTAATATACAAGCCCTTGATGACATATGGAGGACTATACATGAATGACCTTACATTGATGAAATATATATCTCATGATGGGCTCTCTGGATGGAAATTAATGGATGCTGCACTATGACATGGTTAGTAACATGATTGATGCTACACTATCACACATAAGGACATACATGATGATGACATGTACAATGATGGGAGATATGACATGAATGACCTCACCATACTTAATGACATATAATGACATTGTTGGATACATTACATTGGAGAAGCCATTAATGGCCTCTTGCTGTCCTAATCACCTTCTGCACTAAAAATTCCAAACAGTCATAAAGAAAATTATTTTTTGACATCTTGAAGACATCATTTCACTATGGCTCCTTCACTATCTTGTAGAGGACTCTTCCCTCTTTCCAACGAGCCCTCACTCAGCCTCTAACTCCCAGTAGTGTAAGAGAAATTAATTTTTTAAGTTAACATATCATATTTTTAAAATCTTGCCGACCTATACACAGTTATTCATGTCAGCCTCTCTCCATGAGACGTGTCTCTTCATTAAGGGTCGAAATCTAGTATTAATTGACGTTGAAACACCTCATTGTAGCATAAAAAATTTCGGTGATTTCCCAGAGATGAGATACAGAACTTTAAGAGGCCGAGAAGACAAAAATTCACTGTTTTGGGTTAAAAGATCTATGTTTGGGAAATTTTCTTAAACTGTATACACTTGTGAAGGCACTAACTAGGAGCTCAGACTACAGGATTGCAAACCTGTTTGGGACTTCAATTTGGACCAATGTTAAGGAGCCTTGAAACAGTGCTTTGGATCAGTGAGATAAAAACTCAGACCTGTTTTTGAGCAGACAATGGAACCCTTTTAGGATTGTTTTAGTGGTGATTCCAAATGCATATCCGAGTTGTTCTTGAAGCATGGTTTGGTGGATTTGTGGATAAGTTTGTTAAGGCCTGATTCAACCCTTTTTTGTGGCAGTGCTAAGGACAACTTTCAGATCTCTGTTTGAGACTTATTTCAAGGCGTGAATGCTAGTCCTGAAGTTTTGGGTTGTCTTGTGGAAGCATCTTGCTGAACTTGGAGCAGCTTGTTGGGCAGAATTGGAGCAGCCCTTTAAGAAATTTTGTGCTGACTTGTAGCAAATCTTGGAGCACCTTTTGACGTCACACTTGGGAGCAACATTGTTTGAAGCAACCTAGCCTGTTGAAAAAGATCTTTTGGAGCAACCCACTGACATCTTTAGAGCAGACTAAAGACATCTTTTGGAGCACTCTGAGCAGACTTGAGAAGGGACGTATTAATACAGTGACACATTTGTTTTCAGATTTGTGGTGAAATATAGTGGGATATTTTGTAGTCCAATAGAGTGATAAAAGATTTGTCAAGGCATTCAAGCAATCTCTTGAGACCAAACTGTAACACTTATTGAAGATCCTTGAAACAATTGTTTGAAAGGTTGGAGCAGTCTCTTGCAGATACTTGCTGAAGAAGTTTAAGAATCATTCTTAATGTTGTCTCGAAGAGTCTTGAAAGAAGCACTGAAACTTGATTAAAGGCCTTATGAAGTAACTTTGGGAAAAGTGTTTGGGTATCATGAAGGACAGCGGAGACACCTTCATGTGAAAAGATCGAGGTTGACCTTGATGATGTGACGTGGAGACTAAGTGTGACAGGGCTCATTGAAGAATACTTTGGGAGCCGTGAAGAATAACTAAACATATTTTGACGAAGTGAAGTTGAGGGTTGGAGCCTCATAGAGACAAGTTCTATGCCTTGGAAGAAAGGGTTGGAGCCCTAGAGAATTGGAGTCCTCAAGAAACCAGGTAGGAGCCTGTACCAGAGATAGGGTTGGAGCCCTAGAGGTTGGTGCCTCAAATTGACAAGGTTGGAGCCTTGGAAAGACCAAGTCGGTGCTTGGCACAATACAGGTTGGAGCTTGGAAGATTGGAGCCTTCATCTAGGGTTGGAGCCCTATATCATTATTGTGCTTTACTTGTTGTAAAGAAGAAATTAATAAAAGTATCTATTCCATCATTGTTCATTTCGTATTCTAAATATAAGTGATCTAACTGGTAAAATTAACAATTGAAAAGAAACACTGATTCAACCCCCTCTCAGTATTTCCAACAATTAGTATCGGAGCCAGTACCTTCACTCAAAGCCTAACAGCTGGAAGGTTGATCATTAGAACACAAATGGCAAAGCCAAGGAAGAAAGTCTCCAATCCTCCTAAAGATGTATCTTCCTCAACCATTGAAATTGAAGTAAATCAATTTGTGAAGGCTCCATTGTTCAATGGAAATTTTGATATATGGGTGGCAAGAATGAGGAATTTCTTGAAGACTCAAGGAATTGAAGTTTGGAAATCAGTGATTACTAATGACACGATGGACGAAGAATTCGAGGAGTACATTACAAGAGCAATGAAGGAAATTTTGAATGGGTTACCAAATTTTGTGAAGGCCAATTTTGAAAAATGTTCGTCAGCAAAAGTCATATCGGACAAACTTCATGATCTTCACTCAAAAGGGGCGTTGACAATGATCTCTAGTCAAGAAGATGATGGAAAACAAGAAAGAAGTCCAAAATTTGTCAAGGAAGTTGAAAATAAGAGAGACGACAACAAGGCTAAAGAAGACCTAGAAGATGAAGAGAACAAAGAAGACTTTGAAGAAGATCTCCTGAATAAAATTATGGCATCCATGGAAGAGATTAATAGTTTGAAAAAAGAAAATGGGGAACTTAAGAAGAAAACGCAAGATGGTAACCAAGACAAGACAAGGAGGGAAGTTGACTTTGTCAAGCTTCAAGTACAAGAAAGAGATGAGGAGCTCGCCAAACCTAAAGAGGAATTTCATCAAAACAAAAGAAAGCTTCATGAAGAATTCATATCTATGACAAAGCAATTGGATAAGGCAAAGAAAAGGGAAGAAACTTTGTCAAGCCACCTTGAACAAAGACTTAAGGGTTTGAACAATCTTGAAGCAGAGATTGGTCAATACAAGGAAGAGGTCTCCTCTCTTAGATCTCAACTAGAAGAAGCAAGGAAACAAGCACAAGGAGTTGAGAAGGTGATGGAAACTTTGGCATTCATAGAAGGACAAGTTAATGAAGCAGAAAAGGAGAGAAACACCATGATATGCCAACTAGACGAAAAGGATGAAGAAATCTTGAAACTAAAATCAGACATCAATCTTCTCAAGGCCGAAACATGTGAATCTACAAGAATAAAAGAAGAAATGGAGAGCAGTCTAGCAAAGGAGAATGAAGAAGTCTTCATAATGAAATCAAATATCATCTCCCTTAAAATCGAAGCACATGAAGCAACAAGGATGATGGAAGAAATGAAGAAGAAACTACTTATGAAAGATGAAGATTGTGAAAATTTGAAAGGAGAAAATGTCTTTCTTGAAAAGGAAGTTGAATTGCTGAATAAAAACTTGAAAAGCTCTCAAACCCTAGACGACATCCTAAGTCAGCAAAGGTCTCCCCTTGATCAATCAAGTCTTGGCTATGCAGGTGAATCCTCAAGCAAGAATGATAATGCTTCAAACAACAAAGATGTGAGGAACCTAGAAAGAAATGTTGATGCTCCCAGTTCCAACAAAGGCAAGGAGAAGAATCAAGACAACAACGGAAGAAATTCTACTCCAAGGAGACTTGCATATGGTGTTGAGAATACAAAAGACAATGAATATCATCAAAGAATCGCAAGGCAAAATGACTTCAAAAGTACTTCAAGGAACTCTTCATCTCCCAGGTACCAAATTATATTTCTTGGATATTGCTATTCTTGTACAAACTTTGGGCACATGGCAAAATATTGTAGGGCATATCACAAAGACAAATATAATGTTCCCTGTCAATCTCCTCGAAGCAATTTTGAAAGAAGAAGTCATGGTTTCTTTTTCATGAACAAGATAGAGTGCTTCAATTGCCATAACATTGGACATATGGCACATGATTGTAACTTGACTTGGGCCCCTGCACAGGCTAGAATCATGCCAGAGAAGAAAGTTACACAAGTATGGAGAAGGAAACAAGTTGAATCCGGAAGTCTCTTGAACACTCCAACGAACAATACATGTTGTTGACTAGATGAAGACATCCTTGATATTCTAAGTATTTGATAGTGAAACCCAAAATGAGACCATGCATACATTTAGGGGGAGTTTTTAATTCTTGAGCTTTCTTGCAGAAGCTATCCGTGAAAGGGCCCTATGAAATCCTTGACGAGTCATACATGGACAATCATCTTTTGATAAATCGTCTCTCGGAAGCAACTCCATTGAAGAATATAATCCCTTCTCATTTGATGGACCGTTGTTGAAGATGTCTTTCATTAGATCACAAAGCAAGCAATCTTTCGTAAGCTAGAGGTGTTTATGCAGGCAGGGGGAGTTGGTTCATCACATGAAGAAATGCAATCTATCATGGACCACATTGCCAAAAGGAAGAGCAGCATGATAGGGGGAGCAACATTCCTATGAAGAATTACTATAGATGAAGAAAAGAAGCATCTTGACAAGGGGAGTACTTAAGCACCTTGTTTGCCATTGATGTCAAAAGGGCAGAAAATTTTGGAAGGGAAAGAATATGGCCATCAATGACAAAGGGGGAGATTGTTAATCAAGGTTGTCATTGATGTCAATATGGCATTAACCAAGATGTCAATATCGCATTGTTCGTGATGGCAAATTCTTATGATGTGTGATGTTGCCTAAATGTCCATTGATCATAATACCCTTATGATGATGGCTTTGAACTAACCATGAAGATGCCCTAGAACTCGGATGATGTCCTTACCCTTAATAAGAAAGTCTAAAGATGTCATGTCAACCATGTGCCTATGATTGATGCTCATAGTGATCTAGCCTTTAAGTGCCAATGATGTATCTAATATACAAGCCCTTGATGACATATGGAGGACTATACATGAATGACCTTACATTGATGAAATATATATCTCATGATGGGCTCTCTGGATGGAAATTAATGGATGCTGCACTATGACATGGTTAGTAACATGATTGATGCTACACTATCACACATAAGGACATACGTGATGATGACATGGACAATGATGGGAGATATGAGATGAATGACCTCACCATACTTAATGACATATATTGACACTGTTGGATACATTACACTGGAGAAGCCATTAATGACCTCTTGCTGTCCTAATCACCTTCTGCACTAAAAATTCCGAATGGTCATAAAGAAAATTATTTTTTGACATCTTGAAGACATCATTTCACAATGGCTCCTTCACTATCTTGTAGAAGACTCTTTCCTCTTTCCAACGAGCCCTCACTCAGCCTCTAACTCCCAGTAGTGTAAGAGAAATTAATTTTTTAAGTTAACATATCAGAATTTTTAAATCTTGCCGACCTATACACAGTTATTCATGTCGGCCTCTCTCCATGAGACGTGTCTCTGCATTAAGGGTCGAAATCTAGTATTAATTGACGTTGAAACACCTCGTTTTAGCATAAAAAATTTCGGTGATTTCCCAGAGATGAGATACAGAACTGTAAGAGGTCGAGAAGACAGAAATTCACTCTTTTGGTTTAAAAGATTTATGTTTGGGAAATTTCCTTAAATCGTATACACCTGTGAAGGCACTAACTAGGAGCTCGGACTACAAGATTGCAGACCTGTTGGGGACTTCAATTCAGACCAGTGTTAAGGAGCCTTGAAACAGTGCTTTGGATCAGTGAGATAAAAACTCAGACCTTTTTTTGAGCAGACAATGGAACCCTTTTAGGACTGTTTTGGTGGTGATTCCAAACGCATATCCGAGTTGTTCTTGAAGCATGGTTTGGTGGATTTGTGGATAAGTTTGTTAAGGCCCGATTCAGCCCTTTTTTGTGATAGTGCTAAGGACAACTTTCAGATCTCTGTTCGAGACTTATTTCAAGGCGTGAATGCTAGTTCTGAAGTTTTGGGTTGTCTTGTGGAAGCATCTTGTTGAACTTGGAGGCAGCTGGTTGGGCAGAATTGGAGCAGGCCTTTAAGAACCTTTGTGTTGAATTGTAGCAAATCTTGGAGCACCTTTTGACGTCGCACATGGGAGCAACATTGTTTGAAGCAACCTAGCCTGTTGAAAAAAATCTTTTGGAGCAACCCACTGATATCTTTAGAGCAGACTGAAGACATTTTTTGGAGCACTCTGAGCAGACTTGAGAAGGGACATATTAATACAGTGACACATTTGTTTTCATATTTGTGGTGAAGTATAGTGGGATATTTTGTAGTCCAATAGAGTGATAAAAGATTTGTCAAGGCATTCAAGCAATCTCTTGAGACCAACCTGTTAACACTTATTGAAGATCCTTGAAACAATTGTTTGAAAGGTTGGACCAGTCTCTTCTAGATACTTACTGAAGAAGTTTAAGAATCATTCTTAATGTTGTCTTGAAGAGTCTTGAAAGAAGTACTGAAACTTAATCAAAGGCCTTATGAAATAACTTTGGGAAAAGTGTTTGGGTATCATGAAGGACAGCGGAGACACCTTCATGTGAAAAGATCAAGGTTGACCTTGATGATGTGACGTGGAGACTAAGTGTGACAGAGCTCATTGAAGAATACTTTGGGAGCCGTGAAGAATAACCAAACATATTTTGACGAAGTGAAGTTGAGGGTTGGAGCCTCGTAGAGACAAGGTCGGTGCCTTGGAAGATAGGGTTGGAGTCCTCAAGAACTAGGTAGGAACCTGTACCAGAGATAGGGTAGGAGCCCTAGAGGTTGGTGCGTCAAATTGACAAGGTTGGAGCCTTGGAAAGACCAAGTCAATGCTTGGCACAATACAGGTTGGAGCTTGGAAGATTGGAGTCTTGATCTTGGGTTGGAGTCCTATATCATTATTGTAGTTTACTTATTGTAAAGAAGAAATTAATAAAACTATCTATTCCATCATTGTTCATTTCGTGTTCTAAATATAAGTGATCTAACTGGTAAAATTAACAATTGAAAAGAAATACTGATTTATTCCCCTCTCATTATTTCCAACAATTGGTATCGGAGCCAGTACCTTCACTCAAAGCCTAATAGCTTGAAGGTTGATCATTAGAACACAAATGGCAAGGCCAAGGAAGAAAGTCTCCAATCCTCCTAAAGATGTGTCTTCCTCAACCATTGAAATTGAAGTAAATCAATTTGTGAAGGCTCCATTGTTCAATGGAAATTTTGATATATGGGTGGCAGGAATGAGGAATTTCTTGAAGACTCAAGGAATTGAAGTTTGGAAATCAGTGATTACTAATGACATGATGGACAAAGAATCCAAGGAGTACAATACAAGAGCAATGAAGGCAATTTTGAATGGGTACCAAATTCTGTGAAGGCCAATTTTGAAAAATGTTCGTCAACAAAAGTCATATCGGACAAACTTCATGATCTTCACTCAGAAGGAGCGTTGACAATGATCTCTAGTCAAGAAGATGATGGAAAACAAGAAAGAAGTCCAGAATTCGTCAAGGAAGCTGAAGATAAGAGAGATGACAACAAGGCTAAAGAAGACCTAGAAGATGAAGAGAACAAAGAAGACTTTGAAGAAGATCTCTTGAATAAGCTTATGGCTTCCATAGAAGAGATTAATAGTTTGAAAAAGGAAAATGAGGAACTTAAGAAGAAAACGCAAGATGGTAACCAAGACAAGACAAGGAAGGAAGTTGACTTTGTCAAGCTTCAAGTACAAGAAAGAGATGAGGAGCTCGCCAAACTTAAAGAGGAATTTCATCAAAACAAAAGAAAGCATCGTGAAGAAGTCATGTCTTGTACAAATCAATTGGATACGACAAAGAAAAGGGAAGAAACTTTGTCAAGCTACCTTGAACAAAGACTTAAGAGTTTGAACAATCTTGAAGCAGAGATTGGTCAATACAAGGAAGAGGTCTCCTCTCTTAGATCTCAACTAGAAGAAGCAAGGAAACAAGCGCAAGGAGCTGAGAAGGTGATGGAAACTTTGGCATTCATAAAAGGACAAGTTAATGAAGCAGAAAAGGAGAGAAACACCATGATATGCCAACTAGACGAAAAGGATGAAGAAATCTTGAAACTAAATTCAAACATCATCTTCTCAAGGCCAAAACATGTGAAGCTACAAGAATAAAAGAAGAAATGGAGAGCAGTCTAGCAAAGGAGAATCAAGAAGTCTTGATAATGAAATCAAAGATGAAGATTGTGAAAAGTTGAAAGGAGAAATTGTCTTTCTTGAAAAGGAAGTTGAATTGCTAAATAGAAACATGAAAAGTTCTCAAATCCTAGATGACATCCTAAGTCAGCAAAGGTCTCCCCTTGATAAATCATGTCTTGGCTATGCAGGTGAATCCTCAAGCAAGAATGATAATGCTTCAAACAACAAAGATGTGAGGAACCTAGAAAGAAATGTTGATGCTCCGAGTTCCAACAAAGGCAAGGAGAAGAATCAAGACAACAACGAAATAAATTCTACTCCAAGGAGACTTGCATATGGTGTCAAGAATACAAAAGGCAATGAATATCATCAAAGAATCCCAAGGCAAAAAGACTTCAAAAGTACTTCAAGGAACTCTTCATCTCCTAGGTACCAAAGTATATTTCTTGAATATTGCTATTCTTGTACAAACTTTGGGCACGTGGCAAAATATTGTAGGGCATATTACAAAGACGAATATAATATTCCCTGTCAATCTCCTCGAAGCAATTTTGCAAGAAGAAGTCATGATTTCCTTTTCATGAACAAGATAGAGTGCTTCAATTGCCATAACATTGGACATATGGCACATGATTGTAACTTGACTTGGGCACCTGCACAGGCTAGAACCGTGCCAGAGAAGAAAGTTACACAAGTATGGAGAAGGAAACAAGTTGAATCCGAAAGTCTCTTGAACACTCCAACAAACAACACATGTTGTTGACTAGATGAAGTCATCCTTGATATTCCAAGTATTTGATGGTGAAACCTGCCAAAATTAGACCATGCATACATTTAGGGGGAGTTTTTGATTCTTGAGCTTTCTTGCATAAGCTATCTGTGAAAGGGCCCTATGAAATCCTTGATGAGTCATACATGGACAATCATCTTTTGATAAATCGTCTCTCGGAAGCAACTCCATTGAAGAATATAATCCCCTTCTCATTTGATGGACCATTGTTGAAGATGTCTTTCATTAGATCTCAAAGCAAGCAATCTTTCGTGAGCTAGAGGTGTTTATGCAGGCAGGGGGAGTTGGTTCATCACATGAAGAAATGCAATCTATCATGGACCACAGTGCCAAAAGGAAGAGCAACATGATAGGGGGAGTAACATTCCTATGAAGAATTACTATTGATAAAGAAAAGAAGCATGTTGACAAGGGGAGTACTTGAGCACCCTGTTTGCCATTAATGTCAACAGGGGAGAAAATTTTGGAAGGGAAAGAATATTGCCATCAATGACAAAGGGGGAGATTGTTAATCAAGGTTTTCATTGATGTCAATATGGCATTAACCAAGATGTCAATATCGCATTGTTCGTGATGGCAAATTATTATGATGTGTGATGTTGCCTAGATGTCCATTGATCATAATACGCTAATTATGATGTCCTTGAACTAACCATGAAGATGCCCTAGAACCCGGATGATGTCCTTAGCCTTAATAAGGAAGTCTAAAGATGTCATGTCAACCATGTGCCTATGATTGATGCTCATAGTGATCTAGCCTTTAAGTGCCGATGATGTATCTAATATACAAGCCCTTGATGACATATGGAGGATTATACATGAATGACCTTAC
Organism: Pinus albicaulis; assembly: GCA_034641835.2. NCBI lineage: Eukaryota > Viridiplantae > Streptophyta > Pinopsida > Pinales > Pinaceae > Pinus > Pinus albicaulis. Next base: position 86,606,151 of record CM076573.1, read on the forward strand.
ATTGATGAAATATATATCTCTTGATGGGCTCTCTAGATGGAAATTAATGGATGCTGCACTATGACATGGTTAGTAACATGATTGATGCTAGACTATCACACATAAGGACATACATGATGATGACATGGACAATGATGGGAGATATGACATGAATGACCTCACCATACTTAATGACATATAATGACATTGTTGGATACATTACATTGGAGAAGGCATTAGTGACCTCTTGCTGTCCTAATCACCTTCCGCTCTAAAAATTCCAAACAGTCATAAAGAAAATTATTTTTGACATCTTGAAGACATCATTTCACTATGGCTCCTTCACTATCTTGTAGAGGACTCTTTCCTCTTTCCAACGAGCCCTCACTCAGCCTCTAACTCCCAGTAGTGTAAGAGAAATTAATTTTTTAATTTAATATATCATATTTTTTAAATCTAGCCGACCTATACACAATTATTCATGTCGGCCTCTCTCCATGAGACATGTTTCTTCATTAAGGGTCGAAATCTAGTATTAATCAAAGAAGCAAACATCGTGATCGGGATTAATTCGGCGAGGGGAAAAAATCGGAAAAAATCGTAAAAATCGGGGAAAAATTGGCACATACAAAAATATTCATTTTTTTTTCAATTTTTTTAATATCTAAAGCACCCACAACATAAAATAAATGCATTGACACATAAATATGAAAAAAAAACTAATATATAAGATGTGTAATATCATGTCTAGTGCTACATCACACATAATAGTGAATCATGTTCTGAATACTAAGTCCTGAGTCTCAACTCAACCTCAAAATATCAACAAAAAAATAATAATGTATCTCATATCATGAGTCATAATGTTTTTTTTAGCTGTCATGAGTCATAATGTTATATACAAAGGAATGCACCAAATAACCTATACTACTGATCTCCTTTACCCCTCTTGCGAGAAAATGTAACAACTTTCCCTCTAGACGAAGAAGCTGGCGGGGCTGGCAATAGACTCTGTTGTGCTCCAGATCCTGAAGCACCAGGAGCTAAAGTAGGCAGACCACGTCCTCTACCGGTAGCAGGGGTAGGTGGTGTCACCTCCTCCTCCTGTTGTTGCTCCTCCTCCTCCTCCTCATGAAACTCGTCATTGATTCATCGCTACTAGAAATGGGATCATCAACAAGAGATACATAAACATCATCTAGCTCAAAGTCTTCAGACTTGGATTGCTTAACCTTATAACATGATAGAAATTGAAAAAGTTTAACATGCCTAACCAATGATTTTGGTTTGAGTGAAGAGTTCATCTCCTCAACCTTAAAATGCGGTAGAAAAAGATTAGCATGCCTAACCAGTTGTTTTCCTTTGACTGAAGGGTACATTCTTGTTAAGGCCACGGTAAGGAGTTCAACAATCAATACCACCAACATCAACAAAGTTCAACAATCAATGCCACCAACATCAAGGTTCTTAACGGACTTCATACTCTTGATCAAATGCCAATCTCATACCCTTACACAAAATAGAATCAAATGGAAACAATGCAAATCCCGAAACCATGAAACCCTGAAAACCATTGAGTCTGTTGAATTTTGAGTGAAATCTAAAATTCTAGTTTCTTCATATGAAATCCAATGAGGTCGAAACCACTCTTAAACATCCCGAGTCATTTCATGGTAATGTTAAAAATTTAAGTAAAGGAAATATCACTTTTACTTTAAGAATTTAACATTACCATTAACTGCCAATAGGGTGTGTCAGGAAAATGAGAGGGCTGCAAAAATGACAAAAAAAAAAAAAAACGATTTTTGAACTTACGAGTTAAATTTAATCCGAACGCGATTTTTTCCAAAAATGGCTCTTTTGTGATCGAGTGATTTTTCAAAAAATCGGGAAAAAATCGCCGATAAAATCGTTGAGTTGAAAAAATCGCGATAAAATCGCGATGTTTGCTTCTTTGGTATTAATTGACGTTGAAACACCTCATTTTAGCATAAAAAATTTCGGTGATTTCCCAGAGATGAGATACAGAACTGTAAGAGGCCGAGAAGACAGAAATTCATTGTTTTGGGTTAAAAGATTTATGTTTTAGAAATTTTATTAAAACTGTATACACTTGTGAAGGCACTAACTAGGCGCTCGGACTACAGGATTGCAGACCTGTTGGGGACGTCAATTTGGACCAGTGTTAAGGAGCCTTGAAACAATCCTTTGGATCAGTGAGATAAAAACTCAGACCTGTTTTTGAGCAGACAATGGAACCCTTTTAGGATTGTTTTGGTGGTGATTCCAAACACATATCCAAGTTGTTCTTGAAGCATGGTTTGGTGGATTTGTGGATAAGTTTGTTAAGGCCTGATTCAGCCCTTTTTTGTGACAGTGCTAAGGACAAATTTCAGATCTATGTTTGAGACTTATTTCAAGGGGTGAATGCTAGTCTTGAAGTTTTGGGCTGTCTTGCGAAAGAATCTTGCTGAACTTGGAGCAGTTGGTTGGGAAAAATTAATGGACCAGCCCTTTAAGAACCTTTGTGTTGACTTGTAGCAAATCTTGGAGCACCTTTTGACGTCACACTTGGGAGCAACATTGTTTGAAGCAACCTAGCCTGTTGAAAAAGATATTTTGGAGCAACCCACTGACATCTTTGGAGCAACCCACTAAAGACATCTTTTGGAGCACTCTGAGCAGACTTGAGAAGGGACATATTAATATAGTGACACATTTGGTTTCAGATTTGTGGTGAAGTATAGTGGGATATTTTGCAGTCCAATAGAGTGATAAAAGATTTGTGAAGGCATTCAAGCAATCTCTTGAGACCAACCTGTAACACTTATTGAAGATCCTTGAAAAAGTCTATTAAAGAACCCTTGAAGAACTTTGTGAAGCAACATATTGAAGATACGTAGAGATCCTTGGTGAACATGATAGATTTTTTAAGCCATTATGATGTGACTTGGAGAAATTATTTGGGTACGATGAAGAGCAGTGGTGACACCTTATAAGAAGAAAAGGATGTCATTGATGACGTAATGTGGAGACTAAGTGAAGATTGACAGGGCTAGTTGAAGAAGACATTGGGAGCCGTGAAGTATAACCAAGTATATCTTGACAAATTGAAGCAGAAATTTGGAGCCTCATAGAGACAAGGTTGGTGCCTTGGAAGATAAGGTTGGAGCCCTAGAGGATAGGAGTCCTCAAGAGACCAGGTTGGAGCCTGTACCAGATATAGGGTTGGAGCCCTTGAGGTTGGTGCCTCAGAATTGACAAGGTTGGACCTTGGAAGTCTAAGTTGGTGCTTGGAAAATATAGGTTGGAGCCTAGGAGATTGAAGATTGGTGTCTTCATCTAGGGTTGTAGCCCTACATATATTGTACTTGATTTATTGTAAAGAAGAAAATAATAAAATCATTTATTATTATTGTTCATTTTGTGTTCTAAATATAAGTGATCTACTTGGTAAAATTAACGATTGAAAGAAATCTTGATTCACCCCCTCTCGGTATTTCAACAAAGCTCTTCTATGAGTTGTTCGAGCATGTGCTAGATGCCACCGTTATCCTTTGTGATAACTAGAGGAGGATTCATTTGTCATAGAATCCTGGGTTCCACAATTGATCCAAGCATGTTGATGGCTAGTACCACTTTATCTGGAATATGGTACAGCGAGGCGCCGTAAGGCTCGATCATATAGGAACTGATGAGCAGGTTGCGGATATTCTCACAATGCCCTTGGGGAAGGTCATGTTCCTAAGCTTTGTAGAAATTTCTTGTTTCCCACCCCGGTTTTCAGTTTCACCTTATTTCTCCAAATAGTTAAATGCCCTTTCCCATATCCTTACATTCAACAAACTGGAAAATAATTTTTTGCTGAAAACACAAATTCTGGAAAATTTACAGAATGCTGGAAAATGCAGAAATAAAAATCAGCAAGCATAAAATAGCCATTCAACACATTGAACACCGATATTTTTGGTCAACATCGGGGTAAAAACCCCTACAACTCTTGGGGAAAACCAGTTCGAAAGCTTCTCTTTTATTTTTCTGAATATTGCTTTTTACAGTGAAACAGGAAAAACTCAGAAAAAATTCCAGCAACCAATTTACAGACTTATCTCAATTTCTGTGCTTGCACACTGCCTCGGAAATTGTGCCAAATCAGCAACAACAGAAAACAGAAAATTTACAGCACCTTAGGACATCATTAAATGCTGTACGGCCACCTCGAGAAGCGTGTTGGAACAACCGTACTTTGCTGTACGGACTGTACAGATTTTGTATAACAACCTCTCTTGAAATCCGTGCCAAAAAAACAGAGCTGTAGCTGCTGTCCTCTTCCTCGGTTTTTGTGCCGAAAATGACAACCACCCTCTTCCTTGAAAAACGTGCCTGATTTTTGTGCCTTGGAGTGCGTGCTTGTTGCTGTACCCTCTTCCACGATTTCTGTGCCTCCTCACTTGGAAACACTGCCTCTCCTTTGCTGTACGGATTTTCTGCCTCGGTATGTGTGCCAATAAAGGCTGCTGTACCTTTGCTGAAATCTCTTCACTGCTGCCCTCCTTCTTCTCACTGCTCAGAAAAATCTTCAGCTCTCCTTCTCTCCTTCTCCCAATCTGCTCATGAAAGAATGAATGACCTTTTCCCTCCTTTTCCTCCTTTAACCTAACCCTAAGTGACTTTTGGGGAATCCCTAAATCCAATGGCTGAAATAGATTGAGATCTAGGGTTGAGATTAAATGCTCATTTAAATCTCACTTTCTATTTTTTAATTCACCCCACTTTAATAAAGACCCACTTAGTCATTTATTTCCAAAGTCACTTTTCCTTTCTAATTTTACATTGACTTTTTTAAAGTCACTTTAAAATTAGACTTTAGTAACTTTATCACTTAAAGTCACTTTTAAATTAGACTCTAGTAACTTTATCACTTAAAGTCACTTTTAAATTAGATTTGACTTTATAAAAATTATAAAGTCACTTTAGGAGAAAAATTAAATTCTTTTGGACACTTTTCCCTAGGCCAAAGATCAAAGCCTTAGGGAACCACCTGTCCTCCGATAACCAAATTTCAACACTCCCTCTTACCAAGGAAGGTGTTCCTCACCACACCCATCTTGTCTCTGAAGTAGACATGCTTGCCCCGTGGTAAGGCTTTGGTAAGAATATCTGCAACCTGCTCATTAGTGGGAATATACTCAAGCTTCACAGCTCCTTTCTGAACATAGTCTCTGATGAAATGATATTTGATCCAGATATGCTTTGACCTGTCATGAAATACTGGATTCTCCGTGAGTTTAATGCAACTCTGATTATCACAGTAAATCACTGAAGGTCTCAACGGCTGACCAAATAAGCCAAACAACATCTTGCGAAGCCAGATGGCCTCACAACTAGCTAGACTGGCTGCCATGTACTCTGCTTCTGCTGAACTCAATGCTACTGACTGCTGCTTTCGGTTGAACCATGACACAACTGCCGAACCCAACCCAAAACAGCACCCTGAAGTGCTCTTCCTATCAGAAGCACAACCTGCCCAATCAGAATCAGTGTAACCTACCAATCTCACTCCATCCCCCTGCCTGTAGTCCAGACCATAATCCACTGTCCCCTGCAAGTACCGCAAAATGTGTTTTGCAACCACCCAGTGAACCTTCCTAGGCTCACACATAAACTGACTCATCGTGTTGACTGCAAAACAAATATCTGGTCTAGTGTTGATCAAATACATCAAGGAACCAATCAGCTGTCTGTACAATGTGGGATCCACCAACTCGGAATCTGAAGCATGAAGCTTCTTCCAGTTGGTGATCATCGGTGTCGACATGGGTTTACAATCCTCCATGTGGAATCTGCCAAGGATATCCACAATATACTTCCCCTGCCCCAGGAAGAAATGCCCCTCCTCCTGCCACACCTCCAAATCCAAAAAGTAATGCATCAAGCCGATGTCCTTCATCTCAAACTCCGCCGCAAGATCTCTCTTGCAGTGCTCTATGAGTCTCTCTGCACCTGTAATGACTAAGTCATCCACATACAACACCAAAATGAGAGGCTCCTCACCTATCACAATATAGTAAAGGTTCGGATCTGCCTCACTCTTTGTGAAACCCATCTCTTGCAAGTATGTATCTATCCTGGAGTACCAAGCTCTGGGAGCTTGCTTCAGGCCATAAAGGGCCTTCTTCAGTCTGCACACATGGGACTCCTTCCCTTGCACCTCAAAGCCCTGTGGCTGCTCAATGTACACCTCCTCCTGTATGAAGCCATTGAGAAATGCAGTCTTCACAGGGGTTTTGGGGATAGCTTTGGTGCTATAAGCAACCACAGGGCTAGGCTTGCCGAATCTAGTTGGTGTGCTTCTACCACACTGTGATGATATTGAGATGGTTTACCTCTCTTTGATCTTTGCCCTGTATGCATCCTACCCATGGAGTTTTGGACTCATGGGAAGTACCTCTCATTTGGTTGATGAGGTTGGAAATGTGAATAGAGACCATAGCAAGACCGATGGACGCATCGAAGATTGCCGTACTCTTTATGTCTAGGATGGCACGTGTCCAACCACTTGATTTGGGCTCAAGTTTAGCGAGGTTTCGGACCTCCAACTAACTTCGGGTCAGTGAAACTAACTTTGGGTTAGTATATGACTCTCTTGAGTCGTAGTGAGGTTTGGTAAACCAACTTTGGGTTGGTATGATACTCTTTGTGAGTCCTATAGAGGTTTTGGACCTCTGGGCTGAATATGTCAGCCGGGTATGATGTCTTTGTGACTGACTCTCTTCTGTTCTGAAATAAAGAGGCTAGCAAAGAAAGTTACGACGGGATGACGCACGATGTTTGGATTGCACTAGTGGACGAAGTTCTCCCTATTTGAGAGGGAGTGTTAAATTTGGGCAACTAGGCCCAAACTTCGGGTTGTGCTGCTCAGATGACGATCCCAATATTTTTATTGGATTCCTTTTTCGGACAAGTGTAAGACTGATCGAAAGATTATCTCGATTGGATGAGCAGAACATGTACTTTGAATTTATTTCACTTATGTGCTAGGTCGGCCTGTAATATAATATAGACGTAAATGTCTTAAAGGACGTGTTACACACCCCCAAAGATGCCTATATATTGGAGAGACTTGGAGTTCATTAGACACACAATGTGTGGAGGATTTTCTTCTCTCTTGATGGCGATGGAGCTATGTTCTTGGTGCTATGTCTTTGTGGAGTATTCTTTGTCTGGGTTGTTCTGGGGTTATGTGTGACATGCTTGGCTGAATGACCTCTTGGAGACTTTGCTGGTAGAAGCATCCTGCTGATCGCCATAACGCCACCATTCATCATCTCTGTTTCGGCTTGTCTTGATCGATCTCTTAGTATGTTCTATTTGCTTCAGTATTTTGTGCCCTAATCTGAAATGGCATAGAACATGTTCAGAAAATTAACATGTACGAACTGTACGATTTTTTTTTTCAATTTTATTTTTGCACAAAATCTGCTCTAGAACTGCGTGCAACTCACAACATTAAATGTTGTTCCTATTGTACCTTCTGCTGTCTTCTATGCCTTGATTTCTATGCCCAACTTTGCCTAGAAATCACTCCGTCAACTTGCTGCAACAAATTTCTCATTCAAAACTTTTCTCCAGCTTTCAACCTCCTTTTTCCAATCTGCTCATGAAGAATGAATGAATGCAATCTCTCTTTTCTTTTCCCCCTTTTGTTTTCCTAAATGACTTTTGGGCAACCCTAAGATCTAATGGCTCAGATTCATTTAAATTAAGGGATGAGAATAAATGTGCATTTAATTCACTTTCTATTTTTTAACTCACCTATTAAATAAAGTACCCACATTGTACTTTATATCGAAAGTCACTTTTCACTTTATAATTTTGACATTGACTTTACGACTTATAAAGTCACTTTAGTTTATAATTTAATATTGACTTTACCAGTTATAAAGTCACTTTCACTTTATAATTTAATATTGACTTTACCACTTATAAAGTCACTTTCACTTTATAAAGTCACACTTAGGAAAATAATTACTTTGGAGACTTTTCCCTAGGTAGAGACTAACCCATGGGAAACCACTTGTCCAGGGTGCATTAAAAATCAACAAAAAAGGTGGACGACTTCCTTCTTGGGCTGGGCGTTGAGCTTGGAGGGTGATTGGAAGCTAGATCTTGCCTTCCTAAGCCTAGATCTGCTACAAAACCCCAACAAAATTCTCTTGAGAAATTTTGAAATCCACCTACTCAAATGAATCAAAGAATGCCAATCCCCAAATATATATACAAAAATATGAAACCCCCCCCAAAAAAAAACCCAAGTGGTTCAAAACAAATGGGTTAGAAATAATTTACAAATATACAATATTTACAAATAATTTTTTTTAGAGAAATATTTTGAATAAATAACGATGGATGAATAAATTTCAAAAAATAAACATTGACCAAAACCCTCATGCAAAATCAAATATCACAATGAAATCTTTGAGCCCAAACATAGTCAACTCTCCCCCACAATTTGTGAACTTGGAGCCTGTTGGAATTTGGTAGGGTATAGTTTAATTCAATTATCTTACTTGATAACTACTTCTATTATACTTGTTATGCTTCTTTCTTTATCTTCATTAGCTTATTACGTCTTTCATCAAGTCAATTATCAAAACACAAGAGACACAAAGTTTATGTTCTTCAAGCCAGGGCCAAAACCTCTGCCTCTTGGAGAGGAAAACCCGAAAGTAATTCTTCTTATCTATTTTCAATTGACAAGTACCATGACCATGACACATACCCTTGACACCAGTATGCTCCCAAGACCTTGTCAGTGCTCCACTAGGCCTCTTATGCTGATCTTCTCTTTTCTGCAGAATTCTGCAGCAGCCTTGGGAAACTCGATTCCTAGATTTTGATTCCTTTCCTCGGTCACCCAATCACTGTTCCACAACCTGTGTTACTTCGTCCTTTAAATAGACTCACCTTTAGTCAAGGTAGCCCTCGGTCTACCCTAATCTCTATTCTTGCGTATAGTCCTTTATCTCGCACTATATTGCAGATTCTATACAGAGATGTAGCATACTCAAGATAGGGTATATGGGACTCCTTTCTCTTCACTGTAGTGAGACTCTTCTTCATTGTCTTGACACTGCTCTTCGCACCAAACTCCATTCCTTTAATGCGCACTAAGGTCAGACTTCTCCCTTGATGGAATATGTCTCGGTCTCCTAGATTATGCGAGGTACAATATGCTTAAGTTTAGAGGTAATTATCCCTTCTTCCTGCTTCATAGATTAGCCCTTATCCTTTCTCACCAAGACAGATCCTTAGCTTGCACTTATATCACAGAACATGTCCGAATGTATGTCTTCAAAGAGGCTGCAGTCCTATGTATATATAGGGACTATCTCATGTCTTTTAGGTCGACATGTCTTCTGCTATTGGGCCAACTTTACCAACTGATTGTGAGTCGACTTTACAAGGAGCATCTCCAGCATCTTCTAGGTCGTATTCAAGGAGTACTTTGACAAGGTCTTTGGAGCATACAATTACATCAATGATTGTCCTTTATAAGTGTAAAAACATTTCATATACATGAATCTAATTTATATATTTGTGACAAGATGACAAATCCCTAAAGACATCAAGAAGAAGTCTTGGACCTATAATAAAATATCCTTGCTCATGAAACCCATGAAGCAAGCATTATAAAGTATATTTTATTATCTTTGTCTTCTTCATTACATAAATTCATAATTACTTAGTCATTATGAAGACTCAACCTAGTTACACTTTCCAACACTCCCTCTTAACTAGGGAGGTATTCATAATGGTACATGGTCACTCTTAATCTGAAGAATCTCATAAAAAGAATTTGGTTGGTAATTCATTTGTTATAGCATCATATTATCCAGCGTTGTCAGATAGCAAGGCCTTGAATAATTCCTCCATCTCTCCACGAGATCTTGAACTACAATGCTGGTGAGACCAATGACTATAGACACCATCGTCATTGTCTCCAAGGTACATACTCCACCCCGGTGTTCACCGAGTATGGCCTCATATGACTCTTCTTAATTCTCAAAGAATATCCATCCTGTCATGACTACTCTTTTCATTGAATGTCTTAATACATCTCAACAGAGTATCAGATGCTAGATAATTACCCAATCCGACATTTTGTCTTCCAGAATGATGTGTCTATTTCTCACTCTTAACTAGGGAGGACATATTCCACAGAGGAATAAGAGTGTACCTAAGATTTCTTTTTGGCTTAGGATTTTCTTCCAAGTAAGAAACTTATTACCAGGCTCCCTCTTAATCAGGGACCTACAGCAGCAATGACGAAAACATCCAGCTGTTCATGAAGTACTCCTTCCGTTGATGTCATGAATTGAGGAGCCTTCAATTTTGGAATCTCTTCTTAGGTCACATATCATCGATCACTTTTGTCCAAGAGTCATGTCTTCTGTCAGAAAGTGATTTATCAATCTTCTCATCTGGTTTAGCTTCATGTTATGCTGCTTTCTTTCGAACCATATATCTTTCAAGGATCTTTCATCCTGCCATATGGTTATCAACTTGTGGAAGTCATCTACTTCCATTTGGCAGCCCTGCATAAGCTCATCAGATGTTATTCAATTATAAATATGAATATTTAAATCAAAAGTTACCTTAGTGATGATCTTTCACCATGACATCCTTCTTGTAGGCCTCAACATCCTTCGTGTATGTTGTGACACATCTCCAAAAGATATGTATTGCCAAGGGTCTTCATCTTTTTCAGACTTCTTATCAGAGTCTACATATCTTCCCAGGAGATTTCTTAGTCAAGTCTTCTTGGCTTTCGGATGATAACTGCCTCTTATCATAGTTACATTTCACGATCTTTTCTTTTCTTTTTCCACACAACTTTATTTCATTTCCAGGAACTTCTAGTATGCAGTTCCTTGTTTGTACACAACCACCTCATATTCCGTCTGAGGACATATTATGTTGATTTCACCAGTTGTTAATCATGTCTATTGACAACCTGTGCATCGGAAGGGTTTTTGCTTTCTTTGATCATACTTCTTTTACCTGCAACCATATGACCTGTCTACATAGCATCCAGTGTTAGCATAAATATATATGTACCTGATTTCCTTTCTTTCATTATCTTGAACTGCTTCATCAGTATGTCATCATATTATAATCCCATAATTCTACAAGTTAGAATTCTCAAAGAAACCTGTTGCTTTCTTTCTTACCAATGAATCCAAAGAGGATTTCGTTAGAAAATGTCGACACTTGTTTCCATATTGATTATTGAATGATGACCCTTGATCTTGATCACTGCCTTACATAAATGTTGTTTTCAGTGAGGTTCCCAGGAGCCAATTTTGTAGCATAGAGGTCACAAAGATGTTTTAGACATCCTCCGATGACGAGTGCTCCTCCTCCAATGCTTCCATCATGATGCCAATTCTAAAGAGATGCATCTATCTAATATACAATGCTTGCTAACATACTATTTTACAACTTGACATACACTTCTTAAAGAGGAAGATGATCTCAATCATAATAGAGATCTTTCACTTCTTCTTTCTTAGGCTGTTAATCTAGGTTGTCATTGATGTCAATATAGGATGCTAGATGATGATGAAGAAGTGTCAGACATGTATCTTGATGAATGACCATACTTGTTGAAGGACTAGATAATATCCTTTGGTGATCTGGATGATGGAAGACTACATGAGGACTTGATGCTTCTTATGATTATGGCATGGTGGATTGATGACATTGACGATGACATTATAACCCTATGATGAAGAAGGCAAACAATGAAGAAATCAAACCATAAAGAAGCCCAATGCTCAAAAGAATTCTGCCTCCTCCATTTCTGCATTAATAAATGACCAATCACATTAAAATATATTTTTCACCACCTTAGAGGCAGAATTTCTCTGAGACCTTCACCATCCTCTAGAGCAGTGTGGAAAAAGTCGGCAAAAAGTCCCGACTTTTTGAAAAAATCCCGAATTTTTCCCGGAGCCGACTTTATCGGCTGACTTTTTGCCGACTTTTTCATCCTTGAAAAAGTTGCGATTTTATCCTTGAAGTCCCGACTTTTTGCCGACTTTTTCGAAAAAATCGCGAGTGAGGTATTTTCTTTAATAGATTTTTAATTTTTTTTTGAAAAAATCAGGATTTTTTCCAAAAATGAATATTTTTGTATTTTTTTAGTTTTGCCGACTTTTTGTCGAAACTCCCGACTTTATCGAGTTTTTCAATTTTTGTACCCTTGCCGATTTAATCCCGACTTCGACTTTTTCCACATTGCTCTAGAGCTTTTCTTTAGCTTTCTAGTGAGCTATCACTTGGCCCGAAACTCCAAGTATTCAGAGAAATATGAATTTTTTAAGTTAAGGAAATTAGTCTGGTCATTAAGCTGACCTAAACCTCTTCTCAAGTCAGTTTGCCCTAAGAAGACATGTCTTTTTGGCTTGCGCACATAATGAACTGTATAAATATAGTGTTGAACCTTTACTTTTTATCATTAGATGGATCACACTTGGAGAACAACGAGCTACAGGTTCACAACTCGTGAACTTTCAGGAAGGTGAACTTAAAGAACATATATTAATACACATCTTATCTAGCTCAGATTATTACACCTTCTCTCGGTTTTTTCTACAAAATTATTACAATGAGGAAGGGTGTTAAAAGTGTTGAAACTTCAGTTGATTTGTGGCAATAACATTTCGATCTGGTGCATAGTGACTCAGACCTACAACAAAACCCTCAGGCCTGTTTTAGAGCCTCATACACACCTTGTCTCAGTGCTGTTGCTTCGAATTGTGGTTTCATCTCTTTAGACCTGCGTGGTTGCAGTGAGGGTACTTCAATCTGTTTCAGATCCATATCTTCACCTTATTTCTTTCGGACCTGTGTTGTTAAGGTGTTTTGGAGTATGGTCAATCTAGTTCAGACTTATATCTGCACCTTGTTTTCGGACCTATAATCTGTGGAATTGAAGTGGCTCAGATTTTTTTGAGTTGGTAAGCTGTGGTGAAGAAGTATAGCTGTTGTGTGGTGCAGAACTTTGGTGCAGCTGTGATACATTTGTCTTGGAACAATCTGGTATTGAAATCTTAGTGCAGTGCAGAACTCTTGGTGCAAACTCTGGGATAGAATTGATAAAGAAGTGTGATGTGGAATAGCTGATGCAGTATGGTGTAGATTGTGGCAATGGAGCATCTTTGAATCAATCATCCAATAAAGAAGAAGAGAAGGATTGGTGTCCTTGGGGTAGGAGCTTCTAAACACAAGGTTGGTGCCTTGGAGAAAATGGGGTCGAAGCCCTAGAGGTTGGAGCCTCATTAAGTCCAAGTTGGTGCTTGGAAATCATTGTACTCATTCATTTGTAAAAAGATAATTATCCTTGTTTCTATAATAAATTATTCATTTCTCTATTTTTTTTGTAGAATCTAACTGGTTATAATAACAATTGAAAAGAAATACTGATTCAACCCCCTCTCAGTATTTCCAACAATTGGTATCAGAGCCAACTTCTTTATTACTAGCCTAACAGAGGGAAGAAGGATTCTTAGACACAATGAGGAACATAGAAGTGACAGGGAAGCTAGCTATGGTTGATGGGACAAACTTTGGTTTTTGAAAGAAGAGGATGTCGTACTATTTAACGTCCCTTGGCCCTGAAGTATGGCATTTTGCCTTGAATGGATATAGAGCTCCCTCCACTCTTCCAACTGATCTAGAGGAAAGAAAAGCCTACATTGCTAATGCCAAAGCTCTAAATTCCATCTCTGATTCTAAATTCACAAAAGTCGTGAATTGTGACTCGGCCAAAGAAGTATGGGATACGCTGATTGCGCTATATGATGGGGCCTCCAAAGTTAAGGCAAAGCTTCAAACTTATAGAAGTCAATTCAAAAGTCTGAAAATGGATGATGAAGAAGATATTGCATCATACTTTCTCCGAGTAGCTGAAGTGGTTAACTCTCTTAAAGGGTTAGGAGAAAATGTTGAAGAAAGCACTATTGTTCAAAAAATCCCGAGATCTCTTCGTGACAGATTTGACTCCAAAGTAAGTGCCATAGAAGAAATGAAGGACCTAGATACTCTCAAGATGGATGAACTTCATGGAGTTCTCATTGCTTATGAGATGAGGAAAGGAATTCCAAATTCCAAAGCAACAACATTCAAAGCATCAAAATCAACGAAAAGGGGAAAATGATGGAACAACAACAATGATGACTCTGATGCTGAAATTGAATTAGCTCAATTTGTACGGAGACTAAAGAAGGGATCTAAGCTAAAAGGTAAGTACCCTCTTATTTGTTTCAAATGTGGCAGAATAGGTCATTATGCTGCAAAATGTCCTCATAAACATGATACAAAAGTCGTGAATTGTGACTCGGCCAAAGAAGTATGGGATACGCTGATTGCGCTATATGATGGGGCCTCCAAAGTCAAGAAGGCAAAGCTTCAAACTTATAGAAGTCAATTCAAAAGTCTGAAAATGGATGACAAAGAAGATATTGCATCATACTTTCTCCGAGTCGCTGAAGTGGTTAACTCTCTTAAAGGGTTAGGAGAAAATGTTGAAGAAAGCACTATTGTTCAAAAAATCCTGAGATCTCTTCCTGATAGATTTGACTCTAAAGTAAATGCCATAGAAGAAATGAAGGACCTAGATACTCTCAAGATGGATGAACTTCATGGAGTTCTCATTGCTTATGAGATGAGGAAAGGAATTCCAAATTCCAAAGCAACAACATTCAAAGCGTCAAAATCAACGAAAAGGGGAAAATGATGGAACAACAACAATGATGACTCTGATGCTGAAACTGAATTAGCTCAATTTGTACGGAGACTAAAGAAGGGATCTAAGCTAAAAGGTAAGTACTCTCTTATTTGTTTCAAATGTGGCATCATAGGTCATTATGCCACAAAATGCTCTCATAAACATGATAGTGATGATGAAGAGGATTCTAAAAGGATGGCATACAAAAAGAAAGGGTTTAATAAGAAAAACTTCTTCTCCAAATAAGATGAGTACGATGAAGATGAATTTGTAGTCATCAAGAAGAAATCAACTAGAAATTTCCCTCATCACAATAGAGGAGATGATGAATCAGATGAAGAAAATGACTTTGTTGGAAACAAAGAAGTGTTATTCATGGCGTTCACAAATCATGATGATTCAAAACTAGAAGGCGAAGGAAATGTGGATGAATTATTGATAAGTGCCATTGAAGAGAATGAGAATTTATGAAAGAAGATCATTTCTCTCAAATTAGAAAAAGAGGAAGCAAAAAGAAGGGAAGACTTCTTGAACAATAAGCTAAAAGAAAAAGAAGACATTTGTGAAAAATGTGAATCTGAAATAGTACCTCTAAGAAAGGAGTTGGCAAAGCTCTCAAGCACAAACCTCAATATGACAAATCTGGGATTGGTTTCAAAGGTTTGTCATATTGAGATTTTTGAAGGTCTGTCATATTGCCAAAAACCTCAATATGTCAAATCTGGGATTAGTTTCAAAGGAGAATCATCAAGTACTAAGGGTAATGCAAGAAGTTATGCCGACATATTCGCTTGCCATCCAAAAGAAGAAAAGTCATCTCGCCAGGAACAAAGGCTCATCTCTAATCCAAGATATGAAGGAAGAGGAACTCCAAGGAAGAATGCTGATTCAGGTCATGGCTATTACAACAGGTACCAAACTATCTTTCTTGGGTATTGTCACTATTGCAAGAACTTTGGTCATCAAGAGAAGCATTGCAAGGCTCGTAAGAAAGAAGCTCTAAGATTGAAAAATCAAACAAACAAACTACGTGGTGCCAAAGAGAAAGGATAGATCAAGACTTACAATTCTTTTGATTCTTTGGCTAAATTTGATCCAATTTGCTCATTATGTAATAATTATGGTTATAATGAGGAAAATTGCCCACTCAAAAAGGAGGAAGCTAAAAAGGTGAATCTCAATACAGATAAATGTGGTCTAGTTCTATGTGCTCATAGTGATGAGAATCATTGGTTCGTGGATATTGGATGCTCAAGACATATGACAGGTGATCAAAATAAGTTGATCTCATTGAACAAAAAGAATGGAAATGTATCCTTTGGAATTGGATCTGCTAAGATCACTGGAAAAGGAACTGCTACTCTCGTTAATGGACAAGGCTCAAAATACTTTTGTGGTAGAAGGGCGCAAACACAATCTCTTAAGTGTTAGCCAAATTTGTGACCAAGGACATAATGTTGTCTTTAGTACAAAAAATTGTGAAATAAGAGACTCATCCTCAGGGGAACTTGTGGAAAAAGGATTAAGAACACTAGATAACATTTACATTCTAAGAAAAATCCAAGGAGATAAATGTTACTTGAGTCAAACAGATGAAAGTTGGTTATGGCACAAGCAATTGGGGCATACAAGTTTTGATAACTTGATCAATATGAACAAGATTAATGCAATAAGGGACATTCCAAAGATGTTCAAGCAAATCAAGTTGTATGTGGCCATGCCAACATGGAAAGCAAACTAGAATCAGCCTCAAAACTAAGGAGTTCTCAACATCAAAACCTCTTGAGATCATTCATGCAGATTTATGTGGGCCAGCTAGAACTCCAACTTGTCAAGGTGAAAGGTACTTTGCTTTATTTGTTGATGACTATACTAGAATGATGTGGGTATATTTCATAAAATATAAATCTGAAGCATTTGAATGTTTTAAGAATCTTAAAGCTCTTGTTGAAAATGAGAAAGATTCTAAGATTAAATGTCTTAGAATGGAGAGAGGAGGAGAATTGACCTCAGAAAAATTTGCTGAATTCTGTAAAGAGCATAGAATCGAAAGAGAACTCTCTGCTGCTAGGACATCCAAGAAAAATGGAGTAGTTGAAAGAAGGAACCGAATTGTTCAAGAAATGGCAAGGACAATGCTACTAGAAGCTGATTTGCAACCCAAAACTTTGGAGAGAAGCAATTGGGACGACAGTTTATACCTTAAATCGAACCCAACTTAGACCAAATAATGAAAAGACTCCTTATGAATTTTGGAAAGGAAGGCCTGCTTTAGTAAAACATTTTAAGATTTTTGGAAGCAAATGCTTCATGAAAATCAATGATGATTCACCAGGAAAATCTGATTCTCGAGTTGACGAAGGAATATTTCTTGGATATTCTACAAGGAGGAAATCTTACAAATGTTACAACAATCATCTACGAAAAATAGTGGAAAATGTTGACCACACTTTGTCAACGACCCCATAGCAGTACACCCCCATTTTTTCAAATGGGATTCATCATGTTCGATGTGTTCACGCCATTTAGATTTAATCATCAGTCGACAGTTTTATAAATGATGTAAACCCATTCTGCATGTTTATGATATAAATTATCTAAGTAAGACCACTATGTATGTAACAACCTAGGTAAGCCTAGTATTTTGGTGATGATTTCTATCCTAGGAGGTTTTTTGTTTCACTGATACATTTGTGTTTCTCGACACAAGTAATCAGTAGAGTTTTCCCCTCCAGCTTCACCCCAAAGCTAGGGTGGATTTTGTCATCAAGATGCTAAGTGAGTCCTAGCGTTTTCTATCGAGTTTTTGTAAAAGTAATTTGGGAATAATCCTAGTTAATTGGCTAGATTATTTTATTACAAGCTACTTGGTCTACTAGATCATGTTTTGAGTCGCAAAATTGGGTAGTTATTTGATGGTCTATCGTGAATGGATATTCCCCCTTTATGTGTCTCAATGTATTTATCTTATGTAAAGAGGGTTGGAAAAATAATTAAATCCCCTCTCAGTGAATTAATTAAATTTTTTGGCTAATTTAAATTAAAAATCCTAAGCCAGAAATTTAATTAATTTTAAGTCCTAGGTGAGTTAAAATTCTTCATAGGAAAAATTCGTGAGTCCTTAAAAAATAATTTTTTAAAGGTCCCAAGCTAAGAGAATATTGAGAATTTCAAGAAATTTTGGACCCTTGGGCCTTGGTGGTTAAGTCAAAGTCAAAATTTTGAGGTAATTAACTCAAAAATATTATTTTTGAGTTAGTTAAAATAAAATTAAATGATAAATTCGAATTTCCTCAAAATTATAATTTCGACGGTCCAGATTAAAAGATAATTAAACCTTTTTCGACGGTCAAGATTATTTTGACAAGGATCAACCGAACTAGCCGTTAGAGATTTTGTCTTATAAATTAGAGGTCTTTGTATGTCATTTGCATCCGATCTTTGGATTGTGCACTTGTTCTCAGAAGTTCTTGTAATTTTTTGATCAATAAAGCATAAAGACTTTGGGTTACAAACTTTGGTGTTCTTTTTCTAGATCTATGTGGTGATATTGTCTCTAAACTCTGCTACTTTTATTGGCATTTGATAGTTGATGGCTTTTATGGATTGATCTGCATACAGGTATCTTGTGCAGTTTTCTGGGTTTTTTTAAATTGCATTTTGATTTGACAGAAATATCAATTATCTATATTTCTGAAAGGTCTCATGGCTATTTTTTAAATCTCTATTAATCTAAAATTCAGATCTAAGTGTGCAGAGATCATTATTCAAGATTTGAGCATTTGGGGAAATCTTCAGTTAAATCAGCCGACTCTCAGATTTCAGAAAATCTGAAAAAGCCCATTGTTTCCTAATTTCTAAGGTTATCTTATGGAATATTTTTTGCAGGGTCTTTCTAGAGCTTGTGCTTAAATAAAAAAATTTATCTTATTTTTTTTGAATTTAAAGTTAGATCTGGCTAGTAAGAGCTTTAGATCTTCAGATTTGAGAGTGAAGTCAGGTTTATGCTCCTCAGATGTGACAAATTTGCAATTCTTGTGCATAGATCTGTAAATATATTGTATAGATCTGTAATTTACATGTGTAGATCTGAAGTTTTGTAACATAATTTTGAATTTTAACATTTGGGTTTTAAGATTTTCTCTATTATTGTACATATTGGGTATATGGTTTTTCTTTTTTCACTTGTGTAGGAATAGATCTGAAAAATCAGCCAAGAAAATCTTAAGCTTTGAGCCAGATCTAAACACTGGAGGGCAAGATCTGGGCTCAATATTTGTTTGCAGGAATAGATCTGAAAAACCAGTCAAAGAAATTTTCAGATCAGAGCTAGATCTAGACCCTGGAGGGCAAGATCTGAGTTCAATATTTGTTTGCAGGAATAGATCTGAAAAATCAACCAAAGAAATCTTCAGATCTGAGCCAGATCTAGACCCTTGAGGACGTAGAGGCTTTTAGAGGCTTTTGAGCTATTTTTACAGGATTTTGGTCTCCAAAATTCTTATTTTCAAGCGGCAACATTATCCCAAAATTTCAAGAATTTTCAACGGTGGGATCTTCAAAGCCTTGGGCTAAGGGTTCGATCTCTAAACCCTTATTTTCTGTAAATTTTATTACAGCAACCAAATCACAAATAATTAGGCCCTAAAAAACACATTTTATATGGTTAAAATTGTTTAAAATTGCAAAATCTTCATTTTCTGAATTTTTGGCCATTTGAGCATCTTTAATTTTGCTTAAATCTGACTTTAAAGCTTGCTGGAAAGTACTAAATAACTGTGAAAAATTAGACTGAACATTTCTGATGCATATCCTAAATAAGGTCTAAAAAATTTGAATTGTCAGTTTTTTCGGCAAAACTTACTATTTTTAGACATAGTGGGTATCATTTTCAGTATTTTCAGTTTGCTGATCTGTTATCAATTTACTGCTGTTACAGACTTATCAGTTCTGAAAATTACTGAATCAAACTCTCTTAAAGCCTTAAAATTGAAATTTTCAAGTTTTAATATATTTTTTGCTATTTCTGGAAGTATTTGACAGCTATTTTGGGCAGTATTATCTTGCTGATCTATCACTGTTTCACTGCTAAAATAAAAATATCAGATTTGAAATTTCTCTTAATCAAACCCTAAAAATTGATTTTTCTTCAAGTTCAACAATTTTTACTATTTTAGTCATTTTGGGCGTTGGTGCCGGTATCGTTTGTTTGTTGATCTATGGTTTAAATTATTGCTGTAATTTTATATTTCAGATCTGAAATCTTGTTGAAAATATATCCCAAGTTTGACTAGGAGAAAATTTAATTTTTGGATTTGCATTTTTAAGAACATCATTTATTCGATAAATTGCTTAATGAAGTGGTTTTATTAGCATTATACTTTCATGGTATATCTGGATGAATAATTACTGAGATTTAAGTGCTAATAAATTTCATATGTTTCAGTTGGGTTTGATGATCAACTGCATCTGAGTTTTGGAACGTGTTCTATCAATTAAATTTGCCTAATGTTTAATTAACTTTTGTTTTATTTACTTGAATTATTGGATGTTTATTGAATACTAATGTTTGGGAAATCTTTTCAAGTAAGTGTAATTGATATCTGTTTTTGAGAGCTCTATTGTGGATCTGTATATCTTTTAATCAAGTAATTTTGGTATCTTCATAATTGACACTCTCGCTTAAGTACTTAGTGGTTAGATCAGATTATTTATAATCTAAGTGCTTTAGGCTTTATAATATTAACTCTTATCTTCGAAGCTTATTTCATCTCGCTCCTTCTTCAAATCGTTTTCCCTGCATTCCGCATTCTAAATTAACATTGCATAGCAGCAGTTTCTCATCGAGTACTTGGTTGTAATTTTCTTAGCAGGATAGTTGACTCCATAAGACACTGGTATCAATCTTTCCAATTCAATCGAATCATTTAATCTTGCTAGATCTTTTACAAGTATTTGGTCGTTTAACTGTGTCTCCCGAATTGGTTGGTTCCCAATGAGTTCTCCTTCATTCCATTTCCATAGGTTCTACCCCCTTAGTTTGCTATAAGGAGACAACTTAAATAGAGAGATTGGAGATCAGGGTGACAGCCCCCGCTCTGAGCCGTTGTTGCGGTGCCTAGACATTCTGTGCAACAACAGAAAGCATTGATGAAGCCCTTCCAGAAAAGAAAATTGAAGATCATGAAGTTTAGCCCTTCCTTGAAGAAAGCGAAGAAGAACCTGGAAAAGAAGAAAATGATGAAGAACCTCAAAGTGAACCTTCTCAAACTCCTTCTAAGATCAAATTCCTTCAAAAACATCATTCGGAAGAATAGATTATCGAAAATATAGATGAAGGAATTCAAACTCGAAGAAGAATGACAAGCACTCCAAGAAAATATGATGTTGCTCTCTTATCTTTAATAGAACCTGAAAATTTTTCTCAAGCAAATAAAGATCCTCATTGGATAAAGGCCATGGAAGAAGAAATGTCTCAAATTGAAAAGAATGAGACTTGGGAGCTAGTTCCTCGCCCAAAAGATAAAAATATAATTGGAACAAAATGGGTATTCAAAAACAAGATGAATGAGGATGGACAAATTATTAGAAATAAAGCTAGGCTTGTTTGCAAAGGATACTTCCAAATTGAAGGAATTGACGTCGAAGAAACATTTTCACCAGTGGCACGATTGGAAGCTATAAGAATGTTTTTGGCATTTACTTAAAAGGATTCAAGGTTTATAAAATGGATGTAAAATTAGCATTTCTGAATGGAGAACTCAAGGAAGAAGTTTACATGGAGCAATTGGAAGGATTTGATCTTCCGAAGGGAAAGCCTTTGTATGCAAGCTGAAAAAGGCCTTGTATGTGTTAAAAAAAGCCCTTAGAGCGTGGTATGCAAAATTGGATCACTATTTGCAACAAGAAGGTTTCAAAAAGGGAGTAGAAGGTAACAATCTCTACATGAAGATGGATAAGGAAAAAATTCTGATCACTCTTGTATACGTTGATGATCTAATCTTTGTCTCAATGATGATGAGATGAGCCATGAATTGCTCTAAATATGTCCAAAAGGTTCGAAATGTCAATGATTGGTGAGCTATCTTACTTTCTTGGGCTACAAATATCTAAAACCACTGCAGGCATGTTTATATTTCAAGCAAAATATCTTAAATACATGCTCAAAAGATACGGGATGGAAGATTGTGCACCTATGAGCACACCGATGACCACAGATTGTAAATTAAGTAAAGATGATGATTCCCCTCTCATAGATGCGAGTCTTTACAGGTCAATAATTGGAGCTCTCCTATACTTAACTGCTACAAGACCAGATATTATGCAAGCAGTGGGAATGGTAGCAAGATTTCAGTTAAGTCCTAAACAATCCCATCTAGTAGCTGTGAAGAGAATATTTAGATATCTGAAAGGAACTCTTGATTTCGGTCTTTGGTATCCTAAGAGCTCAACTCTTATTGTGATAGCTTACTCCGATGTTGATTGGGCTGGAAGCATGGATGATCGAAAAAGTACTAGTCGAAATGCATTCTTTATGGGAGATTGTCTTGTATCTTGGCTCAGCAAAAAGCAATCATCTATATCTATTTCGATAGCTGAAGCCGAATATATAGCTGCTGCTGATTGTTGTACACAAATCCTATGGATGAAGGAAGCTTTGAAGGATGTTAACATAGAAACTAAGCAACCAATCACTATTTTTTGTGACCACACTAGTGCCATCAATCTTTCAAAGAATCTGGTGATGCACTCAAAGACCAAACATATTCCAATCAAATATCACTTTCTCTGTGAACAAGTTGTTGAACATAATATCAAGTTGGAATATGTTAATAGAAAGGAGAAATTTGCAGATATCTTCACAAAACCTCTTCCGCGAGAAGCATTTGAATTTCTTCGCCAAAAGATGGGGGTTATTTATCTTGCATCACATTTAAAAGAAACCAAACAAAGGGCCAACGCAATAGGCGAAGCAGCATGACAGGGGGAGTACATTGGCACCCCATTTTCCATTGATGTCAAAGGGGGAGAAAAAGGTGGAATATTTCCATCAATGACAAAGGGGGAGATTGTTAATCTAGGTTGTGTTGATTTCAATATAGGATGCTAGATGATGATGAAGAAGTGTCAGACATGTATCTTGATGAATGACCATACTTGTTGAAGGACTAGATAATATCCTTTGGTGATCTGGATGATGGAAGACTACATGAGGACTTGATGCTTCTTATGATTATGGCATGGTGGATTGATGACATTGACAATGAAATTATAACCCTATGATGAAGAAGGCAAACAATGAAGAAATCAAACCATAAAGAAGCCCAACACTCAAAAGCATTCTGCCTCCTCCATTTCTACATTAATAAATGACCAATCACATTAAAAAATATTTTTCACCACCTTAGAGGCAAAAATTCTCTATGAGAACTTCACCATCCTCTAGAGCATATTTTTAGCTTTCTAATGATCTATCACTTGGCCCGAAACTCCAAGTATTCTGAGAAATATGAATTTTTTAAGTTAAGGAAATCAATCTGGTCATTAAGCCGACCTAAACCTCTTCTCAAGTCGGTTTGCCCTAAGAAGACATGTCTTTTCGTCTTAAGAACATAATGAACCGTATAAATATAGTGCTGAACCTTTACTTTTTATCATCAGCTGGATCACACTTGGAGAACAACGAGCTATAGGTTCACAACTCGTGAACTTTCTGGAAGGTGAACTTAAAGAACATATATTAATGCACATCTTATCTAGCTCATATTATTACACCTTCTCTCGGATTTCTCTATATAATTATTACAGCGAGGAAGGGTGTTAAAAGTGTTGAAACTTCACCTGATCTGTGGCAATAACATTTCAAATTGGTGCATAGTGACTCAGACCTACAACAAAACCCTCAGACTTGTTTTAGAGCCTCAGACATACCTTGTCTCGATGTTGTTGCTTCGAATTGTGGTTTCATCTCTTTAGACCTTCGTGGTTGCAGTGAGGGTACTTCAATCTGTTTCGGATCCATATCTTCACCTTATTGCTTTTGGACCTGTGTTGTTAAGGTGTTTTGGACTATGGTCAATGTGGTTCAGACTTATATCTGCACCATGTTTTCGGACTTGTAATATGTGGAATTGAAGTGGCTTGGATCTTTTTGAGTTGCTAAGTTGTGGTGAAGAAGTATAGGTGCTGTAAGTTGTGGTGAAGAAGTATAGGTGTTGTGTGGTGCAGAGCTTTGGTGTAACTATGATATAGTTGTCTTGGAACAGTTTGGTATTGAAATCTTAGTGCAGTGCAGAAGTCTTGGTGCAAACTCTTGGACATAATTGATAAAGAAGTGTGGTGCAGTATGGTGCATATTGGTGCATTGGATCATCTTTGAATTAATCATCCAATAAAGAAGAAGAGAAGGATTGGTGTCCTTGGGGTAGGAGCTCCTAAACACAAGGTTGGTGCCTTGGAGAAAATAGGGTCAAATCCCTAGTGGTCAGAGCCTCATTAAGTCCAAGTTGGTGCTTGGAAATCATTGTACTCATTTATTTGTAAAAGGATAATTATCCTTGTTTCTATAATAAATTATTCATTTCTCTATTTTGTGTAGAATCTAACTGGTTATAATAACAATTGAAAAGAAACACTGATTCACCCCCCTCTCAGTATTTCCAACATAGGCTTCGTCGCATAAGGTTCTTCTACTTCTCTAGCAACATGGGCTTCCTCCATTTTTTTCGTATTGTCCTTGTTGGATTTCAATCATTTTTATATTGCCCAAGTTCATTACATCCATAGCATCATATCTTATTCATGTTCCTTCCTTTCTTTTGATGACCATATTTACCAAATATACCTTTCCTCCTTGACATGGCAGCATAGGCTTGATTTTCCTCATTTGTTCTAGTATCAATTTTGGCTTTTAGTCTAGTTTCTTCTATCTTACATAGAGACCACAGATCTTGGAATGGTGTTGCTTCTTTCTTCCCATAGATACTAGAAATGAAGTTCCCCATCCCTCCGATAGAGCGTTCAGCGCCACTATAGTTGTTTCTCTGTCGGACATTACCTCTCCCAATTCCTGCAGTTGATCTCGCATTTCAGAAATCTTCATAAAGTATGAAGTTATTTCTTCCTCTCTTGACATATTCAACTTATATAGTTCTTGTCTTAGAGATATTACTTCTCCTGCAGTACTTACAAAGAATAGCTCCACCAATTTCTCATATATTTCTTTTGATGATTCCAATTTGGATACATAGGGAATAAGAGAGTCTTTTATGGATTCTATAAGAATCCTCTGGGCTCTTATGTCTCCCTTCATGTATTATGGCATTCTTGAGTGTTTTCCTTTGAGGGTTTAGTAACTGACCCTTTAATGTAATCCATAGCTTCATTTTCAATCAAATTTAAATTTGTCCTTTTCTTCCATGCAAGAAAGTTTGTAGTCCCAGACAATTTGTTATTTTCTTTGCAAAAAGTCATTTTTGATAGATTTAGATGGGGACATTAAGATACTTACTTGAGTATATGCTTTCTTCTTCTATCAACTTCCTTGTTGATGATGATGTAGAGATTAGTTGGACCTCCCTCTTGATTGGCTTCTTCAAGAGAGCTAAAACTACCCTTAATCCTTGATGATGATGGCTTTGATGGTGACTCCAACAATGTTGATTTGATTTCAACACCAAAAAGTTATTGATGGTGATGGTGTCCTTAATCTCCTTGAGATGGCTTTCCAATTTCTGCAATCTGCTCCTTCTTGAATGAATGAAGATCTTCTTAGATGTAGACTTTTACAAAGTAGATCCTTCTTTTGAAATTGATCCTTGGTATTTTGATCCTTGTGTGTCTTCTTGCCAAATAGTGTAGAAATTTCTGAATCTTATATCTTATGCAGAAATTATTCCTGTTAATCTGGATATGCTCCTCCTTCCTAGACAAGTTATTAATTGAATAAATTCAAGTTAAAATCGAAGAAAAACACATAACAGATCTCTACCAATCTAGATCTAGAATAAGAACATGCACCATTGACAAAGTGACACAGTTATTTCTAGACAAATAGTCCTTAGAAAAACACAATGCGGGAAAACTGGTTTTTGGTTGTTGGAGGGTTCTGTTAAGAATATTTTTGAATACACAAATCTGGGTTCCAGATCTGGAAAACCTGACAAATATAATACTAGATCTACAACTCATTCGCTAATCTAGGGCCAAAGTAATGACTGATCCACACCCTCAAATGGGATTTACAGAACTCAGCCAAGATTAGGGCCTAGAAACCCCAACGTTGCCCTTGAAAGGCTCTGCGTCAGCCTTTGAAGCCCCTGAAAGGCTTTGCGTTAGTCTCTGAAGCCCTCCAAACCCTTAGCGCTGCTCCGGAAGGGACTGCGTTACCCCAGACTGGGTGACACAGTCACTACGCTGCCCCTGAAGGGTCTCTGCGTAACCCCGGAGGGTTTCATGCTGAAAATTATGCTGTCCTTGGAGGGACTACGCTGTCCTTGCTGCTGCTGCTGCCTTCCTCTATGCTGTCCTTGAGATGTTCTCTGCCTCTTGTGTATTCTAGACCCTGGGATCAGATCATCCCCTTGGTCTAAATTCTCCTCTCTGCAGCTGAAACACTTCTGAGTATTCTTAGCAAACCCTGCCCTAGAATCTCAGCTTAGCTTCAGTGCTTTGCCTCTGTGTGTCTTTACAAATGACCCCAAGCCTTTTCTTTATACTTTTCTCGTTGACAAATCAACGACCATGATCAAATCTTGAATCAATGGCTAAGATTAAAAGAAAGCTTGATCTGTGTGACTTAAGACAATTTCATCACATGTTGAATTAAATTCACTTTAATTATTTAAGTTTCCTAAGTTTTAACTTAGGAAATACACTTAAAATAATTAATTAATTTAATATCTCCTAAACCAAATGAAATTTCCCAAATCCATTTCTGGGTCTTGTAGATTAGGTGAAATCTAGTCCCTCCACAAAGTTTGGGAGCTAGAGCACAACTGATGCTACCCCAAATACACAAAATCTCAACAGTCCCTTTTAGCATCAAGGGTGTGCTCTAGCAATACATCACACTATGCATTACATGACTTGAATACTGGTTCTGTGCTGCTGAAGCTTAGCCTCTTGCCACTCAACTCTGCACTGCTCATAGCATTGTCACTGCTAGTCTACGGCACTACGACTTCAGTTGTTGAGAGAAACAACTGAATCTCTTGCCCAATCTTTGACAAACAAGTCAAATGGGCTGCATCCTCATCACTGAAGCTCCATAGGCTACAGATTTGTGCTGGCATCTAAAGAACGATGCACAGCTACAACTTTGCCTGCGTAATCAGACTCCCCCCACACTATTGAAGTCACATCAACCCCTTGTGCTGAATTTTATCACGCTGCTGCTGCACTGCGCTATCCCTCTGAAGCTTTATGCGTTGCTGCAGCTCTGCACTGCGTAAGAAGCACTGCTGAAGTCACATCAGCCTCTGCGCTGCTCCTGCTTTGCTCTGTGCTGCTCCTTCCAGTCTTTAGATCTGCCTCTGCCTGCTTTATCCGTGATCTATGCAGCCATCGCTCCACTTGTCCTACTACTGTCTTAAGGCTGTCGTATCTCGCTTGTGATCCAAGAGATGAGATGCTCAAAGATCCCGCCTTTCTTCCATATAGCTCCTCTACATGTCCATGTCACCCCACCTCCGTGGTTCATGAGCACTCATGGCTGCATCATCTTCTGACCTATCATCTGCCATAGCTGCTTTGGAAGAAGATGCTTCCTTGTTCTTTTTCTTCTGAGGACAATGACTGGCAAAATGTCCCATTTCACCACACTGGAAGCACTTGATCTTTGAAAGATCCTTCTTCTTTGGCTGCTTCTTTGATGCCAAAGCTGCATCTTCCTCATCTTCCTTTTTCACTTTGCTCAATCCTGGGCTGTGCTGCCTCTTGGTGAACCTGCGGAGTTCTTCTTGATGCAGAATTGACCACAAGCTGTCCCAATCTGGGAGGTCTGCTTTGCCCAAGATACTTTGGACAAAGGTTTCCCACTCATCCGTGACTACATTGAGGGCAGTCCTGACTATCATGGCATCATCCACCATTGCACCCGTTGCAGTCAACTGATCTCTGTTTGACTGCAGTGTGAAGAGGAAGTGTTCTATGTCTTCTTCCTTGGTCATCATGAATGAGCTAATTTGGGTCTCCAACAACCTTTTTCTTTGGATAGACTTTCCCTCATATAGGGAAGTCATGGCGTTCAACATCTCGTTAGCTGTCTTCTTCTCAGCTACGTGTGGTACAATATGGTCCTTGATACCATCCATTATTAGCTGCTTGGCATGCCTAGTAGCTTCCTTATGCTTTCGTAGGAGATCCACATCTGTCGGTGTGGTCAGAGTCTGCTTTGCATGGTCTCTTAGATTGTACGCCTCAAGAACAATCAGGATCCTTGCCTTCCAAACCGAAAAGTTTGAGAGGCCATCTAGCCTATCCTGATCACGCAGTCTATGAGGAGCCATCTGCCCAGAATGTGTCGGAACTTTCTTTTCTCTTTACTAGAGAAATGGATCTAAGGCCCTTAGTGAAACAGGTGTCTTCTGCTCCCTCTGACACTTGATTTCCCTCCTTGGAAATCTACCAAATCAACTATGATTCACCTTCTTCTTTGATCCTTTGATCAAACTGCAACTTCCCTTTGTCAAGAAACTTCCTGAGAAGCTGATCTCCTCCCAATCTTTGTCACTTGCACTAAGGCTAAAAATCTGAAAACTTCATAATTTTAACCCCACCAGCTCTTCTGAATTTTTGTAGCTTTTCTGCAGTGTTTTCTGCATCTGACAGATTCATATTTGAATCACACTGGCTGGCTTTAGACCAAACCAACGCTGTTTTTGAGTTGCCTCTGCGCAGTAATTGCGTGGGCTTGCTAGGACACAACGCTGGATGTCACCCTTCCCTTTGCATGAATCTGCTCCTGAAAATTGCGCTGTCCCTTCAGATTTGCGTTTCTGCTGCTTTCTGCAGCTAGATCCTTCAGATTCTCCTGCTAGTGACCCTCCTAGATCTGCAATTGCTCTGATACCATGTAGAAATTTATGAATCTTATAGGGCACCTCACGGACTATGTGATCAGGATAGGTTGGACGACTTGTCCAACTTTGCAGTGTGGAAGGCCAAAATCCTGGCAGTCATTGAGGCATACGGTCTAAGGGACCATGCAAAAAACGTTCTGGCCACGCCAACCGATGCTGTTCTCCTGGCGAAGCATGATGAGGCTGCGGCACATGCCAAACGCTTCATAATGGATGGGGTTAAGGACCATATTGTTCCACACATAGATGAGAAGAAAATAGCTCATGAGATGTGGAAGGCCTTAATAGCCCTATATGAGGGGAAGTCCATCCAGAGGAAGATGTTTCTGGAGAATCAATTGCGGTCATTCGTGATGACCAAGGGAGAAGAGATAGAACACTTCCTCTTCAGATTACATACGATGAGAGATCAATTGTCTACCATGGGAGCAAAGGTGGAGGATGATGTGATGGTAAGGACTGCACTCAATGCGGTCACAGAAGAGTGGGAAACCTTTATCCAAAGTGTCTTGGGCAGAGCGGACCTTCCCGACTGGGACAACTTGTGGGCAATCTTACGTCAAGAAGAACTCTGCAGAATCATCAAGAAGTAGTACAACACGAGATCCAGTAAGGTGAAGAAGGAAGATGAAGATGATGCAACCTTGGCATCAAAGAGGCAGCAAGGGAAGAAGAAGCTTGATCTATCCAAGATCAAGTGTTTCCAGTGTGGCGAACTAGGACATTTCGCCAGCAATTGTCCACAGAAGAAGAAGGACAAGGAAGCTTCTACTTCCAAGGCTGCTGTGGCGGACGATGGGTCAGAAGATGACGTAGCTATGAGCGCTTATGAACCACGAAAGTGGGGCGACATTGATCTGTAGAGAAGCTATAGAGAGGAGGGCGGGATCCTTGAGAAACTCATCTTTTGGATCACATCCGAGCTACGTGAGGCTTAAGACAGTAGCGAGACAAGTGGAGCAGTTGGTGCAGAGAATCACGGATGAAGCAGAGGCGGATCTGAAGGTTGAAAGGAGCAGCGCAGTGCAGATGCAACAGCAGCGTAGGGGCTGATGTAACTTCAACAATGCTAAGCAGAGCTGCTTATGCAGAGCAGAGCTGCAACAACGTAGGAGGCTTCAGGAGGATAGCGTAACGCAACAACAATGTGAGATATTTTAGTACAAGGGGTTGATGTGATTTCAGTAGTGCAGAGGGAGTTTGCTTACGCAGTGGAAAGCTATAGTTGTGTAGATGTCTCCAGATGTTAGCAAAGATCAACAACTTATGGAGCTTTAGTGATGAGGATGCAACCCAATTGACTTGTCTATCAAAGATTGGGCAGGAGCTTCAGTTGTTTCTCTCAGCAACTGAATTTGCAATGCAACAGATGGCAGCACGGATGCAGTAGATTGAGAGGGAGTTGCAGTACAGATGTAGCAGTGACGGTGACTACGTCATGGGCAGCAGCATAATGATGAAGGGCAACATGTCCAACATCAGTGCAGAGACCCACACCAGAGATCGGTGCAGAGCTTCGGGGTGAAGGAAAGTTGTACTAGCGCACATTCCTCACTAAGAGGGAGTGTTGAGTTTTCTTGAGTGTTGGGATAGCATTGGATGTGTTCTAGCTCCCAAAATTTGTGGAGGGACTAGAGTACATGAGATCTCCAAGACCCAGAAAGGGATTTGGGAAATTTGATCCGATTTGGGAGATAATTAATTAATTAATAATTTTAATTATGGACCCTAAGTCTAACTTAGGAAAATTAAATTATTAAAGGTAATTAATTTAAACATGTGATGAAATTATCTTAAGTCACACGGATCAATATTTCTTTTAATCTTAGCCATCAATTCAAGATCTGATCATGGCCATTGGTTTTCCAACAAGAAAGGTATAAAGGAAAGGCTTGAGGTCATTTGGAGGACACACAAAGGCAAAGCACTGAAGCTAAGCTAGAATTCTAGGGTGTGGTTTGCTAAGAATTTCCAGAAGCGTTTCAGTTGTAGAGAGGGGTAGTTTAGGCAAAGGGAATGGTCTGATCCCAATGCCTAGAATCAGCAAGAGGTAGAGAGTAGCTTCCAGAGGCAGCGCAGAGAAGCAGAGGCAACATCAGCAGAGAGGGCTGCAGCTGCGCAGCGCAGAGGCAACTTCAGCTACGCAGGTGCTACGCAGTCCCGTCTGGGGCAACGCTGGGTAGCAAGGGACCCATCTGGGTTACGTAGAGACCCTCAAGGGCAACGTAGGGTCTGTGTCACCCATTCTGGGGTTACACAACTCTCTCTAGGCCAGCGCAGAGGCACACAAAGGCTGTCTAGGCTGACGCAGGGGCTTTAGAGGCAGCGCTGGGGTTTCTAGGGCCAAAATTTGGTTGAGTCTTGTAAATCACGTTTGAGGGTGTGGATCAATCGAGGTTTTGGCTTCAAAAAAACAAGTTAGGTACAAATCTATATTTTTCTCTGTCAGGTTAACTAGTGTGGTGCCCAGATTTGTTGTATTTAGGAAACTACTTAATAATACAAACCCGACAGTAGCCAAAAGACCGATTTTCCCGCATTAGGTTTTTTCGGGGACTATTGTCCAGAAAATCTTGTGTCACTTTATCTATGTGTGCATGTACTTTTCTGTTTTAGATCTAAATCGATGAAAGTCTGTTGTGTTTACTTCGATATTAATCTGAAGATTTCAGGATTAATAATTTGTTAAGTTGGAGAAGTATAACCAGATCTAACAATAGATTTCTCCATAAAGTAACATTCATAAATTTTCACATTAACCTCGTCCATGATGAATTGCTTGGCATGTGTCGCAGCTTCATTATGCTTTGCCAGGAGAAGAGCATCAGTTGGTGTAGCCAAGACTTTTTTGACATGCTCCCTCAAGTCGTATGCCTCCAGGACTACTAGGATTCTGGCCTTCCAGATAACAAAGTTGGACAGGCCGTCCAACCTATCCTGAGCACGTAGTCTGTGTGGCGCCATCTTCTAAGAAATTTGTCGGAACAGATCTTCCTTTCCCCGCTTCTCCTACTAGAAACTCGGATCTAGGGTCCTTGGCAAGAAAGGCACCCTCTGCTCCCTTTGACAACTGTTTTTCTCCTTGGAAATCTACCAAACACAACGAATAGAATCTCTTCGATCACTCTCTGATCGATCCTCAGATTCCTTTTGGCAATGAAATCTGTTGAGCAGCTGTTCTCCTCCTGCTCTTTGTCAACTTAGCTTAGGCATGATTTTGCACCGGCAGAATCTCCACCCCACCAGCAACTACTGAAGATCTGAAGCTCTGCTTCCGGTCCATGCTAAATCTACTCAACACAACCTCTGCGCAGCGCAAGCTGCTCCTGCGTCCCTCTGGGACGTATTGCACTGTCTCTACGTCACCCAGCTCGCACTGCGCTCCCCTCTGCGTGGCTCTTGCTGCCTTTGCGTCCTTCTGGTGTTCCATTGCCTTCTCCGGATTCTCTGCTACTTCAGTTGCTCTATGCAACACAAATTTCTTCAGCCAATTTGCTGGAGATCCAGCTTGAAAATCCCTCTGATACCATGTGAAAATTTATTAATCTAAGAAATCCCACTATTAAATCTCAATTTACTTCTCCTACTTGATTAAATCCATAAGTTATTATTCTAAATATTCAGAAACAATATCGAAGTAAATACATATAACAACCTACACATACAGATCAAATACTGAATAACATGCTCATAGACAAAGTGACACAAATTTTCTGGACAAATGTCCCTGGAAAAACCCAATGCGAGAAAAACAATGTAGCCAGCTCTGGAGGGTTTTCATTATTATGCAGAATCTAAGTAGAACAATCCTGGGAACCAAAATTGGTTCACTCGACAGAGAAATAAAATGGCAGCAATACCTCTATCCTCGGAGGTAGAAAATATGGTTGATTCACACCCTCAAACGAGATTTAGAGAACTAGAGCCCTTTCTAGCCCACCGGAAAACCTAGCGCTGCTTTGAAGCCCTCTGCGTCAGCCTCTGTGCTACTTTGGAAGGGCTTGCGTCACCCTAGAAGGGCTTATGCTGCCCTGACTGGGCCTACGTTAGTCCTACTGGCTCTGCGTTGCCCCTGCTGGGCTCTTGCTGGACTGCGTAGCAGCTGGTTGCCTTTGTGCTGCCCTTGCTGGGCTCTAGCTGGACTGCATAGCACCTAGTTGCCTCTACGCTGGTCTGGAATGCTGCTTCTCTGCCCTCGTTGTACTCTTGGCCTGGGATCAAACCATCCCCTTGCCAATACTGCCTCTCGTTGCAGCTGAAACACTTCTGAAATTCTTAGCAAACCACACCCTAGAATCTCAGCTTAGCTTCAGTGCTCCGCCAATGTGTGTGTTCTCCAACTGACCCCAAGCCCTTCTCTTATACTTTTCTTGTTGGCAAACCAACAACCATGATCTAATCTCTAATCGACGGCTAAGATTAGAAGCTGCTTGATCCGCGTCACTTAAGTTATTCTCATCACATGTTTAATTTAATTCACTTTAATCTTTTTATTTTTCCTAAGTTAGACTTAGGTTCCTTAATTAAAAATATTAATTAATTAAATATCTCTTAAACCTGATGGAATTTCTTCAAACGCTTTCTGGGTCTTGGAGATCTCATGTACTCCAGCTCCTCCACAAAATTTGGGAGCTAGAGCACATCCAATGCTACCCGAAAATCTCAACATTCTTTGCTCCTTAGATTTTCTTTGCACTGTTTTGCACCATTACTAGGGAGACTCGGTCCCTAGCCTTCCTTTTAACTTCGGCCTCCTGGAGATACCTTCTTTCTGCACCCAAATCTGAGATCCCTTGCTATACTATTCCTCCTTTGCACTATAATCACTTCATATTTGGCTCAACACAATGATACATATGATTCTTCTATAACGGAAGATCATACTGTAGTAACTCTTCTCTATGTATTACTTCAACTGTTACATGAGGTATGTGAGAAATTCAGATTGAACCTTGTAGCCACACAGACTTTCCTTCTTCCACGCATATAATCCATTATACTTCACACTGTATCTTGAATTGTATCACAGTCCTGAAACCATCTGTGTTCTTCCTAATGTGATTGCAACATATACGAAACAAAGATTAGCCTTATCCATACATACCCAAAACAAATCTCCTTTCTCGCATTTTATTACATAACTGATCTTTGCTGAGTTACAACCCTTAACTTCGTTGTAATACTCTTTCTATGCAGACTGTATCTCGCACTTTTTCACCTCAGACTGATCCGAAAATCTCCGAGACATCCAAACTGTACTTCTGTGATTTATGCGAAGTTTACTGGGCTATTTATAGTCGTTTGTCTTTGTAATTAGCCGACTTATCAGTGAATTGTTGTGACATATTTTTGAGCCGACCTTTCCAGCATCTTTGAGGCGACTTTACAATGAGTATCTCTAGCATCTTCGAGCTTCCTTCAAGGATCCTAGTGACAAGGTCTTGGAGCATATATATGTATCATCGATTTGTTCTATCACAAGTGTAACATGACTCCATGACTCTAATTATATTTATGACTAGACAAATCCCTAAAGACATCAAGAAGAAGTCTTTGACCTATAATAAAAATTCTTGCTCATGAAACCCATGAAGCAAGTATATCCAAACTACATTTTATTTTCTGTCTTCTTTATTACATAAATTTACAATTACATAGACATTATGAAGACCGATCCTAGTTACACTTTCCAGCATAAGGCAAGGGCATCCTTGTTTCTAAACGAGCATGATCTCAAAACTTATATTACCAATGTGGTAGCTGAGCCCACAGATGTAGATCAAATTAAGGCCTACTAGAAGGAGATGGCGAAGGCCAAGAGGCTGATCCTCGATGGAGTGAGAGATCACATTGTATCTCACATAGCAGGCAAAGACACAACCAAAGAGATGTGGGATGCATTCACCACTTTATATCAGGGGTCTTCTGAGCAACAAAAGATGTACTTGGAGGAGAAGATGAGATGCACGAGGATGCAAAAGGCGGAGCACATAGACCCCTTCCTTAAGAGGCTTCAGGATCTCCAGGATCAGTTGGCAGCTGGGTCAATGCCTCAGCCTACAGAGTTTGTGAGATTAGCCTTGAACAACGTCTTAGAATAATGGCAAGTTTTCATCCAAAGCATTTTGGGGAGAGAAAAATTGCTGAAGTGGGAGATGTTGTGGGCTAATCTCCAACAAGAAGAGATGGGGTGCAACTTAGTGAAAAGCAACCTGGAAGGAAGCAACATCAGAGGGCTGCAAGCAGATCTGAAGGAAGAGGAAAATGCAACCCTTGCATTAAAGGGCCAGCAGGAGCAGCGCAGGCGAAAGAAGGATATTCAGAAGATCAAGTGTTTCTGATGTGGTGAGATGGGCCACTTCAATTCTCAGTGTCCTCTTCGGAAGAAGGACAAGGAGAAGGAGCAAGATCAACAAGTTGCTACCACAGAGATCGATAGGCTATC
Organism: Pinus albicaulis; assembly: GCA_034641835.2. Lineage (NCBI taxonomy): Eukaryota > Viridiplantae > Streptophyta > Pinopsida > Pinales > Pinaceae > Pinus > Pinus albicaulis. The sequence continues at coordinate 86,641,450 of CM076573.1, forward strand.
CTCCAGATTGGAGGAGGAGTTTGCCATGATTACCCATATACCTCCAAGGGAGAGGTGGGGTGATATGGTTTTGTAGCCTTAGAGAGCTATAGGTTAGGCAGGATCCTTGAGGAGTCCACCTCCTAGATCATCACCTTGCTACAGGAGCCATAGCAGTGGTAGCAAGATGGACCAATGCCAATTGGTGTAATCAGGTGCCAGAGTGACAGATTCAGTTGTTAGCAGCGTTAGGAATTGAGCAGCGTAGAGCAGAGTTGGCAGTAGTGCAATTGGCATAGTGCAGAGTCAACAACAGTCAAAACTCGGTGGACATATGCATCAATCTAAACACAGTTGGTTCAGTTGATGGACATCTCTTAGTTGCAGCAGCAACAAATAAGAGGGAGTTGCGGATGTTGCAGTGGTAGTAGCAATAGAGTTGCAGTGCAGATGCAGTAGTTGACAGCAGCGGCACATATGCAACGCAGAGAGAGCTACACAATAGTTGGTGGGCAGCAACAGCCAGACATCAACAACGCAACTGGGATGGTGTAGAAGTCAAAGTGATGCTTCAAGAGTATGCAACACTTGAGCACATTCCTCACTAAGAGGGAGTGTTGATTTTTGTAGCATCGAATGTGCTCTAGCCATGAGATTTTGCAGAGAGGCTAAGACACATGCATTCCACTATACCCAGAAAGCGATTTGGGAAATTCCACCCAGAGAGGATTTAATTAAGAGAATTAATCATTTTTAATGTATTCCTAAATCTAAACTCAGGAAATGTGATTAATTAAAGTGTATTAATTAGATCGGGTGTGAATTTCCTAGATAAAGACACAGATCAACTCCTAGTTAATCTTGGTCTTTGATTATGTTTTAATCTTGGATGTTGATATGTCAACGAGAGATTATAAGGAGCTTGATGGGCATTTGGAAAATACATCTAGTAAGAGATCAAGAGATCGATTTCTTAAGAGAGAAGCACAACAGTTGCCGGAGGAAGATTAAAGTGATTTCTTGCAGTGAGGGGTAGGGATAGTTTGCCAGAAGAGGAAGTTTTTCCTCATCCAGAGAGTGCACAGCCGAGAAGGCAGAGAGAAGTCTGGAGAGGTAGCTCAAAGATTTAGAGGGAGTATGAAATTCTACTGGGGAACAATCGAGATCTAGTGTCGGAGCCAGGGTGTGAGACCGGGAGGCTAGAGGGTCGAAGTTTCCAGCGAGTAGGGGATCAGGAGGAGGCGCAGTGTAGTCCCAATAACAGTGACGAAGTGACTGCGTGGGCAGATGCAGAGACTGCACAAAGACATCATAGAGGGCTCATCTCTAATCAGATCAGCGCCGGATTTTCCAGTGACAGTGTGAGATCTTCACACTATATTTTTGCCCAGTTTTATCTCTGTATCGGATAACCAGTTTGGGCATCCAGGGACTTGTAATTAGAAACTACTGCATAATAATTAAAACCCTCAGCTATTGCACCGATTTTCCCACATTGGATTTTTTCGGGGACATTGTCCAAAAACAACAGTGTATATGTGTATGTTTATTTCTTTCTTGCTCAGCATTTGTTCCCACAATATTTTTTATGTTGTGAAGGCTGCAGTTGTATTTATTTCGTTGTTTATTGTGTAACACCGTAAATAACTTTTATCAAAATTAACAAGTAGAAGAAATAATATCAGATTGCTGCAGTAGACTTTCCAATCTTGGAATTTTCACATGGTATCAGAGCGTAGGTGAAGCAGGAGAGCCGAGAAGGGAGAGCCCAACAATGAGCAGGAGGAGTTCGAAAGAATGTGTAAGCAGCAGATCGAACCCAAAGGGGCTGCATAGTGCATTGGCTGGGAAGGTTGATTTTCGTGGAAGATTACTTCTCTGAGTGAGTCGACAGAGAGTAAATTTTCTAGATCGAGAACTTGATAGAGACAAAGGGAGCAGCGCGACAAATTTAACGTTGAGCAGATCTTCAGCTGGGACACAGTTTTCTGCAACACTTTGCTGGGGCAGAAAAGCGTCAGAAGAGGAAAGAAGGGCACATAATGAGGGAATTTCTTCCTCGGAGAATTCCGAGCCAAGGAATTCGATTTCTCACTACAGAGCAACAGTAGCCGGAGCATATCTACTTACTCCAGGAGGGAGTTCGTAGAGCTAGTTAGCAGTTGCACAGAGGAGAGAGGAGGCAGTTCGACATTTGATTGGCGAGATAGCATCAACTGGGTTGCGAGATCAAGATCAGTTGGAGGGTGCCTCCAACTATGTTATCTAGAAGGCAAGGGCCTCCTTCTTTCTAGACGAGCATGATCTCAAAACTTATATCACCAATGTGGTCGCTGAGCACATAGATGCAGATCAACTTAAGACCTAGAAGAAGGAGATGGCGAAGGCCAAGAGGCTGATCCTCGACGAAGTGAGAGATCACATTGTATCTCACATAGTAGGCAAAGACACAACCAAAGAGATGTGGGATAGCTTGTCGGAGGAGGAAGTTTTTACTGATCAGGAGAGTGCAAGGGAAAGAGAAGTCCAGAGAGGCAACACAGTGCCACGTAGAGGCAACGTAGACGTTTAGAGGGAGTCCGAAATTTTGTTGGGGAACAATCAAAATCTAGTGGCGAAGCTGAGGTGTGAGACCGGGAGGTCAGAGGGTCAATGTTTCCAGCGAGCAGGAGATCAAGAGGAGGTGCAAGTCAGTGCCAACAAAAGTGACGCAGTGACTGTGTAAGAAGACGCAGAGACTGCATAGAGACAACGCAGAGGGACCATCTCCATTTAGATCAGTGCTGGATTTTCCAGTGACAGTGTGAGATCTTCTCACTATCTTTTTGTCCAGTTTTATCTCTTTATCGGATAGCCAGTTTGGGCATTCAGGGACTTGTATTCAGAAACTGTTGCATAAAAATTAAAACCCTTAGTTGTTGCACCAGTTTTCCCACATTGGGTTTTTCTGAGGACATTGTTCAAAAACAACGGTGTATATGTGTGTGTTTATTTCTTTATTGTTCAGTACTTGTTTCCACAATATTTTTTTATGTTGTGAAGGCTGCAGTTGTATTTATTTCAATGTTTACTGTGTGACACTGTAAATAACTTCTATCAAAATTAACATGTAGAAGAAATAACATCAGATTGTTGCAGTAGGGATTCCAATCTTGGAATTTTCACATGGCTACCTCTCCTTCTAGTGTTGTGGACACCTCCGTTGACTATGCCTCTTGTGGCTTACCTAGAACCTTTGTGGTCCGTATTGGTGCCTATCCTACGCATCACTTTGAACCCTCTATGAAACATTCTGCAATCTCTATTGGCATTCCTTCTAGAATCAATAACAACGATACTAGCCTATGGTATTGACAAATGACAATCCAATAATGCAAGTGGATGTTAAGCTCATTCTAGGCATTTTAATGTCTAGTTTTTATTTTAATCTCTTTAATATAGTTTGTTATTTTAGTTTAGGCCAATATGTGAGGTGATACACCTATATCCCTTTGCACTCAATTGGTGCCAAACAAATGGCTTTATTATTTTCTGGATTGATGGTGTACTGGAAGACTTTGGGTAAGGCTTATCAGACCTACCTACTATTTTGTAAATCCTCGTTCTATGGTTCTGCCACGAATTTCTTAATATCAAAATTTTATCCATTATTGTGAAAAAAGAACGATGATATAATTTGAGGTTTAGTGGGCCTAATGGTTAATAGCAGTTGTTTTCTTTTGGAGGCCATAGTTTTTGTCACCGATCTTTTTAGCAGGGCCACTAAGGTCCTAGCAATCTTGCTAGACAGGCACACAGAAGAAAAGGACCCATTGTCACCTCAGCCCGAGCTCCCATTATTTAGGCCCAACACCTCCTAAGCAGCCAAGGAAGGAGTCCTTAAATATCCCCCAATAACGCTAGTTGATGTCCAGTGCGTTATATGGAGTCAATGCGGTGGAGGTGTTCTTGGTCTGTTTGTTGATCTGCGTAAAATGGTCCTAAAAACATAACATATTTCTACAGAAAATATTAGTAGCCAAAATATTTCAAATATATATCATGTGACCTATGGATTTTTGTCTACCGGAATTACCCTAACCAAATATGTGATTATTTCTTGATTTTGAAATATGCTTAAGGAGTTACGAGTTAAAATAACTAGCCATCTTGTATGATATCCTCTAAAACCTATGTGAAAACGCAGGGACAACAAGCTAATTTGATGCAAGAGCCAGTCTGTTGTGTGGAAAACACCTCTAAGGAGTTACTCAAGAGTGTAGAAAAGCTAGAGGGTGGTTGCAGAGGCTTTGGGGCCTTCCCTCTATCAAATTTGGACTAGAAAGTCAATTTCTAGCTAGTTGGAAATTGGTTTTCAAAATTTTGGGTAATGTTTAATAACCTAGAAATTTTCAAGAAAATTAATATTCAATTCAAATAGCTAGAAAATTAATTTTATTCAAATCTAACCCAAAAATTTGCCAATAAACAAATATAATGCTGGAAATTAGAAGTTCTAGTGCAATTTACTTATCTGTGGGCCTATAGGACTTGTTTTTTGATGGCTGAAAACACGGGTCCAACAAACAAAACACTCTCTTAACTTGGTAATCTGCAACTAGCAAGCTAGATACAAGCGTAAAATTTAAGCAATGATAATTTGTACCTAAATGGGGTTTAGATCTAGCAATCTATTTAATATTCCCCAACGAAAGCTTGCTGTCAATTAATATGACAGTAAAAACCAGCAAGTATAAATCCTATCCTAATGCAGAAAAATAAAAGAAACTTAAATTTTTTTGAAGAATTTCTTATTTTGGTTGTTGAAAATTTTTACCCATGCCTTGGAGTCTCCTCCCTTGTCAGAGTGTAAAGTAGATATCTCTCTAAGTCACTATGCCTGGTTTATGTCGAAGGAATAGTCTTGGTCCTTCCGAAAGTTGCTCCCACTTTGGCTTAATCCACCCTATAATCTTCGATTCTCCTCAGGAGTGGCCCTCTAATGTGACATCTCCAACCTTTGGTCTTTGTGTGCAGTAAAATACAAAGACCTTTGACATAATAAAGCCTTCTCATGAAGCAGTTTAGAACACTTAAATTGATTTACCTGCAAAACCAAAACAAAATAAGTGGGGAGTCCTAATTTTTTGCTTCCACGTAGCGTATTAGCTCCTCGATGGCAAAGAACATTAGTTTTAGGATAAATCTACTAATTAGCAAGATGAAATTAGATTTAAAATAATTCAATACTCAATAACAATAGCAAGAAGAAAAATATTGTCCTCAATTGTAGAAGACAAATGTTGGCAAAATGAATGAGCTCTTTTTATTGAGCTGAGAGGCTCATTCTACAGCCCAGTGTGAGGGCGATGTGTTATTCCATTCATGCTCAATGTGGAATTGACATGTGTTCTTTTTAAAATAAAAATAAAATTTCTTTAAATTAAAAAATAATGTCGGCTATAATCAAAATAAAAAACAAATATACATATTTGGTTAGTTTTACTTAAAAGTATTATAAAATGTAGTCTTACACTAACTGTGCTTGCTTTATTGGTTGTTGATATTACAACTCAGTACATAGGAGATATGGTAAAAATATTTCACTCACTGTCAGTTATAAATAAAATATTTCCATGTCCATATGAAATAAATAAACTTTTAAAATTCTTTTAAAGTGATTAAAACAAGAAACAAATAAATTGATATTATTTGTATTTTCATATTTCAATTAGATGCGTAAATAAACCATTTTAATATCCATGTTAACTAATTTATTTATATCAACTTTAGAAAAAAACAGAAACATATATGTATATATATGAACAGCAATAAAATATTTCAATGTACAAAGAGAAGTAATTGAAAGTAAATAAAATATCCCAACGCTTCTGTTAACTAAATTATTTCAATGTCAACAATTTACATATTATATATGGTCTAATAATAATAATAATAATAATAAAATTTCTATATATTATATAAAGTAATTGAAAAATTAAAATCTATTTCTTATAGCATTTCAAGTATCATTATTTTACATTTTGACCCTTTTACCAAGGGCTAATTTTGAATGGAGCAAATATTTGTTGGAATTGCATGTTTAAGCTATTTTATTCCATATATTCAAGGGACTTTCAAGGGGCTAAATCCATTTATACATTCAAAAATTCAATTTAAAATATATATATATATATATATATATATATATAAGTCACTAGAGAGATGCAATGTTTGGAGGTCCAATATTTTTAAGTTTTGCACTATAAAAGGGGTTTGCACCTCAAGAGATTTGATCCCTCTTGGCTCTTGCTAGATCCGTGGCTAAGATGGATCTATACTAGTTAGATAACAATTGTCTCTAGTGAACAACAACAATTACAACGGAGGAGAGTCTGGCCTTTTATAGAAAAATATCGAATGGCTAGTTAACAGCTAGTTGACTCTCCTCATTAAAAGTATTGCTAGTCTTCCACAATTAGAGACTTGCCAATTTTTTTTCTTAAAATATTACAAAATAGTTTAATTAATTCCCCAAGGGGGTTGAATTCCACTAAGGAAGAGCATGGGATCCCTTTGAAAGTGGTCAATAGTGGTCTAGAGTCAAGATAGTAGTGTGTCCTCCAACTTCTATAACTTGAATGGTCCTTATGTAATTCTATGTGTCGACAAAATAAAGTGTGAATTGCCCTTGGAGGTTTAGTTTGGTCCTTTGGTCATTAATTCTCTTCAACGGCCACATTTTTTGTCGACATTCTTACTTTCTCGGTCCAATTTGGTTATAACGGCTAGTTGACTAGTCCTTCAATAGCCAGATTTACCCAACAACTACTTTTTTGATTTGGCATTGAATATTCCTTCAGCAATTCGACTGGAGCCCACAATGGTATATATCCATTGCCTTAGCCCTCCTAGAAATATTGGGTCCTAGTTTTTGCTCTGCATGCCCTAATCTGTATTGGTTTTCTCTTTGTTTCCTCATATATGCTAGGACATTGCCACATGATCACCTTGACTTCCACGTCATCATGCCCTTGTGCCTAATCTCTAATGTTGTTGTTGATCTCAAAATTTTGACACTTGGGTATTCTTTGTCTCATCATGTTAATCACTTTTGGCATAATGTATGTAGGATTCTACCCAATGCTCTACCTGAAAATCCCCTGGAAACATTTCTTATATTTTTGACCAAGTTTGACTGGCCATTACACTAGTGATCACCCCTATAAAAACAAGGCTCCCATAAAACCATGAGTTCCCATGAGAAGCCTTCCAAGTTCCTCCAATCCGGTCAGGGATGAGATTTCCAATATGAATCTTTCAAAGGATAGGGCATGGTCCAACCAGTCATAATGAATACAGATTCAAATTGACAAGACACAAGTCTAGGGTGTTGATTTTTGTAGTATCGGATGTGCTCTAGCATCAAGATTTTGCAGAGAAGCTAAGACACATGCATTCCACAATACCCAAAAAAGCGTTTTGGGAAATTCCACCAGAAGAGGATTTAATTAAAATAATTAATCATTTTTAATGTATTCCTAAGTCTAAACATAGAAAATGTGATTAATTAAAGTGTATTAATAAGATCGGGTGTGAATCTTCTAGATAAAGACACTGATCAACTCCCAGTTAATCTTAGCCTTTGATTATGTTTTAATCTTGGTCGTTGAAATGTCAACGAGAGATTATAAGAAGGAGCTTGATGGGCATTTGGAAAACACATCGGGTGAGAGATCTAGAGATCGAATTCTCAAGAGAGCAGCACAACAGTTGCCGAAGGAGTGATCGAGTTGATTTCTTGTAATGAGGGGTAGGGATAGTGGTCGGTGGAAGTTTTCCCGATCTGGTGAATATAAAGCAGAGGAGGCAGAGTGAGATCTAGAGAGGCAACGTAGAGCCACTCTAAGTAACGCAGAGCCTAAGAGGAGATCCACAGTTTTGCTGAGGGGCAGTCCAGATCTAGTGCCGGGAGCCGGGGTGTGAGACCGGAGGGTCAAAGATCTGAGCATCCAGCCAATAGATCAATCAACCAGAGGAGTGACGTAATCCCTACGAGTTCTAACAAAGAGGCAGCGGAGAGGCAGCTTGGGGCTAGCCATTCAGAGGTTGGATCAGTGTCATATCGCCAATGATAGTGTGAGGTTAATTCTCACTTTATTTCTGCCAATTATATTCTCTGTATTGGATAACCAGTAAGGCATCCAAAGATTTGTATTAAGAAACTATTGCATAATAATACAAACCCTTAGTTGTTGCACCGGTTTTCCTACATTGGGTTTTTCCGAGGACATTTGTCCAAAAATAACGGTGTCAATTGTGTGTTTATTTCTTTCCCGCGCTATATTTTTTTTCCGCAACATTTTTATATTTTTGTAGGTTGCAGTGATGTATTCAGTGTTTGTTGTAGATAACTGCAAATAAATTGTTAAGTAATGTTTAACAATTAGGTGAATATTTTCCAGTTGCTACAATAGGATTCCAGATTTAGGAAGTTTCACATGGTATTAGAGCGCAAGTGAAGCAGAGAAGAGCTCAGAAGCAGAGTTGAAGAGGGAGCTCGAAGAGTTGCGTAGGCAACAGAGCGAATCCCCAGAAGGGTTGCGTAGTCCAATGCCAGGAGGGCAAGATTTTCGTGAAAATATCCTTCTCTGAGTGAGTCGACAAAGAAGAAGATTTTCCAGATTGAAATTTGTTAGTGGCAGAGGGAGCAGTGCAGAGCAAAGCTTCAACTAGGACGCAGATTTTCTGCAGCGGTTGCAAGAGCAGAAAAACGTCAGAAGGGAAGAAGAGCACACTAAGGGAATTGTGACCTTAGAGAATTTCTTGCCCAGAAATTCTAATTTCCTACGCAGAATCAGCAGTAGCCGAGAGAAGTTTTGCTCACTCCAACAGGGAATGCGTAAAGCCAGTCAACAACTGCGCAGAGGGTTAGAGGCAGAATTCAACATTGTTTTTCGGCGTGATGGCATCAGTTGGGTTGCGAGATCAAGATCAGTTGGAGGGTGCCTCAAACTATGTTATCTAGAAGGCAAGGGCTTCTTTCCTTCTAGAGGAGCATGATCTCAAAACTTATATCACTAATGTGGTAGCTGAGCCCACAGATGCAGATCAACTTAAGACCTACAAGAATGAGATGCCGAAGGCCAAGAGGCTGATCCTCGATGGAATGAGAGACGTTGGATGCATTGGCCACGTTATATCAGGGGTCTACTGAGCAGCGGAAGGTGTACTTGGAGGAGAAGATGAGATGTACAAGGATGCGGAAGGGTGAGGGCATAGACCCCTTCCTAGAGAAACTTCAGGATACTTGAGATCAACCGGTTGCTATGGGAGTAGCGCCTCATGGTACTGAGTTTGTACGGCTAGCCCTTAAGAACATTCCTGAGGAGTGGCAATTCTTTGTTTAGAGTATCCTAGGCAGAGAGAAGTTTTCGGATTGGGAGAGACTTTGGGTTGATCTACAACAAGAAGAAATGAGGTGTGAAGATCGAGAAGGAAGAGGAAAATGCAGCCCTCGCATCGAAGGGTCAACAGGAGCAGCCTAGGCAGAAAAAGGACATTTCGAAGATCAAATTTTTCTGATGTGGTGAGATGGGCCACTTCAGTTCTTAGTGTCCTCTTCGAAAGAAGGACAAGGAGTAGGATCAAGTTGTCACCTATATGATCTACCCATCTGTCTCAGATTTGCATTACCTGATAGGAAAATGACCATTGTATTTTAGGACCTGTGTTTCTCTATGGGCATGCTTATGGTGTCGTGATTTACTTCTTTGTTGGGCTACATAAGTAGCCAACTTAGTATGAAGCCTTCATTTAAACTTTAGCTATAATAGTTGCTCCATACTGTTTGTTATCTTCCTTATCAAGAAGAGTCGAGCACTTGTAGGATTAAAATTAGCACTAAAGGAATAACTGCATCCTTTGGCTATATAAATATGAAAAGATATATGATCACCACTTGCTGCTCTTATTCCTATTTCTATTATACTCATTCAATTTTCAAGATCACTGACGACTTTATAGATGAAAGTTGAGCATCTTTCTAAGGATGACAGTTTTAAAATTTATTTGGCATCTCACATTTCTGCATATTTCCCTCATTTAAGCATGTTTAGGTTTGATACTAGTGTGAAAATTTCTGAATCTAACAACTAGAAATCCTATTACGGTTAACTGATTTGCATTTCCTACTTGTGTTCTTCAATTAACAAGTTATTTACAAAATTCTTCAATAAATATTAATGCAAATACACTGCAGCCTACACTAATATATAGATCAAGTACTAAAAAACAAGATGAGACAATCACACAAAGGACACTTATTTTTAGACTAAACGTCCTCCGAAAAACCCAATGTGGGAAAACCGGTGCAATAGATATGAGGGTTTTATTATTAAGAAGATTTCTGGATAAAACTAGGGTGCCAAATCCAGCTCACTCAACAGGAAAAAAATCCCGGTAGAAGTACCTCTATCCGGAGACAGATATTTTGGCTAATCCAGCAACAGAATGATCAAACCCCACAGGTGACTGTGCTGTCCCCAGTGCTGCGCAGTAGCAACTGGTCCCTGCTCTGCGCTAAGACTACGTCACCCGCTCTGGGAGCTGCGTCACCCTACTCGTGAGTCTTCCTGGCTCAAAAATCGATCTGCTAAACCGATGCCCGATCTGCTGCACAGAAACCCCAATGTTGCCTCTTCAGTGATTTTGTCGTCTCTCTCAAGGTCTACGTAACCCTCCTAGGTGTTGCACTGTCTCTCCTTGGTGCTACGTTGCCTCTCTGCAATGTATTCTCAGCCTTGGATTGAAGTCCCATTGCCGAACTGCCCCTCTCTGCAATAGAAATCACCCCAAAATTCTCAGCAAACCACGCCCCAGAATTTTGACTTAGCTCAAGTGTCGCTGTGTGTGTGTGTGTTCTCCAACTGACCCTCAAGTCTTCCTTTATACTTTTCTTGTTGAGAGATCAACCGCCGTGATCAAATCATTAATCAAGCTAAGATTAAAACAAACTTGATCCTCATCACTTAGAAGCTTCTCACCCACATTTACATTAACTCACTTTAATTATTTTAATTTCCTAAGTTTTAACTTAGGCTCCATTAAAAATAATTAATTATTTGAATAAAATGCCATTCCGGGCGGAATTTATGCAAACGATTTCTGGGTCTTGGAGATCTTATGTGTTCTAGCCCCTGCACAAAATTTCGGAGCTAGAGCACATCCGATGCTACCCCAAAATAAACACTCCCTCTTAGCGAGGAATGTGCTCTAGCAATACTTCTCACTAGAAACAACACCCTGATCCACGACATCAGTGCCCTGCGTTGTTGATGCTTGGCCTATTGCCCCTCATCCACTGCATTGCTAATGCTTGGCCTATTGCTCCTCATCCACTGCGCTACTGCAATTTGTACTGCTGCCCAGGACACTGCCACAGTCACTGCTGCATCTGTACTGTAGCTCCCTCTCAATATGCTACATCATGTTGCCCATAACATTGCCACTGCTAACTGCTACACTAGAACTCAGTTGCTGAGAGTTAAGCAACTGAAAGAAATCCCAAATCCTGACATACTAGTCAGCTTGGATGCACCTCGATGTTGAAGCTTCCTCTGCTGCTAATTTGCGCTGACCCTCTGATGGTACTGCGCTGCTGTTGTATTTGCTCTATGCCTCCCGTACTGTTGCAACACTTCACTGCGCAGCTTCAAACTTTGGCGCTCTAGCTCTGCCACTTTCGCTCCATCATCCCTCGCACCAATTGACTACCGTCATTCTGCTACTGTCATGAAGGACTCCCATAGCCTTATGTGATCGAAGGGTTTGGGCACCTCAAGGATCCTGCCCTAGTTCTCTTTGTAGCTCCAAATATAGCTCTATATCACCCCACCTCTTCTCGAGAGGTGCATGAGCACTCATGGCGCAGTCGTCGTCATCCTCCTCATCAACCTGTGATGGAGCAGCGATCGAGTCAGGTTTCTCTTCTTTGCCCTTCTTCTTCATAGGGCACTACATGGCGAAATGTCCCATTTCCCCACATCTGAAGCATCTAACTTTCGAGACGTCCTTTTTCTTCCGTCTCTACTGTCCTTGCTGTCCCTTTGATGCGAGAGCCGCATCCTCCTCTTCCTCCTTCTTGACTTTGATCTGTTTGTTGCTGCTTCCTGCCTTGGTCCACTGTCTCATCTCTTCCTGTCAAAGAGCTGCCCACATCTCCTCCTAGCTTGGAAGAGAAGCTTTGCCCAAAATGCTTTGGACAAAAATTTCTTAGTCTTCAGTGACTACATTCAGGGTAGTCCTAATCATACATCCAATGTCTGGTGTAGCCCCTACGGAAGCTAGTTGATCTCAGATCCCTTGCAATCTGATAAGAATGAGATCGATTTGTTCTCCCTTCTACATCCGAAACAATCTCAGCTGACTCTCAAGCAACATCTTTCGCTGGAGGGAAGATCCCTCGTACAATGTGATCAAGCCCTCTCACATTTCCCTTGTTGTGTTCTTCTTAGCAATATGTGGGATCACATGATCCTTGACTCTGTCCATGATCATGCACTTAGCTTTCACTTGAGCCTCCTCGTACTTCTTGAGTGAATCAACATCAACCGAAACAACAACCGTCCTCAAGGCATCATCCTTGATGCGATGTTCATCAAAAACTGTCAGGATCCTGGTCTTCCAGATGACAAAGTTGGATGCTCCATCCAACCTGTCATGATCCGTCAGTCCATTCACGACCATCTTTGCTCAACTGAATGTCGAACAAGTTCCTTTCTCCCTCTTTCATTTCTTCCCCAACAAAACTCGGATCTGGATTTCTTAAGCGCTAGCAATACTCTAAGGAACAAGCTCCATATGAATCTTGATTTCCTTGATGGAAATACTTCTGCCAATAATGTCAAAGCACCTCCCTCTGATCTCTCTTTGCTGTTGCTCAACACTGGATCTAGACTTCTTGGCAAGAAATCTTTCGTGGAACTGATACCCTCTGCTTTGCTTCTGCCCCACTAGACATTGTTCTACACCAACATAATCAATGTCCCACCAACAACTCCAGATAGAATCTTTACTACACCTCCAACCACGACAATCGGAAAAAAGAGACTTGATAGCCTCTGCGCTGGACCAACATTCACTGCGCTAACTTCTGTAGCTGCAATGTCACCCTAGCAGGTTGATGCAGGCTCTGCATGAGCCTCCCTTGGTTACTGCTTCACCCTTCCTTTGCCTCTTTGGCCCAAAACTGCGTTGTCCTGGGACAACTGCTTTCCTACAACAAATTTGTCTCTGTCCTTTCGCTGATGGCTTCAATCCTCCTTGATCTGCAATCGCTCTGATTCCATTTGAAAATTTCTGAATCTAACAACCAGAAAATTTGAAAATCGTTGATAGTTGAATTCTCTACACGATCAATTTCATTAATTTGCACAATACTGGAAGTACAAGGCGAATCATCTTCTTCTATATATTTTTCTATAAAGGCTTTGATGAAAGCTCGCCAAGAAGTAATATAACCCCCAGGCCAATTATCCAACCCTTTCAGAATATCACCATCTAAGGAACAACAAAAGAGACGTATCTTGATATCTTCTCGATTATATTGCGAATGAAGACAATATTTGTTTATTATACGAGCAATCGTTAAGAGATGATTTCGAGCAACAACTGAATTACCACCTGAGAACACAGGTATTTCTTGAATGGCTTCCATTGGCATGTCATAAAAAGGATCATCCATGATGACTTACTTAAATGAAAAAACCAAATAGATGTTAGAGAAAGAGATCCCTGTTCAAGAAAAATCAAAAGATCCACAAGAAGCGAGCTTCTTAGTAGAAATCCTCGTAAGAAATGAAAGAATTGGAGTCGCCACTTGAACATGAAACTAATTCTAAAACAGAAGAATAATCGAGAGTAGCAGATGGATATCAGGGTGGGATCCTTGTCTGGGAGTAAATAGATGAATAAGTGGAGTCGCCACCCAAACAAGAAGCCAACCGAAATGTCTAGGTGCTAAAGATACAATGATGAAATGATTAGTGATATGACGAAAGATAAGACGATGGAAAGATGAAGAGATGAAATGATGCCAGAAAATGTGATCCCTTGTGACAAGCTAATGAATGGTGAAAGAAGATTAGAAGATTAGAAAATGTCGTTTAAGACCAAGGACAGAAAAACTCTATCCCCGACAACGGCACCAAAAAATGTTGTCGCACAGATTGTCTAGGCACCGTGGCAACGGCTCAGATCGGGGGCTGTCACCTTTATCCCCAATCTCTCTATCTAAGCTGTCTCCTTGCATGCTAAGGGAGGTAGACCCTAACAAAAATGAAGGACAAGAATTGGTTGCAAATCAACCAATCTAGGAGACACAGCTAAAACACCAAATACCTGATAAGATTAACGAGATTTCACAGATCAATTAGATTAAAACCAGTGCCTTATGGAGTTAAAAGATCCCGTTATGCAATTAAAGTCAAGTAATAGATGTTTAACTGCTGCTATGAAAATACAAATGATATTCGATGATATTCAGTAAAAAGCACCACAACCATTCATTAAGATACTTGAACCAATTAGCAAAGCTTATCATGAGACGATCATTTAAATTAAATGCCAGATGCTTGCAATATTTCCAAAATTATGATGTCTCAATATAACACACTCTAGAAATGGAAATGCTCCACAGTCAAACTTCAGATAGAAAATTTTAGGCTCATTTGACTATAGGACTCAGAATTTTTAATTTTTTAAAATTTTGAAATTTTGAAATTTTTTATTATTTTTTTTTATATTTTAAACAAAATCTACAAAAACTAGATTAAATAAAACTAAAAATTTAAAATCCTAAAGTTAGATCTAAAACTAAACTAATTTAAAAAAATTAAAGTCTACAACTAAAAAAATTAAAAGTTAAATAACAAAAAACTAAGGCGTAACACTAAAGTTAACATGAATTAATTAAAATCTAAACTAAAAATTAAAATCTAACTAAAACTTACAAAAAATCGAATTCAAAGAAATACAGCTAAACTACATTAAAATTAAAACAATTAAAAATCGAAATATATCCTAACCAAAACTTACGCTATAATCCAAACAAAAAAAAATCTAACTCTAATCTAAACTAAACATTAATTAAAATCCTAAAATTAAAATTAAAATTAAAATCTACGTTTAAGACTAAGCCTACACTAACAAATAAAATCAAAACTACAATCCTAAACTTAACGCTTTACAAAGAAAATGAATCCGATTAAAAAATACACATAAACATGTGGTTTAAAAAAACAAATTTTTTTTTACGTGTGTGTGTTTTCTTTTTGCTTATGCAGGTCGAAAGGGATGGGAGCAGCGTTAGGAGGTATGGACGTTGACGGAAGGTAGGGTCGACGGCTAAGGAAGAAGTTGCAACGTGGAATGATGGAGGTCGACGACAGGAGGGACAAAAATGCAGGACGGCAAGGGACACGTCGGATGGCAAATTGGTGGCATGCAGAAAACGTAGGGAATGGACAACGTTTGCACGCAGAGATGGATGGTAGTGTAGGAGCTAATGGGAGCAAGGAGGTTCAATGCAGCAGAGAAATCGTGGACAAGGGTAAGGTTGACGGATGAAGGGATGAGGAAAGAATTCGATGGCAAATGGGAAGGATTGACTGCGCAAGAAATTCAATGGCAAGGAGTTATGGTTTGACACAACCAAGGAATGGGAACAACGATGAGGGAGGAAGTGAGGGCAGATAGGAAAGGACGACGACAGTGGCAGCAAAGGGAAAATGATAGCGAGAGTAATGCAGAGATAAATTTGAAAAAAACCCAGTACACAAAAACGTCTAGCAAACTCCAATTTTTTCTATTAAACTCAGATTTTCAATGCACTTTGAATCCAATAACGTCCAGATCTATCCACAGAAACGATTTGAGGCCAGATCTGGCCCTTGGGGGCTGGATCTGGCTCAAATCTTAAAAAAAATTTCTGAGTAAACCTTGTAACCTGCAAAACCAGTCAGATCTTGAAAATATACACACCAAAAAATTTATTAAACCCTTATAGCCCTAATAAAAATACAAATTTACAAGCTAATTTACAAATCTGAGGCCCTCATGGCCAAATTTGAACCCTTTTCAACACAATTTTTAGAAATTTTAAATTTTAAAGAGAGGCACAAGCCTTAAAAGACCCTGTAAAAACCCAAATTTGTAAGATAGATTCAGGAAATTAGAAACAATGGGCTTTTTCAGATTTACGAATCTGAGAGTCGGCTGGTCCAACTGAAGACTTCCCCAGACGCTCAAATCTTAAAAAAAAAAATTCCCTGCACACTTAGGTCTGAACTTCAGACTGACAGAGATTTAAGAATATAACATGAGATCCTTCAGAAAAAATCAAAATGTCATTTTATGAACTCAGAAAACTGCACAAGATACCTATATGCAGATTAATCCATGAAGGCCATCAACCATAAAAATATCAAACAAAGTGGCAGAGTTTAGAAATGATTCACCACATAGATCTGGAAAAAGAACACCAAAGTTTGTAACCCCAAAGTCTTTATGTTTTATTCCTCAAAAGAAATTACAAGAGCTTCCAAGAACAAGTGCACGATCCTAAGATCGGATGACTCAAGACTGACAAAGACCTTTTAATTTATAGGACAAAATCTCCAATGGCTAGTTCGGTTGATCCATGTCAAAATAATCTCGACCGTTGATAAGATTTGATCATATTTTAATCTAGACGGTCGAAATTATAAATTTGGGGAAAAAACGAATTTATCATTTAAATTCATTTTAATTAACTCAAAAATACTATTTTTGAGTTAATTACTTCAAATTTTTGACTTTGACTTAACCACCTAGGCTCAAGGGTCCAAAATTTCTTAAAATTCTCAATATTCCCTTGACCTGGGGCCTTTAAAAATCCATCTTTTAAGGACCAACGAATTTTGCCTCTGAAGAATTTTATCCTCACCTAGAACCTAAAATTAATTAAATTTCTGGCTTAAAGATTTTTAATTAATCTGACCAGAAATTTTAATTAATTGATTGAGAGGGGATTTTAATTATTTTTTCCAACCCTCTTTACATAAGATAATACATTTAGACACATGAAGGGGGGATACCCATTCGTATAGACCCTCAAATAAATACCCAATTCTGCGACTCAAAACATGATCTAGTAGACCAAGTAGCTTGTAATAAAATAATCCAGCCAACTAGCTAGGATCATTCCCAAACTACTTTTACAAGGACTAGATAGAAAACACTAGGATTCACTTAGCATGCTAATGACAAAATCCACCCTAGCTTTGGGGTGAGGCTGGAGGGAAAAACTCTGCCGATAACTTGTGTCGAAAAACACAAGTAAATCAGTGAGACAAAAACCCTCCTAGGATAGAAATCGTCACCAACATACTAGGCTTACCTAGGTTGTTACATACATTGACGGTCTTACTTAGATCATTTACATCATAACATGTAGAATGGGTTTACATCATTTATAACAAAATGTCGTTTGTTGACTAATGATGGAATCTGAACAGTGCGACCACGTCGAACATGACGAATCCCATTTGAAAAATTGGGGGTGTATTGCTATGGGGTAGTTGACAAAGTGTGGTCAACAAGTACCTCTTTCTAGAGATAGATATTTTGGCTGATCCAACAAAAAAATGATCACAGGTGATTGCGTTGTCCACAGTGTTGTGCAACAAAAACTGCTCCTAGCTCTGTGCTAAGACTGCGTCACCCCCTCTAGGAGCTGCGTCACCCTCCTCGTGAGCCTTCTTGGCTCAGAAATCGATCTGCTAAACTGATGCTCGATCTGCCTCATAGAAACCCCAGCGTTGCCTCTTCAATGACTATGTCACCTCTCTCAGGATTTTCGTCACCCTCCCAAGTGTTGTGCTGTCTCTCGTTGGTACTGCGCTGCCTCTCTGCAATGTATTCTCGGCCTTGGACTGAAGTTCCACTGCCAAAGTGCCCCTCTCTACACTAAGAACTCACTCTAAAATTCTCAACAAACCACGCCCCAGAATTTCGACTTAGCTCAAGTGCTTCTGTGTGTGTGTGTGTTCTCCAACTGACCCTGATGCCTTCCTTTATAGTTTTCCTATTGAGAGATCAACGATTGTAATCAAATCTTTAATCAACGGCTAAGATTAAAATAGACTTGATCCTCGTCACTTAGAAGGTTCTCACCCACATTTACATTAATTCACTTTAATTATTTTAATTTCCTAAGTTTTAACTTAGGCTTCATAAAAAATAATTAATTATTTGAATAAAATGCACTCTGGGAGGAATTTCTCCAAACGATTTCTGGGTCGCGGAGATCTTATGTGTTCTAGCCCCTCCACAAAATTTCGGAGCTAGAGCACATCCGAAGCTACTAAAAAATCAACACTCCCTCTTAGCGAGGAATGTGCCCTAGCAATACTTCTCACCAGAAGCATCACCCTGATCCATGACATCGATCCTCTGCATTGTTGATGCTTGGCATACTACCCCTCATCCACTGCGTTGTTGCAATCTGTACTGCTGCCCACGACACTGCCATTGTCACTGTTGCATCTGTACTGTAGCTCCCTCTCAATATGTTGCATCATGTTGCCCATATCACTGACACTGCTAACTGCTGCACTGCAACTCAGTTGCTAAGATTTAAGCAACTGAAGGAGATCCCAAAGCCTGACATACTAGTCTGTCTGGATGCACCTCGATGTTGAAGCTTCCTCTGCTGCTAATATGCACTGACCCTTTGATGCTACTGTGCTGCTATTGTATTCGCTCTGTGCCTCTCGCATTACTGCAACACTCCATTACATTGCTTCAGAGTTTGGTGCTCTAGCTCTGCCACTGTTGCTCATTATTCTGCTACTGTCATTAAGGTCTCCCGTAGCCGTATGTGATTCAAGAGTTTGGGCACCTCAAGGATCCTACACTAGTTCTCTTTGTAGCTCTAACTACAGCTCCATATCGCCCCACCTCTTCTCTAGAGGTGCATGAGCACTCATGGCGCAGTGATCGTCATCGTCATCCTCCTCATCAGCCTATGCTAGAGTAGCCGTCGAGTCGGTCTTCTCTTCCTTTCCTTTCTTCTTTAGAGGGCACTGCGTGGCAAAATGTCCCATTTCCCCACATCTGAAGCATTTGAATTTCGAGATGTCCTTTTTCTTCCATCTTTGCTGCCCTTGCTGCCCCTTTGATGCGAGAGTCTCATCATCCTCCTCCTCCTTCTTGACTTTGATCCCTTTGTTGCTGCTTCTCACCTTGGTCCATCGTTTGTTCTCTTCTTGTCGAAGAGCTGGCCACATCTCCTCCCAGCTCGGAAGAGAAGCCCTACCCAAAATGCTTTGGACAAAAGTTTCCCAGTCTTCAGTGACTGCATTTAGGGCAGTCCTAATCATAAATGCAGCATCTGTTGTATCCCCTATGGAAGCTCGCTGATCTTGGATCCCTTGCAATCTGATAAGGAAGGGATCGATTTCTTCTCCCTTCTGCATCTGAAACGATCTCAGCTGACTCTCAAGCAACATCTTCCGCTAGACAGAAGATCCCTCGTACAATGTGATCAAGCACTCCCACATTTACCTTGCTATGTTATTCTCAGCAATATGTGGGATCACATGATCCTTTACTCCGTCCATGATCATGCGCTTAGCTTTCGCTTGAGGCTCCTCGTACTTCTTGAGAGGATCAGCATCAACCGGAACATCAACCGTCGTCAAGGCATAATCCTTGATGCGATTGTTGAATTCTTAGTTGAACTGAGAGGGGGGGGGTGAATCAGTTCAATACATACATGAGCTTTTTAAATTTTCATCAGCTTATTTATAGCTTACTTTTGTATTCAACCTTAGTATATGAACAGTCTTAATATGTTGCAGCAAGTATTAAATTAGTGTGACATTAAACTTATTATGAGAGCAGTAAACATTAAGCAGATTTGATAAATCATCTCAGCACATAGGCAACACAGATAGAGACAGCAGATATAAGTGGTAACCCATAAAGGGAGAAAACCACATCTTATTATTGTTGTGATGCAAAGGCAAGCTCCAACTCCCTCTCACCACTGTTTTTCTGCAGGCACCAACCTACAGGAGGCTCCAACCTCAATTCTGCAAGCTACAACTTGCAAGGAAGCTCCAACTCCCTTCAATTTTTCTGTAGGCACCAACCTACAGGAGGCTCCAACCTCAGTCAACTACAACTGACAGCTATCAAGCTTCAACTTGATAAGGAAGCTCCAACTTCCTCAATTTATCACAAGAAGTGTTTGTTGATTTACCTCAGATATCAGCTCTGTTCTGTAGCATCTCTTTCTGCTCCTCTCTTCCTTATCTTCTCTGCCTCAATCTTCTATACTTTTCATTCTCTATTCTTACTCTCTCTAACCTCTCTGTGCATATCAAATGTGATATTATATATAGAGTTCATCACATGACTCTTTACATTCCTTAGGGAATTTGAATTGAATAGTCCTGACTTTTTGACTTCTGTCTTCTCATTCCTTTATCCAACTCCATTTAAAATTATAATAATATATACAAATTTCCATGCTACAGTGGGATTTTTCTTTTCCTTCGGATACTTGCCTTTGCATCACAAACAATATAAACAAAAAAATATTTACATTTTCAGTTACACATTTCAATTCCACTTAGCTCCTTTTCTGGACTTTGGCTTTACTGGATTTGTCTTTTCTACTGCTGTTGAGTGATTGTTTTGTATATTTTGGTTCACCTCCGTGTCTATTCATCTGTTCACTGTACTTGAGTGCACCAGCTACATATATAACTGCTTTTCAGGTTTTATTCTCAAATACATATGAATCTGGGCAATGTCTGTTCATTACCATCTCTGTTCTCTGGCTACCTGTCTACATTCTTTGTTCATATATGAGTTTAAACATAATGGTTTGAAACTCACATTACAATTTCAATTCATCTTTTTCCCTGTACCATTTTTCTGCCGCCGTCTCTCACTCTTTCGTTCTTGCAGGCTCTTGTAATAAACCCAATCTCATTTCATATAGGTTTCGACTTTAGCACAGTATATAAATATATATCGTCATGTATGCATATTCCCCAATTCAAACATTAAAACTATTAATAAATCGTGGCTTTTAGCGCCCAATCATAAGCATTTCGCACTGTATAATTGAATCCTCTATTCAATTTTTTTTTTTAACTGAATGTATTCGAACGTCAAAAGACTGTAATATTAATGCCTATTCTCCTTTCGGCATCGCCACTTAACCCACGCTAGCCCGCATATTTGTATTCCGATTAATTAATAATCAACAATTAAACGCTGACCCATACCTTTTTAGACACCTTGCAACTTTATTCATGATCCAACGGTGGATAATTCATCTATTTTTCAACCTCTGATCCAACGGAAATCGTGCGGTTAACTTGCACGAAGGTTAATATTCAATAGTTGCACGATGGACTGGGCCCCAACATTTAAATGGCCCTCCACATCCGACAGCGTAGAGCACGTCGCCTTGCTCCACACGATCCGACGGATATCGCTCTGGTTAGCTGCACGAACTTTAACTCGCGATGGCACGCAATAAAAGCAGTTTTGGGGTCCCTCCGTATGCCACGTGTCAGCCGCTCTATGGAATCGCTCCGATTTCTTGAAAACCGCTTGCCCGTCGAAGGTGGTGCGATGAAAACCACAGGTTCGCTCTAAACCGCATCCAGTGTTCCTCCTTCGTGGTTTCGCCCCTCTACTCCAGGTTCCGTCGTCACTCTTCACTAGTCAGAGTTCCGTTCCCTTTTGGCTCAGGGTTCCGTTCAACGCTTCAACGTTTTATTTTATTCTTGTCTCACCTTATCACTCCACCATTCGATCGCTTATTGAGCCCATTCGTCAGTCCTCCATACTATGTCTACAATGATATCTCAAGGAGCTATCCCCAAGCCTCACAGCGCTTACGAATTCCTCAATCTCAGATTCTCGCCCTTACATACTGATGGCAATTCAAACCCTCATTCTGTTCAATAAATTTGATTCGAACTTTTTCGGCGCTTCTGTGATATGCTGTCCCTTTGATTCTCAGTCAGAGACTGCCCAAATATTTAATACACTGCGCTCCTTTGGCTCTTCAATCCTTTGACTCATCGTGATCCTTGACTCACAAGTTTGGTTTTCAAACTGTGCCTTTGCTCATTATTAGTTTCTTCGACCACTTCATGGTTTCCCTGCCATTTAAGCAATGCTCCAACTCATCCCCAAACATATTAAGTCTTTACCACAGGGTTTTAGTCTTTAATCAAGGTCTATGCCATACAAACTTAATTAATGAATAATTGCTCAATAATTCATTTGCAAACTGTATTAAACTCCTTCAAACCCTTTCAACTTCACTGTTTTGTCTCTAATTCCTCTGTATTCGCTGCCTCTGCCTCTGCCTCTGCTGCTCGACCTCTGCCTCTACTGCTCTCTGTAAATCCACTCTTCCTCTGTTCTTCTCTGCTGACCTTTGCCATCAATGACAACATTTTCAACAGTCTCCCCCTTTGGCATTGATGGCAATACTCTTCCTCTGCTTGCCTTATAGAAGCCCCTTTTTGCTTTTCCTCCCCCTTTGACATCAATGGCAAAGGGTTGCTCATTGCTTTCTGCATTTCCTCTCTCTGAGATCTTCTGACTTTGTACCCTGCTGCTCCAAACTTTGGATTAAATCTAAAATTTTGACCCTTTAGCCTTTTCATTAACTCTTTTATGTTGGATGTATTCTTTCCATAATCCTTTGACCCTGAGGACCTGTTTCATGCTTTCCTTGTTGGCTGATCTCCCCCTGGAATGATATTTTCATTTTTGTTCTCCCCGTAAAACTGTGCTTTCTCTTTATATCAGAGAGTAGCATCTACAGATACTACCCCTAGTCTATCTCTCAAATATTCAAATGGTTCTCTAGCAAGAGGTTTGGTAAATATACTATCTTCTGAGCCACTTGTTCTCGGAGAAAATGATACTTGATTGGGATATGCTTAGTTTTTGAGTAAAGCACAGGATTTTTAGATATACTTATAACACTTGTATTATCACATTTGATTGAGATAGGTTCATCAATGCTTACCTTCATGTCTTAGAGGGTTTGCTTCATCCACATGACTTGTGTACAACATGTTGCTGCTGCTATATATTCTGCTTCTGCTGTAGACAGAGAGATAGATGTTTGTTTCTTGCTTAACCATGCCACCAGACTTTCTCCTAGATAGAGGTGTACTCACTTGTACTTTCTTCGTCATTCCAACACCGGCCCAACTGCATCCTAGTATGCCTGTAGCCAAAGTGAAGTTTTTTCCTTCAGGATACCAAAGCCCATATAGTGTTGTTCCTTGTAGATATTTGAATATTATTTTTACTGCAAGAAGGTGATTTTGTTTAGGTTTTGCTTGATATCTAGCCACTAGTCCTACTGCTAGCATGATGTCTGGTCTTGATGCTGTCAGATACAACAGACTTACTATCATGGATATGTAGATTTTTTTATCTATATTAGAAAATACATTATCAACACACAACTTGCATCCAGTGATCATGGGAATTGATACAGGTTTGCAGTCCTCCATTTTGAATTTTTTCAACATTTCTTTTAAGTATTTTTCCTGTGAGATGAATGTACCTATGTTCTTTTGATGAATTTGAATTCCTAAGTAGAAACTGAGTTCTCCAATCATGGACATCTCAAACTCTCGTTTACCTCATCAACCAAACCCTTTGCTAGTTCTTCTCTGGCTGCTTCCAAACATAATGTCATCAACATATACTACAACAATCAGGAGTTCATTTTCATGGGCTTTTATGTACAGATTGCTGTCTACTCCACCTCTCTTAAAGCCTTGTTTTTGCAAATAGTTATCCAGTCTTGAGTACCAAGCACGAGGAGCCTATTTTAGTCCATATAGAGCCTTCTTCAGTCTGCACACATTGTCTTCTTTGTCTGTTAAAGAGAAACCTTCTGGTTGTTCCATGTAGACTTCTTCTTCTAGATCTCCCTTCAGAAATGTAGATTTCACATCCATTTGGTATACCTTGAAGTCTTGGTAGCATGCAAAGGCCAGAAACATTTTGATGGCCTCCATTCTGGCTACAGGAGAAAATGTTTCATCATAATAAAGTCCTTCAATTTGTGAATATCCTTTGCAAACTAGTCTGGCTTTATTCCTGATTACCTGTACTTGCTCATTCATTTTATTATTGAATACCCATTTTGAGCCAATGATATTTTTCTCAATTGGTATAGAACTAGTTCCCAGGAATTTTTCTTCTCAATTTGGTCCAATTCTTCATTCATTGCCTTTACCCAATACTTGTCCTTGCTGGCTTCTTCAAATCTCTTTGGCTCTATCTGTGATAACATGGCTATGTATACCTCTTCTGTTTTTTCTGTTAGCTGCATTCTTGTCTGGACCCTTGCTTTCTTGTCTCCTATGATCTAATCTTCAGGATGATTCTTCTGAGTGTATCTTGAGGGGGCTTTCGAGCTCAGCTTTGCATCTTCTGTTGTCTTGCTTGTTTCATCATCATTCTAGTTTTCTTCTTCATGGTTTTCTGATGGATTGTAGCAGTCTGTATCTCTTGTATTGTTTGGAAGTTCTTCATCAAATCTCACATCAATACTTTCAACTATTTTTCGAAGAGTCTTGTTGTAGCACATGTACCCTTTAATTTTGGAAGCATATCCTAGAAAAATTCCTTCATCTTCTCTTGCATCAAATTTCCCAAGATTTTCATCATTATTCTTTATATAACACTTTCTTCCAAAAATTCTAAAATGTTTGATTGAAGCTTTCTTTCCATGCCATAGTTCATAGGGAGTCTTTTCACTGCTTGGCCTTAAGTGAGCTTTATTAAGGATATGCACCATTGTGTGTACTGCTTCTGCCCAGAAGGTTTGAGGAATATTACTCTCTTGCATCATGGCTCCGGCAATTTGTTGAACAGATCTGTTTTGTCTCTTCCGCTACTCCATTTTGGCTTAGGCTCGCAATAGTAAATTGTTGTTTTATGCCACATTTACTTGCCGTATCCTTGTGTTGTAGTCCTGTGAATTGGCAGTCTGTCTCGTATCCGATGCATTTTGGCTTGTATCGTGTCCGATTTTTCTGCTAATGCTTTAATATTTTGAAATTTTTCCGTAGCTTCCGATTTATTCTTGAGAAAAGTTAAATCCTGAGCGGCCCGGGAGAAATCATCTATTATCAAGACAAAGTAGGATTTCCTCCACTGGTGTTTTAGTTCGCAGTCCACATCCATTTGCACAAGCTAGAGTGGTTTCTTTTGCGGATAACTCATTCTGGCCTGAAGGACAAAAAGTGGTTCCATACCCAATTGAAAAGATTTGCATATGGTATTAGAAGGCCTTTTTATTTCTGGCATGTCTCTGACCGCTTTGTTCTTGCTCAGTCTGATGATATGATCGAAGCTGAGATGTCCCAATCTCCTATGCCATAACCATGACTCCTCAAGTTTGCTAAGATGGCATGCTTCATCTTCCTCTTTCACGATGTAAACATTGCTCTCTGTTCGAACACCTTTGAGCAAAGTCTTACCTGTGGTGCTTGATCTGACTTCACAGTCTTGTGCTCTGAAAAGAACTTCGCAGCCTTTATCACACATTTGACTGACACTCAGCAAATTTTCTTTCAGCCCATCTACAAATAGCACATCTTGGGCCTTACCTCTGCCATTATCTAAGCTGACTGAGCCCTTTCCCTTGATTTTTCCTGATTTATCATTGCCAAAAGTAACATTACCAGTTTTCTTTTCATCAAAAGTTATAAATTTTCTCCTGTCTCCAGTCATATGTTTTGAGCAGCCACTGTCCAGATACCATTGGCTTTTCAGATCTTGAGCAATTAGAGCCAGGTCACACTTATTCTCCTTCTTTTTCCACTAGAGGCATCCTTTTGTTTGGTATATTTTGTGAGATGATGAATCACATCCTTTCAGAGGACATTTGGAAGGCATATGTCCAACTTGATTGCATATACAGCATTTAATCATAGTTTTTGCAGAATTGTGAGTATGAACAAAATTTCTTTGATTCATAAACCTCCTTGAGGTGTTGAACATCAATCTTTGTCCATACTTTCTACATTCAATAATTTTATTGCCAAATTCCTTACAATAAAAACAATAACCATAGAAATTATTTGCATACCTGATGTAAGGTTGTTTTCTCCATTTGTTTGTTTGAGACAGTCTCTTCACTGTTTGCATCTTTTGCTGGTTTAAATTACTCCTCCTTGCATGACAATATGCAGCAATGTGTCCCTGCTCGTGGCAGACATAACAAGTGGCATTCTTCATAGGAGGGAAGAATCTCCTTTGATGGCTTTCAAATTTGACATACTCAGGGACATATAAATATTTTCCTGTTGTTTGAGTATTTCTTTCATTCTTTGTTATTAGAGGATTTTTCTGGGTTCTGTCTCCTTCCTTACAAGTTTCTTCTTTTGTAGGAATTATTTGAGCTGCTTCATCATCCTTCTTTTCTTTTACAAAAATAATCTCTCTGTTTTCCTTTTCTTTGCTTTTACTTGATTCTCCTTCATAGCCTATTCCAGTTTTTATCATAGGAGATCTTTGAGCAACCAGAATTTAATTCAACTTACTAGAGCTTGTTGTTTGAGAAGAATTTATAATCACTTTCCTTTGAGAATTTTCTAATTTCTTCCTGAGAAATACTACTTCTTCTTCCAACTTCTCTTGTTCTTGAGTTTTCTCCTTGATTTGCTTAAGTAACATGTCCTCTATCTTCTTGGCTTCTTCAAGCTCTATCTTTAGCTGCATAAGGACTTCTGAGTAGCTGGTTCATGGTCAAGGTCTCCTAACCAGTTGTTTCTTCTATTGCAGGCACTTTGGGATTAAACCTGGATGGAAGAGATCTTAGAATCTTTTGCACAATTATACTTTCTAGCATGGTTTCTCCAAGAGCTTTCATATTGTTAACAATTTCTGCAACTTTTAGGAAGAAACTGTCAATGTCTTCATCATCATTCATTTTTAAGTTCTCAAACTGGGCTCTATAGACTTGAAGTTTGGCAGTCTTTACTTTCTCGTCTCCTTCATGGATGTTCTTCAAAGTATCCCACATCTCTTTGGCAGTGTCTTTATGCATTAATTTGATAAACTCTGCTTCACACAATCCATTCAAGATGACATTCATGGCTTTTGCATTAGCTACAAAATCGTGTTTGGATTCTTTCTCTGAGTCAGTTGCCTTTGGGGCATATCCTAATTCCATAGCACCCCAAACTTCTATTCCTAGAGACATTATGTATGTCCTCATCCTGATTTTCCAGAAGGTATAATTTGCGCCTGTAAAGAAAGGGGCTTTATTGTTTGAGCATCCTTCTTTACTAGCCATCCTGAGAACCTAGAATCTCCTTTCAGTTGTTAAACTGGTACAAAGGAACCTGCTCTGATACCAATTGTTGAATTCTTAGTTGAACTGAGAGGGGGGGGGGTGAATTAGTTCAATACATACATGAGCTTTTTAAATTTTCATCAGCTTATTTACAACTTACTTTTGTATTCACCCTTAGTATATGAACATCCTTAATATGTTGCAGCAAGTATTAAATTAATGTGACATTAAAATTATTATGAGAGCAGTAAACATTAAGCAGATTTGATAAATCATCTCAGCACACAGGCAACACAGATAGAGACAACATATATAAGTGGAAACCCATAAAGGGAGAAACCCACATCTTATTATTGTTATGATGCAAAGGCAAGCTCCAACTCCCTCTCACCACTATTTTTCTGCAGGCACCAACCTACAGGAGGCTCCAACCTCAATTCTGCAAGCTACAACTTGCAAGGAAGCTCCAACTCCCTTCAATTTTCTACAGGCACCAACCTACAGGAGGCTCCAACCTCAGTTAGCTACAACTGATAGCTATCAAGCTTCAACTTGATAGGGAAGCTCCAACTTCCTCAATTTATCACAAGAAGTGTTTGCTGATTTACCTCAGATATTAGCTCTGTTCTGTAGCATCTCTTTCTGCTCCTCTCTTCCTTATCTTCTCTGCCTCAATCTTCTATAATTTTCATTCTCTATTCTTACTCTCTCTAAACACTATGTGCATATCAATGTGATATTATATATAGAGTTCATCACATGACTCTTTACATTTTTCAGGGAATTTGAAGTGAATAATCCTGACTTTTTGACTTATGTCTTCTCAGTCCTTTATCCAACTCAATTTAAAATTATAATAATATGTACAAATTTCCATGCTACAGTGGGATTTTTCTTTTCCTTAGGATACTCGCCTTTGCATCACAAACAATATAAACAAAAAAAATATTTACATTTTTAGTTACACATTTCAAATCCACTTAGCTCCTTTTCTGGACTTTGGCTTTACTGGATTTGTCTTTTCTGCTGCTGTTGAGTGACTGTTCTGTATGTTTTGGTTCACCTCAGTGTCTATTCATCTGTTCACTGTACTTGAGTGCACCAGCTACATATATAACTTCTTTTCAGGTTTTATTCTCAAATACATATGAATCTGGGCGATGTTTGTTCATTACCATCTCTGTTCTCTAGCTACCTGTCTACATTCTCTGTTCATATATGAGTTTAAAAATAATGGTTTGAAACTCACATTACAATTTCAATTCATCTTTTTCCCTGTACCATTTTTCTACCGTTGTCTCTCACTCTTTCGTTCTTGCAGGTTCTTGTAATAAACCCAATCTCATTTCATATAGGTTTCGACTTTAGCACAGTATATAAATATATATCTTCATGTATGCATATTCCTCGATTCAAACATTAAAACTATTAATAAACCGTGGCTTTTAGCGCCCAATCATAAGCATTTCGCACTGTATAATTGAATCCTCTAATGTATTCGAACATCAAAAGAATGTAATATTAATGCCTATTCTCCTTTCGGCATCGCCACTTAACCCACGCTAGCCCACATATTTGTATTCCGATTATTTAGTAATAAAAAATTAAACACTGACCCATACCTTGTTAGACACCTTGCAACTTTATTCATGATCCAACGGTTGATAATTCATATCTTTTTCAACCTCTGATCCAACGGAAATCATGCGGTTAACTTGCATGAGGGTTAATATTCAATAGTTGCGCAATGGACTGGGCCCCTACATTTAAATGTCCCTCCACATCCGACGGTGTAGAGCACGTTGCCTTGCTCCACACGATCCGACGGATATCGCTCTGGTTAGCTGCACGAACTTTAACTCGCGATGGCGCGCAATGAAAGCAGTTTTGGGGTCCCTCCATATGCCACATGTCAGCCGCTCTATGGAATCGCTCTAATTTATTGAAAACCGATTGCCTATCGAAGGTGGTGCGAGAAAACCACCGGTTTGCTCTAAACCGCATCCACTGTTCCTCCTTCGTGGTTCCTCCCCTCTACTCCAGGTTTCGTCGTCACTGTTCACTAGTCAGAGTTCCGTTCCCTTTTGGCTCAGGGATCCATTCAACACTTCAACGTTTTATTTTATTCTTGGCTCACCTTATCACTCCACCATTCGATTGCCCATTGAGCCCATTCGTCAGTCCTCCATATTATGTCTGCAATGATATCTCAAGGAGCTATCCCCAAGCCTCACAGCTCTTACGAATTCCTCAATCTCAGATTCTCGCCCTTACATGTTGATGGAAATTCAAACCCTCATTCTGTTCAATCAATTTGATTCAAACTTTTTCGGCGCTTCTGTGGTATGCTGTCCCTTTTATTCTTAGTTAGAGACTACCCAAATCTTTAATACATCGCACTCCTTTGGCTCTTCAATCCTCTGACTCATCATGATCCTTGAATCACAAGTTTGGTTTTCAAACTGTGCTTTTGCTCATTATTAGTTTCTTCGACCACTTCATGGTTTCCTTGCCATTTAAGCAATGCTCCAACTCATCCCCAAACATATTAAGTCTTTACCACAGGGTTTTAGTCTTTAATCAAGGTCTATGCCATACAAACTTAATTAATGAATAATTTCTCAATAATTCATCTGCAAATTGTATTAAACTCCTTCAAACCCTTTCAACTTCACTGTTCTGTCTCTAATTCCTCTCTATTCGCTGCCTCTGCCTCTGCCTCTGCTGCTCGACCTCTGCCTCTATTGCTCTCTGTAAATGCACTCTTCCTCTATTCTTCTCTACTGACCTTTGCCATCAATGACAACATTTCCAACAAGCTTTTTATTTCAATCAGTTTTGAGTCAGTTTTCAAAAAAAATTCAATCAAGTCTTGATTCAATTTATTGAGTCAATTTTTCAGTATTCAGTATGGTTTTTAGCTTTTGATTCCATGCCTAATGGTTAGGCTACTTGGTCTACGGTGTTCTTGGCACCTCCAAGGAGCTACCATCCCCAGTAGGAGCCACTGTTAGTGTCAGTTTTTGCATCCTGCCACCAATGATCAAAATCTCTCTTTGACATCATATTATTGTCCCATTCTAATTTTTTTTCATTCCATTAGGCCATCATGCAAAAATTTGGTCATTGGAGGCAGTCCTAGTTCAGACCTCACTTTTTTCAAAAATTTCATCACTTGATAGCTCATTTCACCACTTTACTGAGTGTACCATCACTAAGATTTGTCATTATTTTTTTTATTCATTTTGATCATGGTTTCATTCAGTCAAAGTCTCTATTAGGTATTATGGTTTTCAAGGTCATCAAAAACAAAATTGCACTAACCTGCACCAGCAATTAAAGGAAATGTGGGTCCCAAGACAATTCATGAAATTTCATCAAGTATGAGTCCATTTCAGCTCATAAACATCATGTATCCATCATTTTTCAAGAAGTAATTCCAAGGGACAAATCATTTTCCACACATAGGCCCAGTTTTTCTTCAAAGTATGTTTCTTCCCAAATGGAGATGAATTTCACAAAACTGAAAGAGGTTTTTGTTAATAATAGAACAAGGAAAAAAACCACCTTAATTTTTTACACAGGTGTTATGGTTTTGGATAAATGTCAAAAATATGGTTGTTACAAGAAAGTTTCTGCACTTTTGGAGTGACCTTGGGAAACTCACATTTTCTCCTAGATGGAGTGTCCAAATGACTTGATTTATGAATCAAATGATAACTATATAGAGATATATTTCCAATTAGATATCATGATCTCAATTCGGAGTTCAGGAAGACCTTCAAAAGTGGTCTGCAAGAGAACGTTGCACTTTTTGCACGCCCATTCTCCACTTTTTGACTAGTCTTGGGAGAATTGATTTTTGAGGGGCTATACTTGATCATTTTCAGTTCTTGATAGATCCATTGTGTTGTAGATAGAAATATCTTTCCAATGAGCTATCATTTTCCCAATTTGGACTTCCTAAATTTATCCAAAGGTAGGTTTGAAGGTGGTGTTGCGCTAGTGGCATTCAGGCGTTGTGCTCCTAGCCTTGGCACTTCACTCCTGGCATAGGCGTTGCACTCCTAGCTTGGCATTGTGCTTCTTATGGGGGCCTCCAAAGGCAAAAATACCACCACCATTGGATTCAGAAGGCATCAAGCATGCAATTTTGACACTTTTCACACCCAATTTCGACAAACTGGGAGGGAGAAATGGCCAAAAACACCTCAAAAATGACATTTCTGCCCTCATTTTCAGGCAGGCATTGCACTCTTGACCAGTCTTGGGAGAATTAAATTTTAGAGGGATAAAAATCATCATTTTTGGAAACCAAGTAAATTTTTGGAAACTAGAGAAGACAGACTTTCTAATGAGCTATCCTAAGCTCAATTTGGACATTGGAAACCCCCTCAAAAGTTGGCTTGAAGTTGGTGTTGCGCTCATGACACTAGCATTGCGCTCCTGAAAATTCTCTAATTTTTCTGATTTTTTCCTAGTTTTTTGAGTTTGACCATGGAAAATGTGAATTTTACTGATGTAAATGTAATTAAGAGATTTTTGAGTGGCTAGAGGGGAAATATATTAGGTAAAAGTGTTTTCACGGATGAATGAAGTAGTTTCACCAAAACTAAGGGAGAATTTGTTTCACCTCCCTGGTCTTTGGGTTTTCAGTTCAACCTTTTGTGGATCAGCTCCACAACTCAGGGATTCGACCCCTGAGGTTGGGATAAGTTGTTTCTATTCTATATCTTTCACCTCTTCACTCATTAGAGAATTTTGGATGTTGTTGTATTGATCAGAGACACTAGTGTATTCAGATTTTGGCAGGAATATACTAGATGAGTTGTAGCTATTTTGGTGGGATTCTCGTGGTACTATATTTTGACATAGTTTCTCCTTCTATTGCATATGTATGAATTTTTTTTACTTCCCATGTTCATTCCACATCTATAATATGCTTTATTCTCAAGTATGATAAGCAGAATACATGGTTTATGCTCTGTTCTGGGAGAATCATCATAATTTGTTTAATTTCTTTAGTTTAAAAAGAATTCATGTGTTGTCATGATATTTTTAGTACCTCACCAATCTGATCCATATCACCTAAGAACCCTAAAGTGTTGGATTTCATACCTACATTTCCCCATCAGATGCCTGCAATTCTGATCTTATTTGACCTGACCTAATTTTCTCTTTGACCTAATTCACTCATCCAACACCCAAATCAACCAATCAAAACCCTTATGGTACTATACCTAGCCTAAAACCTAATTGATCCATCCCTATTGGCTGTGATCCCTTGGAGAGAGCCCTCTCCTGCCTATTAGGGCTATCTACTTGGCGAGAGCTTGGTCTGTGGTTACCTTCGTTGGTCTCTTCTCAGCCTCAAATATCCGATGGAGTGCTAACACCAGTTTTGATTCTATATAAGTAATATGTTTTATTTCTCAGGTTATACATTTAATTATTAATTTCTATTTTAGAGAGAATGAAGAGTTAAGAACAAAGATCTAACCATTTACCTACATGTGTTGTTAGTGAAGACTCTTGTCATACATTTCTTGTACTAGAATGTAGAGTTGCCTTAAGAACTAGTTAAATTAGGAACGATTGTGTTGCTTGATTGCAGTAAGTTGATTTTAATCAGTTGCTACATGAAAAAAGAGTTGAATCCATCTTTCTATTTCATGGGCCTATAAATGGAAAACCTTATTACCTGAGAAAGAACCTTTAGATTACATGCTTGTCAAGATTTTATTTATGATCTTTACTTTCTAATCTTTAATTGTGAGGAAATTAGATTAATTGTAAAATGGAAGCTTCTTATCTAGGCTATACTCAACATACATAGGAACTTATGTAGTATCACCACATATAGTGCGTCAGCTCTACTAATTACAACTCCCTCGTTGATAATTTAATTTGTGGTGATATATCATTCATATAATTTCCCCAACGAGTTTCATGTTCAAAATCCATGATGCCTATGATGTAGTGGGAGACAAACACCTTAAATTAAATTTGATTTAAACAGTGCATAATTTGATTTAAACAAGCCATTTTTGGCATGGTGTTTTACATTATTCTTGATGCTAGCATATTAATAAATGTGATAATATTTACATTAAATTATATATATTTAAATATTTCCTTTAGGTTTTTAAAGGATTTTTTTAGGTAGAATGATATAAAATGTTTAATTGAAAAATTAAATGGGATTAATGTTGATTTTTTTCAGTCAATTTACAGCTAAATCATAACCTAAATTCTAGATTTGGGGATTCTTAATATAACTCCCACACAAAATTGCTTTAACTAATTATGATAAAGGCTCACCTTAAATCATGTTCAACCTAGCATGTTATTGGGTATTTTTTTTGTTTATGAGTGGTCATCCTTGACATAAAGAATTTTTAACTACAGTTAACTTACATGGTCACTCAATTTTCCAACTTTCGGGATTCTTAAGATTACTCCCACACAAAATTTGTTGAAATTTGCAACAATAAACAATGAAATTGGCATCCAGAAACAACATGACAACACACACACTAGTGTGGGACCACAGGATTTCCCATGATACTAGCACAGTAAAGGAAGGTTGAAATTCCTAAAGAATAAGGATTGCATTCCATAGGGATTGTGTGAGAAAGGAAGGTTGAATATAGGTTGAGAATTGGCTAAGTACTAGCCTGATTTTCTCTGGATCAGTGTGATATAGTCAGGAGAGTCCAACAGATTATTATGAGAAAGAATACATTGTATTATTTCATGATTCCTTGGTTCATTATATAATAGAGATAGAGGGGTTTTGAGCAGCAAGATTTCCCCAGGAAAAATATTTTTGTTTTGGATTGATTTTCTTCTTTCTTTACTTGGTGTGATTGTGCTATCGTGTTTAATTTTGGTAGAATTAATTGTAGAAGGAATCAGTATTTTTCTCTAGTATATTGCATGATCATATTGAATCCAGTGAATATACATGTTGTTTGTGTAATTTGTACATGGTATTAGAGCACCATAAATCACTACAGTGGAGAATAAATTGAGTTTGTGTTGAACAATATTCAAACTTGCAGATACTTTCGTTGGTGCAAAAAGCGGATCAAGATGGATTTCAATGGCTTAAGCTTGGAATATACACTTGAGGGTAGTTCTAATTATATTACATGGAAAGAAAAAATGGAGGCAGTGTTGGAGCACAACGGGTTGAAATAATTCATTAATAATGATATTCCCAAGCTCACAGTAGAAGACGTCGCTCTTCTTGATGCTTGGAAAAAGAAGGTAGAAAGGGCGAGGGGGGTATTATTAGAGGGATTTCGAGATCACATTGTCTTGAGTCTCCATGGCAAGGACTTCACATGCAATGTGGAAGGCCTTAATAGATCTATTTCAGAACAACAATGACCATAGGAAGTTGGCATTGAAGGACAAGCTTAGGAAAATCAAGAAGGAATAGGTCGAGACGGTACCAAAATACTTGGCGAATTTCACTCAATGTCAAGATGAGCTTGGAAGTGTTGGTGTGATTGTAGCAGATGATGAATTGGTGAGCCTAACACTTCTAGGGCTTTCCAAGAGCTAGCATAGTTACCAAGACTTAGTGAATGGGAGGGACAAGTTACGAGATTGGGAGCAACTTTGGTCAGATTTGGTACAAGAAGAATTCAGGCAGAATACCAAGGATGGATCCACATCCAAGAATAATTAAAAGGAATATTATGCCTTTTCCAAGAAGGAAAAGAAGGCTAAGGGAAAGAAATACCAAGGCGAAGTGGGCAAGAAATACTTGTCCAAGATCAAATGCTTTCACTGTCACGAGCATGGGAACTATGCTTCGAATTGTCCATAGAAGAAGCCAAGCAACAAGGAGGTTCCAGTTGCAACAAGTGAAGCATTAGCTTCACAACTAGAGCTTGATTTTACTCTCATTGCATGCATGGCCAACACTGTAATGGGATGCATGTGGTATATAGACAACGGCGCCTCATTCCATATGATGAGGAATAGAGATCTCTTCAATGACTTGGAGGATAAGGACCTCCAACAGAGCATAGAGTTTGGAGATGACGAGAGGTATAGCGTGACTGGAATAAGTACAGTTACCTTTCAGAGGGAGTCTAGCTCCCCTATCATACTAGCACATGTTTTGTATGTTCTATGCCTAAGGAAAAATATTGTCTCCGTAGCGGTATTGGAATACTGTGGTTATGAAGTGATGTTTAGAAAAGGAAACTTTTTCCTTAAACACATAGCCACAGAACAAGTGAATCAGATCGGCTCAAGATTCAAGAACGTGTATGCACTTGAGGTTGAGGAAGCATGCAAGGCTTTGAGGAGGAAATAATTAGTTAGTGACTTGGTGGTTGAGAGGGAGAAATTATCTATCAACATGCAGCCTCAAGAGCAGTCTTATAAGTTTGTGGAGTAGCCACAATTGGAGAAGCAGAGAGGAGACCGAGTGGAAGAGACCACTCAAGTAGAAACCTCCAGGAGGGGGAAATTTCGAGCTAGAAA
Source organism: Pinus albicaulis (assembly GCA_034641835.2). Lineage (NCBI taxonomy): Eukaryota > Viridiplantae > Streptophyta > Pinopsida > Pinales > Pinaceae > Pinus > Pinus albicaulis. The sequence goes on from CM076573.1 coordinate 86,677,322, forward strand.
GGCAGAGGGAGTACATGCAGCTATACCTCTAGGTGTGAGGTGGGGCGATGTGAAAAATTAATCCCAAGAAGAAATTAGGAAGGGTTCATTGAGATGGTGTGTCTAATGGATCGAACCTGGCTACGAGGAGCCCACAGTACAACAGTAGCAGGAAGGATCGGTTATATTGATGCAGTTAGATGTTAGGAAGATAGAAATCAGAGTGGCAGGTGTTAGATATTGGAGCGCAGATTAGAATTGGCAGCAGTACAGAGTGCATGCATGCAGATGTCAACAACGCAGAGAGTCCAGTAGACATGTGCAGTAGCTAGTAGCAGTCAGAAGATTCTGATGACAAATGCATTATATTGACTCAGTTGTTTGGAGGCTATTCAATTTTAGAAGTGTTTCATGCAAGAGTTTCATGTGTAAAAAACACTATAGAAGTGTTGCATGCAAGAGTTGCATGTGCGAACAACACTAGAGAAGTGTTGCATGCAAGAGTTTCATGTTTCATGCAATAGTTGCATGTTGCATGAAGAACATTCCAAAGGTACCAGATCGGGACAGATTGATTCCTTTTTTGTTGAGATGGAGTGTTGAAATTTGCAGCAAGAAACGGTGAAATTGGCATCCATAAACAACATGAAAACACACACACTAGTGTGGACCATACGTCACACAGTGATGGGTCCTACATATACATTAGTTTGCAAGCCAATTTATTAAATAAATTGGAAACTTGTCTAATTTAATTTTCCCTTAATCAAATTGGACAATAAATTGTAATCTTATCTCATAAACACTTGTAATAGTTAACTGACCGTGATAGATTTAGTTAGCTCATGAATTTGGAGTTGTGGGTGGTTGATGATGCATGTAGAGTGATTCTATTTATTTTAGAGTCCAAGTTTTAGTTAGTGTATTATTTTAATGCATGATAAATCAGTTAACTCAATTAAGTGAGTTAAAATCATTTTAACTAGTTGTAACTGATTGTTGCACTAGTGAGAGGTCAAGTGAATTAAATCAGATTTAATTCACTTGCAGTGATCTGTCAAGTGACTGATGATTTAATATTAGTAGTTGCATGCATGTCAGTTCTAATGAAGACCTAGTTGAGAAAGAGGTTAAAGGGATGTTAACTATCAGTTGTATTTTTAGCAAACTGCCTAGATGTAGTTAAAACACCATAGGATTGCCCATGATAGTAGCACAGTCAAGGAAGGTTGAAATTCCTAAAGAATAGGGATTTCGTGAGCAAGGCAGGCTGAAGACAGGTTGAGAATTGGCTAAGTACTAACCCGATTTTGTCTGGATCAGTGTGAGATATTTAGGAGAGTGCAACAGATTCCTGTGAGAAAGAATGCATTGTATTGTTTCATGATTCCTTGGTTCATTATACAATAGAGATAGAGTGGTTTTGAGCAGCAAGCTCTGCCTAGGAAAAATATTTGTGTTATGGATTGATTTGCTTCTTTCTTTTACTTGGTGTGATTGTGCGATCACGTTTAATTTCTACAGAATTAATTGTAGAATGATTCAATATTTTTCTCTAGTATATTGCATGATCAGATTAAATCCAGTGAATATGCATATTGTTTGTATAATTTCTAAAAAAATTATTTAACTAATTATGATAAATTCTCACCTTAAATCCTGTTCAACCTGACACATTATTGGGAATTTTTTTGTTTAGGAATGGCCATCCTTGACATAAAGCCTTTTTAACTATGGTTAAATTTCATGGTAACTCGATATTGTGGGACCCGCACAAGTTGTGCAAAGGCAACCGTAATTACTTCTATAAAGATGAGAAATAAAGAAAGAAATTTCTAATGTCCACAAGGCTAAAGATAGTCTATGGTACCTCTTTTAGAGTACAAAACTTGAAAAAAAAAGTATACGCCTCAAGAGATTTAATCATCTTCAAAATGAATCTATATTATTTTTATATATGCATATAGCATGTGTAACTTTCCATTTTTAAAACTATATTTTTTAATGCATAAATGGATACAATGCCTTAAAGTTTACCTAGACACGATTGTGTAAACTACACCACATAAATCTGCAATTCCATTAAAATGCTTTGAATTTTAATTAATTTGCAAATTTTTAGAGGTTATTCCCAAAGCTTATTAAATTTTTGGTAACATTAAATATTAAACTTATTTTTACAAATTGAAAATTATTTTCTGAATTTTTAAAAATTGAATTTCTAATTTTTGATCTGTGGATGATTAATTTTATGTGGTTTAAAATCAAAATTTCAAATAAAAATTGTTTATAAAAATAAAAAATTAAAAAAACTCTAATCACCAAGTGTCCTCATAAATTAATTATCAATTTTTTTCCAAATTTATGGATTTTTCCATAATTAATATTTTATTTTCCAAAAAAAAACATCATTATTTTGTAAGGCTTTACTAACCATAGAAACTAGTGATTTTAAAAACAAAAACCGAACACTGCGTATTACATTGATTTTTCCCTTGATAATTGTCTCATATTTTCCTTCACTATGGATTTGGTTTAATCATTTTCCTCAATAAATTTTTACCTATATTATATAATTTTACAATTCAATTTTAAATCATGGTTCAATATAAATAATAAAATTTAAGTCAACACTAAAATAAATAAAATTTGCTCTTTTGTCTTCAAAATTTTAATCATAATTTTTTTTTGTTAGCTTGGAAGTACCTTTCTATTCATTCATTTATAAAATCAGGTTACAATCATATCATATATTCAATGACCTCAACCTGCCCGAAGGAAACTAGGTCTGTTGACCACCAAACAACATTATAATTCATCCAAAACATTAACAGTTTAAGTTTGTCTATCCAAGCCTTATATTCCATAAAGTATGTTACCCATCTACACTTAATACTACTAAATTAAATGCTATCTGACCAGATCATCATGAGAAAACATCAAAAAAATTAACAAGTCATCCCAGTAGCTAACCATCAGATGATTCTACTAGAGCAGGGTCTTTAGCACTTGAACCTGGAATTTCAAATTGATGCAGACCTTGTAGATGACGTTCGATTCAGATAAGGCAGATGTTCTATGATGAAGTTGTAGCTCCATGGATTGAATTTCTCTTTGCATATATTTGAGACTCGGCTTGGCCATCAGATGAACCTCGACTTTCTTCATAGTAGTTATGGTTTTTTCCATAATACATTTCATAAGCCAGTATAAATGGACCAACTATTTAAATAGGGTAAGTCAATCATGTGTACGCTCGGGGTCTGAAACCAAGGGTGTCTAGTCCTCAACCGGGAGCTCTCCAACTGCTTTTGCATCTAATTTTGTCTCCCATGAAGGAATCATTATTTTCACCTATGTCGAGGTCCCAAAGTTGTACACATGAAGGATGCTTTGCATGTTCTCAGCATCATATTTCCTTCCTATTTTCCTTTGAGGTTTACGGGTTGATGCCCTCAGCGCTTTACCTTTGTCACTTGGCGGGTTTTTTTCACGACCTCCATGCCCTCGCTTGCCTTGACCAAACGCTGCCTTCACCATTCTAAATTTTGATGGACCACCAAACAATTGCAGAGCCACTCTAACCCACACAGGAGGTAAAACCCATAGTGCAGGAGCCAGAGGGGTTGACAGTTTTGGCAGACCTGAAATGAAAATACAGACAAATAGATTGTTAACTCTTCTCTTTCGGACACCTAAAATTTTTATGGCGTTCCTTTGCGTTTCCAAAAACCATAGGTTTCCCATGTCACTAGGTGGTGACATAGAATAGGTGATGAACTCATCAAGTGCCAACACCTAGGGTTTACCTGCTGGGTCCCTTTCAAAACCCAGAACCACTATACTACCCCCAACTTGGTGAAGCAACAGAAACTAGAGGTAAAACAGTTAAAATACAATATATGCAGGAATTTTATCGATGACAGACCATAAAATACAATTCATTCCCATTTGAGCAAGAAAATATCCATAGGAAACAAAAATTAACATGGAAAATACAAACAAATCTAAATTAATAAAAAAAAACCAATTTTCCAGAGTAGCAATGTCCTCAAACCTCACCATTCTTCCAACATGCTCTGAGGTGAAGCCTTCATCTCATTCACTAGGAGAGCCTCAGAAACATACTAGAATCTGCACTTTGCCTTCGTGTCGTGTCTATCTCCCACACTGTCACGACGATATACTTATGGAGCTCTTTCAACCACGTATAATAGGTGTGGCCCACTGCTACACTTTTTATTTTTATCAATACTCAAGTGCATAGACTATGCCTAACTTCAACACTTAGTCAATTTTCCAAACAAGTGTTCTTAACAATGTAGTGGGATAACATTAACCTTCAATATTTAATCTTTCACAGCTAAACATTCAACAATCATCACAAGTACACCCATACATAATTGGGAGGAGAAACTCTCGAAATTTTTTCCCAATAATATATAAAATTGTTCAGCAATGTAAAATTTAAAATAATTATACAAGTTCACCAATTATGTGTAGCCACCTGCACACCTTACCAAGTTTACCCAACTGTCGTGCTTCACTCATGCAATCTTGCCAGTCAACTGCACATCAATTTTTCACAACCCCAAATTTGCCTTCAAAATAAAATTATGAAGTTATACCTAAAAATTATGTAGCCTGGGTCACTCAGGTCACTCCCTGCACACGTCCTACCCGACCTGACCCAATGTCGTGTAGTCTGGTCACTCGGGTCACTTTTTGTACACGGTTGTGCCTGACTCGACCTGTCTTCACTTCTTTTTCACGTGCTACTGCCCAACCCAACTATCTGCCCAACTATCTGCACTGCACATTCGCTCAGAAAACACCCGACTCCCACATTCCATTCGCTCAGTTGTTCAACTTTAGAAACTTTCCCACAGTGTGGGTGCATGGCCTGCACATTTTGTGTGGCCTGTAACTCGACCGTGACTGTGCCTGAATGTGAACCAAAGTATTGTCACTACTAGTTGATTTTCCTAAAAATGTCGTTCTTCATCCCTTTTTCGTTGTCTGTGATATATTATTTACTTTGAACTGTTGGATGGTTTTAAAAGTCCCCATGCCATGTTTTACTTATACCCATGTCACAGTCCCCCTTTCGGAAAAGGGGTAGTGACTCTTCATGAGTCGTCCCGCTCCAACACATAACGCGTCGACCTGCCATGTATAACTTGGCCAACACTCCATATAAATTTTCCATTGCAATGTTTAACTGTTAGTTGGTCGCTTAGGTCACTCGGGTCACCTGGGTCGGCTTGGTCACCGGTGCCCGATGCACCTAGCTCACCTATCTCGTCGCACTGGTCTGCTCATCCAATGAATGCACTTCCAATCGCATGACTCGCTTTCCGCCCACATGAATCGCATGCCTGCTATGGGCGCGTGCCCGCCTAGCACCTCGCTCACCAAAATGCACGACTTCGTCTACCACTACATGACTTGCCCAAGAGGTGGGTGCTCACCAAAATGGTGCACCCATCACACTTCTCTGTCACACATGCCCGAGTTGGCTAATGTGGGAGCTCATCGCACATGGGTGTTCCCACTACAACTCGGTCACATATGACTCCAACTCGTGGGAAAAATTCCTCCGCAACTATAAATAAGGTTGGCATCCTTGACAACTCTATCATCATCATCGTAAAGTGTCTCTAGCTCCAACATATCCAATATGTCCATGCTTCGCATCTCTACTCCATAATCCCACAAACCACCAAGGTTCATGACTCAATATATATGGATGGATAGGCCTCCTCAATCCATGATCATCAATCACATCTGTTCTAATCTCCACATGCTGCCTCCATCATGGAAAGTCAATCTCTCCAACTCAAGCTACATGTTATCACTACAACATATGCCTCATCATGTATCATCAATATCATCATGTAAATATTCTTCCAATATACTCCAACATAAATCAACATATATGAATACATGTCTCCAACATAAATCTGCACACTTCTAGCCCCCATGACTCGAAATAATCACATGATCAGTCCAACCATACGCTCTCACCATAAGAATGCACCTCCTCATTCCATCCGTTAGTCGTTTCTCCTACATCTTGTCACATCATCAACTCAATCAAGAATCCATCCCATCAAAGTAAGCCTTTTTTAGGTCCATGAAGTAGTCTCCATCTCATCTGCAACATGTTTTCCAACAAGTGTCAAGTAAGCCATATACAGGTCCAAGAAGTATCCTCCATCGTCTCTCCAATATGTTTTCCATGATGCTAATCCATGTGTTATATGTGGTCATGTACCAAAGTAGCCACATCCATCCAAGCATCATCCATTAATGTGTGAGGGACCTTTCCCTAAAGGCCCCTTTGTGAGGGTGGTGCAATCCTTCCTATGTCATTAAGGCACTGCACACACCCACCTCCAAAGGCCCACTTCAAAGCAAGGGCCAGAAAGCTTCCTCCCTGACTCTCATCCACCCAAGTATCATACTTATGTTGATTCCTCAAGTACTCATGTATAACATCAATCTCCTCCTGAGTACATCTAATCTTTCCAAGCTTCTTCCTTTTCAATTGAAAATCATATATGCCCATAACATATCTACAATAGTCCATAATGTCAGTTGGGTCTCTACCTGCATAATCCTTCCCTGGGCCTACATTATAAGAAGCACTCGGCCCTCGGGCCTCCTCTCTCCACAACATCATCCTGGTGAAGATCCCTGGTAGTAGTCTCAACTGCATGTCTGAGAAGTGAAGTAAACCTTCTACCTCCATCCTTATTTTCTTTCATGGCTATTGCAACAAGGTCAGTCATGCACTTCTCCTTTTTTGTTTGAGTCATACATCTAAGTTTCTCCTATTCTACATAGTCATGTCTCACATTAGGGCCCTTCTCATATAGAACCAATGCAGTAATCCTTGGTTGATATCCAAAGAGAATCTTCCTTGTCATAGGAAAAATCATGGTCTTCCCTCCAGCTGTAATCAAGAGTATATCATGGTCCACCATTGGTATGGATTTTGTTGCAACTATAAAGTATTTCCCCAACACTATAGCATGATCATCGATGTCAATAACTCTCAAATTCATCTTTCCAAACCATGAGCCTACTCTCATATCTTTGTTCTTCAAAACACCAACCACAACTTTCATACCATAATTGATTTCCTTGAAAGGACTCAACTCTTTCTCCATTCCAACCTTCTTCTTCCTAAAAGATGAAGTTGCCTTCCAACTAAGGAAACTGAGTAGCTCTAGTGTCCACCAAAGCTACAAACTTATTTCCATGTATGGTTACCTACACAAACCTCAATTCCAAGTAACTTTCATCTTCCATTGGTTTAGTCCTGCGACTACTCTTTGCAACTTTCTTACTTAAGTCCACTTCAGAGGTGTCTTTCGACTAATTCTTCGACCTAACAGTCCTCTTAGTGTATGTAATCTCTCCATGTGGCTCACTCAAACAATCTGATTCAGTTCCAACCTGATTCCCATCTAGCTTCACATGTTGTTCAAGTGCCCTAATCTGACATAGATTGACCTCCTCCACTCGAAGTGCCCCAATCCTCTGCAAGTCATCCTAAATATCTTAGTATCATTCCCGAAGTTTGTCAATGTATGAAGTTTCATCATCTTCTATAACAACAGGTTTATGATCAAGAAAGTCCCTCTTGATCTCATCTTCAAGTCCCTTGACTTTTTCTTGCAACTTGGCACTTTCCTCCCTTAAGCGAACTCTTTCCTCCATGAGTTCTTGGATTCTTCGGTTACCATGTTGTATCTTCTCTTCAAGTTATTCAAGTTCAATAGACCTGCCATGAAGATTTTTCAAGGATTTCCACACCTCCACTATTCCATCTCCAATATGCCCCAAGTGTTCCCACTCTTTCACAAGAGCTTCATAGTGTTGTTTATTCTTTTCCTTCCAATAACTTGTCATGTCATCAAGATTTTGAAAAGCTCTCAAACTTGCCATCTTCACCATTTTAGCTTCGACACTAACCATGTTCTTGCCCCTATTCAACCTCATAATGTCTTACTGAGACCAACTAATATAATTCCAAGCTTCAATACCTCCTGCAAGCCTGCAAATATATTCTCACTTCTTGGATAATCAACACAACTCGACTCACCCTGAATCAACCTCTGATACCATCAGTCACGGCCCTATACTTGTGGTTCTCTTTCAACCACATATAGTGGGTGCGACACTACTACACTTTTTATTTTCATCAATACTTAAGTGCATAGACTACGCCTAACTTCAACACTTAATAAATTTTCCAAACAAGTGTTCTTAAAAATGAAGCAGAATAACTTTAATCTTTAATATTTAATCTTTCACAATTAAAAATTAAAAAATCATCACAAGTACGTCCATACATACTTGGGAGGGGCAACTCCCGAAAAATTCTTCCCAATAATAAATAAAATTGTTCAACAATGTATAATTTACAATAATTATACAAGTTCACCAAGTTTGTGCAGCCACCTGCACACCTTGCCAAGTTTACCCAAAAACCATGCTTGAGTTGTGCAATCCTACCACTCATCTGCACATCAATATGCTGGAAACCCCAAATTTTCCTTCAAATGAAATTTTGAAGCTCTTCCTGAAAGTCGTGCAGCCTGAGTCACTCGGGTCACTCCCTACACGTGTCTTGCCCGACCTGAACCGTTGTCATGCAGTTGGGTCACTCGGGTCACTTGTTGCATGTGGTCGTGCTCGACTTGACTTGTTCGCACTTCTTCTACACACACTATTGCCCAGCCCGACTAGCTGCCTAACTATCTACACTGCACCTTCGCTCGGCAAACGCCCGACTCCCACAGTCCGCTCGCTCGGTTGTTCAACTTCGACAACCTTCCTGCAATGTGGGTGCATGGCTTACATGTTCCGTGCAGCCTGCGACCCGACTATGACCCTGCCTGAACATGAACCCAAGTCTTGATGTTGCCCATCAGTTTACCTACTCCCTTTGTTCTTCGTCCCTTTCTCACTTTCTACGATATGCTATGAACTCCGAACTGTTGGATTATATTAAAACTCCCCACGTCATGTTTTACTTATACCCATGTTGTGGTCCCCCTCTCGGCAAAGGGGTCGCAACTCTTCATGAGTCATCCAGCTACCCACATAATGAGTCGTCCTGCCATGTATAACTCAACCAAAACTCCATATAAATTCGCCATCGCAATGTTTAACCGTCGTTTGGTCGCTCGAGTCACTCGGGTCACTTGGGTTGGCTCAGCCACCCATTCAACGTGCCCAACTCGCCTAGCTCATCGCATCGGTGTGCCCATCCATCGAACACAATTCCAACCACACGACTCGCTCAGCGCCGACAAGACTCGCCCTCTCGCTCACCGCACTTACCAAAACACATGACCTCATCCGCTGCTACATGACTCACCCAAAGGGTGGGCGCTCGCCAACATAGCACGCCTGGCGTACTTCTCCATCGCACATGCCCGAGTCGGCTAATACGGGTTGTCATTACACATGCCTGAGTTGGCTAATACGGGCTCTCATCGCACATGCCTGAGTTGGCTAATACGGGCTCTCATCGCACATGGGCGCACCCGCTACAACTTCGTTGCATATGACTCCAACTCGTGGGCATGACACACACTGTTTATTTTTCGCACTAGCACCTTAGGCCAACAAAAAAATATTTATCACCTTCTAGAGAATTCAAGAATAGAGCCCATAAAATGCTTGCATGCAACATTTAGCTCTCACAACCTAGAGGGAGAGATAACCCTCACACAAGGTCCAATCTAACAAAGTTCTAAGGATCTGCAAATCCTTAATTGCATCACGCATCGGAAGGCGTTGGATGGGCCGCCCACTTGCCTTGGCCCTTCTCATTTTAATGATGAGTTCGATCCCTATTCAGATCATTACCAACTTCACACCCCAATCAGGGGGATTTTAATCATAAATTAAAAATATTAAAAAAAAAAAATTAAGAATATTTTGCACTCACACTTAAGCCTTTGTGTAACACAGTTTTTTATTTTAATATACTAGACATTGTAATTTTTTATATTAGATATTGTATTACAAATAAATTCTTTGCCACTCATGACATACATACTTCAGATTAATTCGATTTTTTACACATAAAAATTCTACCATAGATTATTTGTTTTCCACTGAATTAGGATGAGTATAGATCTAAAGTTAAATAATTAGCTTATCACAATAACTAGTTTTTTTATATTATTTATTTTATTTATATAGTATATATACATGATTTAATATAAAGATAATAGACATTGTAATTTCTCCTTATTTGGTCTTATAAACTAAAGATGGAATAAAATGTGCACAAGCATATTTCAATAAACTCTAAACTTTTGTAACAAACGATGATGTTGGGGCTGATATTTCATCCAGAATTATGTATGCACCTCCCTCTATTTTGCTCCAAGTTTATCTAGTCCATTAATTACTTTTATTACTTCCTTTAGCATTCAAATGTGTTTCATTTAGATTTATGAATTTGTTCAAGCATTCAATAATTGTTATCCATTACTTATTTTTTATGTATATTTTATTAATTATTAGTTAAATATAGTTATCTTAGGTTTATTAATGTGGAAGGGCATGATCAAAGATCATGCCTCTTCGCCAAATGACACCATAAGGCTATATTTAAAGCCTTGGTGATCCCTACTTGTAATCATCTCATCTTTTATCAATAAATAATATATAATTATCAATTTTACCAGATTTTTTACACTCCATTGGTATCAGAGCAGTTTCTCTTCAGGATCTGTGTGATCACCAAGAATTAAGGAATTACAAGAATTCCAGAATTGCAGATTTTTTTTAATCAAGTGCTTGTGGGCAGCATTTGTTTAAAAAATAAATAAAAACAAAAAAAATCTGCAATCTCCTCTTACTTCGGCCTTTGGCCGTCGCCCTGCACTATTCCCATATGATAAGTCCTCCCCATAACCCTTCTACCCGTGGCCTTTTTCCCAGCCTCATGGCCTACCTTCCCCTACAGCCTATTCGCCTATCTCCCTCTCAGCTTAACCCAGTCACCATCTACCTCGCTCATGAGCTCTCCCCTCTCCCTCGAGCTACCTTACCCCTCACCCTTTCCACCTGCGCACGCACAGATCTACCCACCCCTCGCTCAACCCACCCCTCACTCAACCTCCCTCGGTCTACCTCCTTCCCGCCGTCTCTGCCTCACCACCCTCCTCTCCGCCCTCAACCTGACCCCTCTACTCGCACTTACCACCCTTCGCTCCCCCGCCCCCTTTCTCTGCCTCTCCCCACTCGCAGCTCCCTCACTTTATCCACCCACACCCCCCCCCCCCCCCCCGGCTCTCAACAGCGCCCTCCCCTTTCACCTTCCTATGATACCCTCCTTCCCACGCTCAGAATCTGCTACCCCCCAACACTTCCCTTCCGCCTACCCACTACTGCCCCACCTCCTTTGCCGTTCCCTGCAGTCAACTTCCGACCACCGCAGTGACCTTCCGCCGGCTTCTCCGACCCCTTCTCTGTCTTCCCTACCGTCGGTTGGTTCTATCCGATCGCTCCCCTGCCTATACATCCCTCGACATCCACTTCTGCCACCCGAAAATTCATACTCTATCATGAGCCATTATCACTAACAATTAGTTATATAGTTAATCAACAATATAATTATTAAAAAAAATTATATAATTATTATTATTAAAAATAATAATAATAATAATAAGAATTATTATTATTATTATTATATAAAAAAAGGGAAAAAACTGGCAGAAAAATATTCAACACTGCATACACATTCAATGCCTTCATCAATGTCGATGGCCGAATTCCAAAAAAAATTGGTGGATCTTGAAAAACAGATCAATAATAATTCCGATGATATCGACAAAAGATTAGTCGATCTTGAAGGTACAGTTGCAAGAAGCTCCAACGATATCAAAAAGGTTCAAGATATAACGAATCGAATAGAAAGACAAATGTGGCTAAATCATCATGAGGCCACAGAAAAGCATAGCAAAGCAATGAACAAGATGACAGAACTCTTCGATAAGCTATAATTATATAATTATTATTATTAAAAATAATATGATAAAAATAATAATAATAATTATTATTATTATTAAAAATTATATAATTATTATTATTAAAAAAAAATTATATAATTATTATTATTATATAAAAAAAGGGAAAAAACTGGCAGAAAAATATTCACCACCGCATACACATTCAATGTCTTCATCAATGTCAATGGCCGAATTCCAAAAAAAATTGGTGGATCTTGAGAAACAGATCAATAATAATTCCGATGATATCAACAGAAGATTAGTCGATCTTGAAGGTATAGTTGCAGGAAGCTCCAACGATATCAAAAAGGTTCAAGATATGACGAATCGAATAGAAAGACAAATGTGGCTAAATCATCATGAGGCCACAGAAAAGCATAGCAAAGCAATGAACAAGATGACAGAACTCTTCAATAAGCTAAATGATAAGATAGATAAGTTAAGTCAGAGACAACCACCAATATTCCCCAATATGGAACATAATCAATAGAAAAATTCAACAGATTCAGGGAATTCAGAAGAGCATCACGAAAAAACTGATTCCCCACATCATCACGAAGATAGTAATGCAGATTTTCAAAACAAGAAACTTTGGAATGCTTTTTCTAATCAATATCCCCTTCTCGTTCCACTGTTAGCATATCATCGAAAAGCAAAAGTCGAGCTACCCAAGTTTGACGGTAATGAAAAAAACAGCGTTGCATGGCTTAACAAAGCCGAAGAATATTTTGAGATTTATGAAATTAATAGTGATGACGAAAAAATTAATCACGCTTCCATGAAAATGGAAGGAGAAGCGTATAATTGATATATGTGGTGGAAAAAGACGACGTTTGCTATTAGTTGGACAAAATTTAGGGATGCATTTTTTAAAATATTTCAAAGTATAAAAGAAGAATTTTTTTTTTTCAACATTCATCAAATTATGCCAAAAAGGAGATGTGGATGAGTACACTCGAGAATGGGAGACCTTGGCAACACGAGTACCTGGATTGTTAGAATCTCGTCTAATCCAGTCTTTAATCTCAAGACTTAAAATCCATATACAAGAAGAGCTTGAACTTCACGACATTACATCGGTAAAAATAGAAAGGCAAAAAGCAAAAGTTGCTGAAAAGAAATTTGAAAGGTTATATTGGTCAAAACCAGAAAAAGTATATTCAAGACAAAGATTTCCTCAATCTGAAAATATAGATAACCCAAAATATATCCCACCCCATCTTCGTGAAGAAGATTAATCTAACATGGAAATACAAAGGATGAGAGAGGGCAAGTGCAAACGTTGTGGCAAAAAGTGGGACCCTAAGCACATATGTGCTAATGGAAAAGCAAAAAATCTATAGAGTTGTGAAGCAACTGATGACACTAACAATAATGATTCACATATAGAAGGATTAGAAGACACCTTAGAGTTCTCTCCAGAAATTGATGATGAAACCATTCCACAAGTGTCATTATCAGCTATGACAGGCATATCACAACCTCAGGCCCTAAAGTTAAGAGGACATATCAAGAACAACAACGTAATGGTGCTCATCAACACTGACAGTACCCACAATTTTCTAGATTCAACCATGGCGAAAAGACTCAAAATCTTTAACTTCCCCATGCCTAATATGAAGGTAATGGTGGCCGATGGTAATAAGATTCAGCAAGTAGGGAAATTCCATAAGGTCAAACTACAGATAAAAAAACTTTAATTTACAATCTCCATTCTACACCGTCCCATTACGAGGAGTCGATGTGGTCTTAGGAATTCAATGGTTACAAACTTTAGGTACTTATTCTGCAAACCATCAGAAGCACTTTATAATCTTTGAGTGGAAAGGGTAGAAGCACAAGTTGTATGGTTTCCAAGCCCCAAGAAATCAAGTCGTATCTTAATCTTAGATGACGAAGATGATTCGAAAAGGAGCGCCAGCCTCTATAATACAATGTCATCAGTTAGAAATGTTATCTACAAAAAGGAACCACGAAGAGTCGCCAAAAGTACAAGGATGTGTTCAGAAACATGAAAAAGTATTCCAAGATCTACTCATAAAAGTGCCTCCCGATAGGAAAATCGAGCATAAAATAGAAGTCAAGGCAGGATCACACCCTCTTAACGTCAAGCCTTATCGTTACCTGCCTCACCACAAAACGGAAATTAAGAAGATCATCCAATACTTTTTAACAATGTGGGGTCATACCCAAAAGCAAGAGCTGCCTCTCGAGACAACCCAAGCATTCGTCAACAGTGTTCATCATTACGTATGCTTTGAGGAGAAAGCATCTTTAAGAGAGGGGCAATGTTATGTATATTTTATTAATTATTAATTAAATATGGTTATCTTAGGTTTATTAATGTGGAAGGGCATGATCAACGATCATGCCTATTCGCCAAAGGACACCATAAGGCTATATTTAAAGCCTTGGTGATCCCCACTTGTAATCATCTCATCCTTTATCAATAAATAATATATAATTATCAAGTTTACCAGAGTTTTTACACTCCATTATTACATAAGAGGTAGCTACTAATTAACAACACTACATATTACACTTGTTTTATTACTTAATTTATTTTTTATTTTATATAATTTTGATCCAGTAAAAATGTTTACAAAACAACACATTATAGCATCTTTTCCATATTAGACTAAAGAACGCCTCTCAACATAAAAAGTAGCTAGTGATCGTTGTCCAACGATCATGCCTCTTCGCCAAAGGACACCATAAGGCTATATTTAAAGGCTTGGTGATCCTCACTTGTAATCATCTCATCTTTTATCAATAAATAATATATAATTATCAAGTTTACCAGATTTTTTACACTCCATTATTACATAAGAGGTAGCTACTAATCAACAACACTACATATTACACTTGTTTTATTATTTAATTTATTTTTTATTTTATATAATTTTGATCCAGTAAAAATGTTTACAAAACAACACATTATAGCATCTTTTCCATATTAGATTAAAGAACGCTTCTCAACATAAAAATTAATAAATTATAATTTTAAATTATTAATCTTTATAATTTAAAGATTATAAAACCTTAGCAAACTTAAATGCATTTTAAAATTTGAAAAATCTATACATTAAGATCCTACCAATACCCAAATATATTTATATATATATAATCCAAAATATATATATGATTGGGATAAGAAACATTAAACACACGGATTTGGATAGAAAACTTTAAACACTATTTGCTCACCAATAATCTAATACATATAGTTGATTCTGGAATAAAAAAACAAAATGTCACTTCGTTGGACAACGCCTGCAAGTGGCTATAATTCTACGCATTGAGCAGCCTGCCAGTGGCCATAATTCTACGGTAGTGGATTCTCAATAAAAAACCAAAATGTCAATTCGTTGGAGAACGCCTGCCAGTGGCCATAATTCTACGCATTTGAGCTGCACAACGCCATGTTGACAACAATGTGTGATAGTTCAGAAATTTGTTTTTAACAACAATCTGCCATATTTCAGAAAATGTCATTTTGCGTAAAGTTGCTTTCTTTCTTCCCCAAGTGGCCATAATTCTACGCATTTGAGCCGCACAACGCCATGTTGACAACAATGTGTGATAGTTCAGAAATTATGAATCATAATTTGTTTTTAACAACAATCTGCCATATTTCAGAAAATGTCATTTTGCGTAAAGTTGCTTTCTTTCTTCCCCAAGTGTCCAGGAGAACATATTGAATGTATTGTTTTGTCTTTTCAGGATTGTAGTTTTGCTATGTTAGATCACGTTAGTGGTATCAGTTTTCTGGATCGCAGGCATTCAGTTTGATTTGGACAATGGCTTATATGTAATAATTAAATCTGCTGCCTGTTTGTCGTTTAATTAGTTTGGGTTTTATGTAGTTGCTATGTCAGGATTTGGGGGGAAAAAGAAAAAAGGTCAGGATTAGGAGATAAGTTAAAATATGTAATAATCCAATCAGGGAAAATTTTGAACAAACCTTCAGAAGATGTACCTATGTTATTTTTAATATATGGTATTTTTTTCTCTCTGAAAAAAAGGAGTGTCCACTTGACTTAAAAGCATAAAATAGTTCATTTCCTTTCTCTGCTCTCTGATTCGAAACTGCACTTAATTGAAAGATTTAACACCAAGAATCTTAAAACCTGATTAGTTACTTAGGGATGATCTCGGAAAATTAAAGTTCATGAATTATATAAATTTTACAATTTAAATTTATGATTCTAAAAAATATTTGTCAAATATTGAATAAAATTAATTTGAAAATATATCAAACAAATCAATTTAAAGTTTACATTGTGTAGCATAAGGTATACACACATGTTTTATCTCAAAAAATTATATTTTTTCAAAAAAAATTACAAGTTTTAATATAAAAAGAGATTAAATATATATAAATCTGTAAACTTTAACAATTAAATCAACATTGAAAAACAATAAATCACCCTCTCTTATGCTCAAATTTATAGACACTTTCCAATAATGCAATTTTTTTATTATCAATAGACACTTTCTAATAATGCAAATTTTTTTCTTTAAACCATAAATCAAAATGAAATATAATTTAGATGAATGACTTACTTAACGCACTTGAATCCCAAAAAAATGCTATCTAATATAATGCAGTGCGAAAACCCCTCAATACTCAAATACAAAGAATGAAGAGAGATCTACTTGAATGGTTCATGAGTCACAATACTTGCTAAGGTTTTGCAAATGGGGTAACAAGCTAAGCGGGCTTGATTGTGGGGAAAACTCCACAGTTAAACGTGCTTGAGTCAGAAGAGATCTAGGATGGGTAACCTCCTGGGAAGTCCTGGTTTACGGGTGCGAGCCCTGGAAGTGATGATTGACACTATGTGATTCATTTCACTAGTTTGAATCCCACTTCTTCACCCCTGGGAGCATCACCCGATGCAATGAGTGTTAAATGGACTATTCAAAAATCATGAGAAATTAGTCAGTTACGACTACCTCTCATGGAAATGATCATAAATGAATGACTTACTTAACGCAGTTGAATCCCAAAAAAATGATAACTAATATAATGCACTGCGAAAACCCCTCAATACTTAAATACAAAGAGTGAAGGGAACTCTACTTGAATGGTTCATGAGGCACAATACTTGCTAAGGTTTTGTAAATGGGGTAGCAAGCTAAGTGGGCTTGATTGTGGGGAAAGCTCCATAGTTAAGCATGCTTGAGCCAGAGGAAATCTGGGATGGGTGACCTCCTGGGAAGTCCTGGTTACTGGGTGAAATTCCCTGACGTGATGATGACACTATGTGATTCATTTCACTAGTTTCAATCCCACTTCCTCACCCTTGTGAGCATCACCCGATGAAATGAGTGTTAAGTGGACTATTCAAAAATCATGAGAAATTAGGACTACCTCTCATGGAAATGGTCATAGATGAATGACTTACTTAACGCAGTTGAATCCCAAAAATATGATATCTAATATCAAATATATAGACACTTTCCAATAATGCATTTTTTTTTTGTCAATAGACACTTTCTAATAATGTAATTTTTTTTCTTTAAACCATAAATCAAAACGAAGTATGACAATATCAATCGGGGTGAATGGTACTATGATCACGCAAAAACAATAAATCACCCTCCCTTCATGCACACATATATAGACACTTACTAATAATGAAATTTCTAAGTATTTTAAATGAACACGAAGTATGCAAATATCAGTTGGGGTGAATGGGACTATGATCACCTTAATCCTCACTTATTTCAGGACAACAATATTGCAGCCATTGGCTCCCTCCCACAGTTCCAAGAGATTGCATGACGTTACCATTGCAATTACTATCAAGGACTTTGGGATATGTTAGTCTTTAAACGATCGTGAAGGCCAAACTTCTTAATCATATCGCTTGATTTTTGGAGATATGTTTCCCAGACATAGATGGAAAATAATCTATGGAGTAGGGCTGACTTGAAAAATTATTGGAGATATGTTTCCCAAGAAGAGATGGAAAATAATCTATGGAGCAGGGCTGACTTGAAAAATTATGTTGAAGGTAAGATCAATATACTTGATAAGCAACCAGATGGTTGTTGAATAAAAGAGCTATAGAAATTGTAAAATAGTACAATTTCTACCTTAAGGATATCAACTACATATGTTTTCTTTCAAGAAGGCAAGTTTTGAATATTCGCAAACATATTTCTGGTTTCAAGTTAGGTGAGGATCATACTCCTATTAAAGGTATGTTATTATATTTCATAATTATTAAAACCATCATTTATTGCATGGCAAAATATACAAATTATAAGATTTTAGTATAAATTTATTTTCATTTTTTTGTAAGCTTGGAAATACTACATCTTTATCATGTCCAATATATCACCCGAGTGGTGACTTGACATCAAGGAGTGCCTTAACAAAGCACCGAATCACCATCTATCCAATACCTCATGGACATTTATTTTAATTATTTTTATTTATATCTAATTTATATATATATATATTTTTAGGTTTGGCATGACATTTTCATTCATTCATTCTCAAAAAGCAGGTCACATCCATGAAAGATGTTTAGTGGCCTCAACCTTCCCATTGGGAAATCAGGTTTGTTGGTCACCGAATCACATTGTATGCCATACAAAATATCAATAACTTAAGACTGCCAAAAAAACTCTTATATGATTAAATGTTTGAAACTAGTTTTCACCTAAAAAACTATAATAGGTACTACTAACCAACATATACTTCAGGAAATTAAACAAAATAAGGAGTTGTCATACCTAAAATAACAACTACTCATCAGGGGACTCCACAAGATTTGGGTGCTTAACACTGGATCTTGGTAATTCTGATTGGGGAAGGCATGAAATGTGCTTCTCAATATGACCAAGATGAACATTATGTTGTTGGATTTGAAATTGGACATTTGAAATTCTTTATGAATTTCCTAGAAACCTAGATCAGATTTGACAGAGTCTGCAAGAGAGGTCATAATAGCTATGGCCATAATACTTTTCATCAGACAGTAGAGATAGAAAGTCTGTTTGTACTGGGTGGTGCGGCTGCGAGTGTGTCTCGGACCTGGAACTACGACTTGTCAGTCTTCTAACTGCACTTCATCTTTTTCCCGCTGATTTAATTTTTCTTCCCATGTTGATATCATTTGTTTTACCTAGCTTGGGGTGCCTATATTATATGTCTGGGCTACCTCACTGATAATATGAGAATTAGATATGAGGTTGCTTCTATTCGGTGGTCGAGCGGAGGAAGAACCCTAATCTCCACGATTCCCTGACTTTCAACTACGACTTTGACCCCCATTTTCAGATGAACTAGCACCAGGGAAAGGACGATCCATTTTGATTAGAAACCAATCAATAAAACTAAAAAATGACAACCAAACAGG
Source organism: Pinus albicaulis (assembly GCA_034641835.2). Classification (NCBI taxonomy): domain Eukaryota; kingdom Viridiplantae; phylum Streptophyta; class Pinopsida; order Pinales; family Pinaceae; genus Pinus; species Pinus albicaulis. Next base: position 86,696,721 of record CM076573.1, read on the forward strand.
CCGAGCCACAATTCAGGACCAGACCATCTGCTCGCGGGAAAAGTGGTTACAAAAGTTTTGAACACAGTTACATAAAATAAAATCAAGAATCAAACTTCTTTAGGCCTAAGCCTTACATCTAAACTTAAATTCAGAAACGACGGCCATTTCCGCCACTCAATTCTGATAACCAACACCTCGTGCTCAATTAGGCCAATAGATAAAGAGAATACAAAGATAGTTTATCACCTCGAAAGGGAGGTGCCACAGAGCATCTCCATGAGCCGAATACCATTGAAAACCACACCATAACCATAATAAATCTGATAGGGGGAATATTTAAAGTTTATTCTCTTGCTTAGGGCCAATAAATCACGAAGATATCCATCACCATCAGGACTACAATCCTTCAACCGAAGACTACTAACCCGAAATTTACCATACATTCCCATTTGAGAAAATAGAATACCAAAGAAAATGGGCATCGGCATAGAAAAAACACACGCAACATAAAATGAAATCACATAAACTTTCACACTTTTTGGGAAACCCCCTTTCTCACGATATTCAATTCGCAGATATTGTCAAGAAAATTGCAAGAGACATTTGAGCATTGAGCAAGTCGCAATTGAGGAGGGGAGAAAAGCAAAATAACATACCCGATTTTTCATGCCATGAACCAGAGGTTGGTTAGGTCCCGAGAGAAGAACCTCTCGACCTTTCTTGCAAATAGAGGATTGATAGCTAAGAAAATGCGCTTACCACCAAAACCGAACTCCAAAATAAAATAATTGCATTAATGGGACACCATGCCCTCCCCACATGGAGTTTAAGAGCCCTGCAACTCGTCATTTCAGCATTAAACCTTCCCATGTGCTTTGCCACCCCACTATCATGATTTCACATGTGAGGGAAAGTGTCAGGACCTTGAGTTGTAGAGACATGCAACGAAGTTATAGCAAGTGCACCCATGTGTGACGAGCACCCATATTAACTAACTTGGGTATCTGCGATGACATGGGGGCGACACTTAGAGATGTGCAACCAAGTTGTAGCGGGTGGGCCCATATGCGACGGGCACCCCTGCTAACCAACTTGGGCACATGTGCGATGAGCATGTCGTGTTGGCGATCACCCACCCTTGGGTGAGAGGTGTAGTGGCGAGCGAGTGTTGTGCAGATGGTGAACATGATGGGGGAGCCAGGAGGGCGTGCACCCATAGTGGGCAGAGTCGTATTGGAAGGCACGTGCAGAAATGGGTGCATTGGTGACTCGATAGGCGAAGTCAGGAATTGGGTGCAATGGGCACTACACCGGTTTACGAAGTCAGGTGCGACGGGTGTGGGAGACACGAGATGAACTAGGTGAACCAAGCGACTTGAGCTACCCGCAAACATGTTGGAGAGTGGAAACAATGCATGCACACTTGAGTGATGGCGAAGCAAGTAGTTTATAGCATGAGTGGATTGGTCGACGTGTTAATTAGTGTGCAGGCCGACTGGTTCATATGAGAAGGCCAACGCATATGCCATGACGTTTCGACTCGTGTAGAGTCATGACCTGGCCTTGGACGAGACCGCATGTTACCATATAAACATGGCAGAAATGTGTTCAAGGGAGGAATGAATTCAAGAAAGGATCAACCAAGAGAAAAATGAACAATGAGTTGGAATTCTAAGCAAGGGAAATTCAGTGAAGGGGAAGCTATAGGCATATGGAAAAAGCACAAGGCCGAAGTACACCAACCTGTGATAATTCAGGGTTTCTGTGGATTTAGACCAGTGGGCCCAATCGTGTATTTCGACACATGGTAGCTGCAAAATATTTATGCCAAGTCAGGTCTGCTCCCAGGGCATAGTGACCCGCGGCACGACAGAGGCAAGACCGTTGGGTGGAATGGAAGGCGTGGGAATTTTGCGAAGTTTGAGTAAGGCGCGTGTAGAGTCATGCAAGTTGTGACCCACGTTGCATGAAAAACAAAGTGGTTCGGCAGACCATGACCCGCCATGAACGTAGTGAATAGGAAATCTGTAGAATGACCCAAGGGCCTACAGCAAGTGAACAACGTGACCCAACAACGTGCAGGAGGGTCAGCCTCTGCACGATTTTGGGCAGAAAGATTGTAAACTTGGAAAATATGTAAGGAAAGTATGTAGGCTGATTTTTAATGAAGCTGATTAGTTGAAATTTTTATTTTGATTATAAAACATTGATATTGGGAAAACTCATTATTTAAGGGAGTTGCCCCTCCCTTGTATTTATGGGCATACATTGATGGTGAATTAATGTTTATGGTTTATGTTTATTTATGCTGGATAATGATGAATACTGGAAGATATTAACTAAGTGTTGAGTAAAGGCATAGTCTATATACTTGAGTAGCGATAAAAATAAAAGTGTAGTAGTGTTACACCCGCTATAAGTGGTTGAAAGAGTATCACAAGTATAGGGTCATGATAATTTATTATTCAAGCTATGTTAATTATTCAAAAATAAGGAATACAGTTGTAGGGTTGCAGGTGGTATTGAAGATTGGGAATTTTATTAGTTGGTTTCAGTGAGACACATAGTAGCAGTTTGGTAGGGACATATTGCAGGGCCTAAGTTTAATGATAGTATGTGGTCTTGACTCAATCTCAAGAAAGACAAATGGAGGGTATAGTGGATTAAACTCAAGTTGTTCAGGCATCCAATGTAATCCTGATAGATGTCTTCATGGAGAGGTTTTTGGATCGTATGGATGAATTTGAAAAGGAGATGCATGCTCTGAAGGTCAAGAAGGAATATTTCAGGCTTGAGACTGTGAAAGGGAAATGCGATTATGATGCATTCGTGGTATGATATGAGTACACCGAATGACAGCTCGGGGAAACCTTGAAAGAAGTAAACTACTTTGAAGGGATAAGGGATCTTGGTATGGATGATATTTCCAAATCACTATAAAAGTTAAAGGAAGCTATGGATGATATGGTCGTATTAAAGAAAGCTATTGGGAAAGGAACTTGTGGAGGGACTGCTCATGTGAAGATAAAATAACCTGACTCATATGATGGGGTGAGGAATGAAAAGGCACTTGGAAACTTCGTATGGGATATGGAGCAATACTTGGACTAATTGGTTGTTCCTAATGAAGAAGCCAACGTGAATATAGTGGCTCAATTCTTGACGAAGGATGCGAAAATGTGGTGGAGAAGGAAGCTTGACCAGATTTCTCATGGTGAAGGAGATTATATCACTACATGGGAAGAAATGAAAGAAGCTTTGCAGGGTCACTTTATTCCACAATATGAGACATGGGATGCAAGAACTACAATTAAGTACATTAAACAAATTGGAAGTTTTCAACAGTATCAAAGTTAATACCAAAGTACGATCTTGGAATTACTAAACATGGCGGAGAAAGACAAGGCTTTCAAATTTATTACTGGGTTAAAACCTTGGGCATGCAATGAGGTGAAGAGGAAAAATTTCAAGACATTGGAGGAATAATTTGATGTAGTTGATAGGCTGATTGAACACGATTATGAGGGGACTGAGAAGAAGAAGAAGAAACCTAAAAAACCGAAAGAAAAGAAAAAAAAGGAAGAAACTTCAAGATAAAATTTCAAGTCAAAGATGAATAAGCCCTTGAAATGTTGGTTGTGCGGAGAGGACCACACGGTGAAGAATTTTCCTTCAAGACCGAAGTTGGTTGCGATGGTACAATGTGAAAAGAAGAAGAAAGAGGAACCAACGGTTGGGACTATGCAAGTATTGGGAGTTGTACCAGTTGTGGAAATTGTCCCTAGATGTGATCCTGAGAGAAACAAACTTGAGTATGTGAACACGAGGATTGGGAAAGACACACTACTCACTATGGTTGATAGTGGTGCAACTCACAAATTCATTGGGGAGGCTACTGCCAAGAAATTTGGATTGAAGTTCAAACGAATCCAAGCTCGGATGAAAGTAGTTAATTCACCACTAGATTATGTCATTAGTATTGCTGAGAAGACACCAATTCATGTTAGGGATTGGCATGGAGATGTGGACGTCATGGTAGTACAGATTGATGATTATGAGGTTGTGCTTGGGATGGAATTTTTTAAGCAATTTGAAGTTATGATGGTATCACATCTGAAGAAGGTGTTCATTTATGATGGCAAGGAAGATGATCCTATTGGTGTTCCTACCATAGGGGTTGATTCAGTCGGGTGTAAATTGACATCTATGAGTGTGGTAGACATAAAACAGGAAGAATAACTCCAAGAGATATTGAATCTTACAAAGGAAAAACTCGAGGAGCAGGCACAGGTTATTAGAGTATTTTCTGAGAGTTCTTGGATGTGACAAGAAGGCTAGAGACAATGGAAGGAAAATAAGATGCAGACCCAAGGATTCATGATGAAATTCGGGAAGCATACATGTATATATTGGAGGAGGAATATCCAGATAAGTGGATTGAGCTATTATATGAGGAAGGGGGAGAGCCTTTGTACTCCATTTCCTCCCCCTCTTCTTAGACTGACATCGGGATGAGGCACATTGTCTTTTTCTCAAGGTAGTGAGTTCTCTTGACATTATGAGAAAACAGTAGATCAAGATGAACACTTGATATCATGATTCTTTTACAATAATGATGATGTAGGGGGCATGTGTTCTTGTGGAGGCGATGTTACGATGTTGGGGGGGGGTCCAGCACATGATTTCTTGCAGAATTGTCGACCAATTTGAGACATGGAGAAGAACGAGAGTGATCACATCTAGATGTTGACACAATAATTTTTTCATTTAGAGCATATAATAGAGTTGGTGGCATGGACATGGGTATGTTGGAGCCAATGATACTTTGCGACAATAAGATGGTGTTTTCAAGGACGTTAACATTTTTAGAGTGGTGGAGGATCTCAAGAGCTTGAGTTGTGGAGATGTGCAACCAAGTTATAACGAGCATGCCCATGTGCGACGACTGCCCATATTGACTAACTTAGGTATGTTCGACGACATGGGGGTGACACTTGGTGATGTGTGATCAAGTTGTAGTGGGTGCGCCCATATGCGATGGGCACCCTTACTAACCAACTAGGGCACATGTGCGATGGGTGTGCCGTGTTGGCGAGCACCCACCCTTGGGTGACTCATGTAGTGGCAAGCGAGTGTTGTTCAGATGGTAAAGGCGACAGGGGTGTTAGGCGAGCGCGAACCCATAGCGGGTGTTATCATTTGTAATTTAAGAGATAGTGATAATAAGCACATATGATAACATCAAAACCACTTTGGAAGCTTGGATCTAGCCCTGCCATCCTCAGGGATCTCTCTGTAATATTTAACTTTGTTTTGTGTGAATTTTAGGCTAGTTATTAATGTCCTAGTTGTTTGTTTGATTTGGATTGTTGGTTGATTATATTTCTGTAATTCCATTGAGCTATGGAGTCTAAAAATTCACTGGATATGCATAAAATTTCAAACGAGTTTTGCAGGGCAAGCTAGGTTTCATTAACTGGATCTTTTTAGGATTTTAAGTGAATTATGGAAATAGAATAAATTTATAATTCAGTAGAAATTGAAGAGAAATGAAGTATTCTTCAATTTGACCTCAACATAAAACATGTGAATTTCAAACATCCAAAATAGGGTGTTCTGAATAACATATCCTATTCATCACAGTTTTAGTTATACAATTAAGATTTTCAGATATATAGAGAAAGGAAAACAATGAATAGCAAAATTACAGAAGAAATAACATCACAAGTGAATACACCAAATGAATCTTGCAAAAATGTCCCTGTATTATTGATGCTTCCAGCAACTTGGAAATTACAATGCTTATCAGAAATTATCTTCAATAATTAACCCTTAATATTTCGAACAGTGAATTATTTATACTAATTTCAAAAAGGATTTTTACAAAATCATTGTCTTCAACCGATAGTGTATTATTAGCATAATATCAAACAATAAAATATAATTGTTACAAAATAATAGGCTAGGGGGACAATTATCTAGAATGTTGGCACTGCTTTGGAGGAATCAATTACTGAATATACCTATTTCTGGGTTACGTTGGCCAATGTGTATGCTGACTATCTCCCAATTACTAATTATTCCTGTAACTCACAAATTTTATCCCATCGATCTTCATCTGGGATGGTCAACTTAATTACCTTGTGGTAAATCTCATCAAATTCTATTTATTTAGCAAATGTGGGTTTCACAATAAAAATATGATTTACTTCTAGATGAAGAAATCATTACTCATTGCTTCTAAAAACACTCTGCCTGTAATGTTGCCCTTAATGTTTGCAAATTTGGAACTATCCCTGGCAATCTCCTCCATTTTCTTAACATAATATTGATGAGTAATTAACTTATCATCAATCACAAATAAAGAAGGCAGTCCCTTATGTGTTAAAGTCTCAATTCTGGTAAAGAATATGCTAATTGTTATCTCTAGACTGTGGCACTTTTCTTCTAGTTGAACAACGAGATTATTATTAGTAAGAACTTCACTTCCAGAATAGTTTATGTCCTATTATATACTCCCAAATAATCCAATTCATATATGTTTTTACAGTTTAGAAACTTTATGATGTTGGTTTCTGTTATAGGCATTTATCCCAGCTCTTGCTTGATCTCTTTTATAACATCAATGGCTCTTTTTATTAACTCCTTTTGTTCAAAGATAATCTAGATGCAGGGCCAGATTTTCGCAATGGAGTTCATGATGTCTGACCATATGATTTCCTTGGCATGGGCCAAGGTTTGTCCTATTTCTGACTTCTGTAATATTTCTATAAACTTTTGAGCTCTTTATTCTTCTGTTGAATGAGAGGCTTCACTCCTTGTCCTCTGGTCTTGTAACACTTTAACCTGGTCCTACAGCTTCTTAATCTCTTATGTCTGGATGGACAAATTTTCAACTGCTCAACACCATCTGTTGTGTGTGTAGCCTCTGGAGTAGTAGTTATAGCTATAGGAAGGGTTGTAAGAGGAACAACATACAATGGAACGATGGATAACTTAGCAATCTACTCTTTTTCCTTGATCATTTTTTCCATCTCAGTATCCATTTGTCTTATTTGTGCATTTTTTTCCATGATGAGCTTCATCATGTTAGTCTTATGGGTTTTTGTTTCCTCAATATCCTTGGTAAGAGGATCTTTAGTAGCTGACAGTTTCAGTTGTTTTCTCAATGCTGCCATGTCAACATTCTTCTTTTTAATTATTTATTCTGTATCCTTCATATTTGAGAGATCATATCCAATCTTGATCACTAAATACTTTAAGGATTTAATCCTTGTATCCTTAGCAAGGGAAGATATCTTCTCCATTTTCAACTATGAATGGATTTTGGACAAGGAAACTTGCAATTTGGAAATATTCATAGTGGTATTAGTCAGAGTTGAAGAAACCATTTCACATGTCTGCTTATGCATCTCCATTTGATCAATGGGATGGATATCTTTTATATCGAATTCAAAGGTTGTCTTCTTGTAGTCATATGATGACTTCAGCTGTGGAATTTGGGCCTCAAGAAAGTCCATCTGCATCTTACCCTTTTCTGAATCAAGTACTGACAACAACCTACTTTGAGAACTGGAAGTTTGCTTCCAGAATTGGGCATAGGTGTTGTTCTTAAGGATTTCATTTTTTAGCTTTATCTCCCTTAACCTATCAAAAATTGTCTTTTGCTTCTCACTTTTGGGAACCTTAGTTGTTTTAATAGCTTGCTGCTAATCATGAGATATTAAAGAATTTTTGGGAGAAGTAGTGGATTGGCCACCTACTTGAGAAGAGGAAGGTGTTTCTTTACTGACCATAACAACTTCTTGCTTGGATTTTTTATCTTTATCAGATTTGTTCTTTTTCTGTACATTATCTTAAACTCTTTACCTGCACTTTCAATCACTGAAGGTGACTCTTCTTCTCTTTGCCTTTTCATTGCTTTTTCCTATGGGACAAGAGTCTATGAAGTGGATGTCGATACCTGTTGTTCCTCAGCCTCCTAAAATGTGTTTTCAACCTATTATAACTAGTTCATGTGTTTTTATATCTCAGGCCTTTGAGTATGTATGTAGGGAGTAGTTTTATTCTCTACTATCAACTTTGAAATGATTCCCAGAGGGTCATAGGACCAAGTGAAGCTCAGGCTGAAATTCATCTATTTTAAAATCTTATCTGCCTCCTCCCCTGCTAACCTGCTATTGCAAATAAAGGGCCCAATTTGTGTCTTGGTTATGAATTGTGACTTCTTCTTGGTTGATACAAATTGGATCTCATCTGCATTCAACATATCTCTAATATACTCAAGATAAAAAATCCTCATGGGGAGGAATTTTGGGAGTTTATAGGGAGAAAACTCACACCCATAGACTCTTATCTCAGTATAGTTCTAGTACAAGTACCAGTCTCCTGTTTTGGCCTGATATGACAAATTAAGTATTATTTTAATATCTTCACTTATCTTGGGTTCAGTTGTATTGCTCAAAACACTAATAGTTGGATGAGCAAGAAATTCAATGAACTGTTTGTAAGAGAATTCCTTATGTTATTTCATAACCAAAGATGTCCAGAAAATCACTAATTGTCGGTTGCCCTCTTCATCAAGCTTTTGCATGGAAAATTTGAATCTATCTGCCTAGTAATACATAAACATATATACTAAAATAGAAGAGTATTTAAATACTTCTTCAGTTTGAAACTTGATAAATTTCTCATGGATGTTGTCTTCGAGGAATTGGCTGAAATTGAATATAATTGATGTTTTTCTATCCGTGGAAAATATAGAAAGGAAGCCTAAAATGGGTTCATCTACCCATTGATCAGAATAATAGCCAAGGAGGTATGAAATGACTGTTATGATCCACTTAGCCTAATCCAGGAAGATAGAGGAAGGGTATGGGGTTTTTTTCTTTGGCAATTGAGTGCTTTCAGGTAGGAATATGTCAAATATTTTAGCTCTTTTAGAAAAATAAATCTTCTGGTATAATTCATTGAGGGCTTCTAAAAAGAATGGGGTATTATTTTCCACAGAGGGAGCTTGCATCATTTGGTCAATTGATTGGGCAGTGATGGCGAAAAGAATTTCACCAGTGGGGGCAATAATGGCTCTTTGGTTAGGCATATAACAGACTTGGCAGTTTCGGATAAATTTAGGGGCATTGAATGTGTGAGGAAACATATAATGAGGTAAATTGGACTCCCAGAGCCCAATATCATCTTATTTGTCAATGAAGTTATCTTCTAACCAGCAATACATCTCAAACAATTCAAATTCACACTGTGTTTCATTGATTTTAAAATCCCTATCAGCTAGAGGAACATGATCTAAATCTATGGGAGGTGTACCAATGGATTGAAAGGCTCCTCATGGTTTTTATTTAGGAGGCATATTCAATTTATTTTGAGGAATTTCGAGTAGAATTTAAAATGATCAGGGTTACCGGGTGTTGTGGACAATTTTGTCACCCCCTAGAGACAGTCTAGAGTTGCCATAGACCAGTGCCTAGGACATCTTAATATAGCAAGGAGCTCTTCCTATAGCTTGGGTTGTCAATCCAAAAAGCCCACTTACTACCTCTTATTGAACAAGGAAATTAGTTTAGAATGGGACCAATCTCTCTCAGAAGCTGGTACAAAGATAAGAGTAGTGTAGGAACATCATGCAAGACTCCAATACAAAGGCATCAGACAGTTAAGAGACAGCTTACTGTAAAGAGGGCCAGTTCAAATAATATATCACAAAAATCAAATATCAGAAAGCGGATGCAGTGAGAGGAATAATAAGAGAATACCAGTTGATATTAGACTGATACCCAGATATACAGTAGAACCATGCATGGGCTTGCCAATTCAAGAATCCATACACAATCCTGGCATTTTAAAAGCACCCTCCTAACACAACTGATATAGCAGAAAATATGGATAAGGTGAACATGGAACAGTATATCATGAATAGGCCTATTTAAAGCGCTTGACTAATCCTAGAAAGGGCATCAACTAGGATGAATCCTTACTGCAAACTAGTGAGCCACTCGCATTCTAGAACATGATACAAGAAGATAAATAACATGAAATGAGATATTATATTAACACATAAGAGAAAATTACATACTGTGAGATACCAAAGACCAGAATCCTCATTACAGCTATAACTCCTCCTCACTGAGACCCTACGGGCTCTGAACCTTCATATAGAAATATTACAAAATGTATACAGAAGCCTTTTCGCTGCACAGTCTATTGATAGAAATCTGGAACCCTTACAATGTCTTTCTTTCTAGCTTTTATAGGAGAGATAGAGAATTCTAGAGGAGGAGGTAGATGGAAATCATTTAATGACTTATTTTGAATCAAGTGGCAGAAAACACTCGCGCCCACACTATGAATAACTAAACATAAATGACTGTACTTTACAACTTATTTCCGGAAATGAGTGCTGAAAATGAAAATCTGCTTATAAACAAGACATAAATAATAAAATATGTAAATATTCGGCTCTTTGCTGGAGGAGGAAGATCTGCGGCAATAAAACCTTGAGGCACCTGTTTCTGTACATAGTACTTTCGGCCTTCTAATTTTGAATTTAAATTTGAAACCTCTCATGCCGAACACTGAATTCATTGCTCCTTCATTAATAATCTGCTGCTGCATTAATGTTTTCATCTGCCCAAATTTGCCTTTTTTGATTTTCTCTGGAGGGTTCTATAGATTGAAATATCTTTCTTTGATGGAGGTCACATCATAGTGACTCCCGGATCCTTTTCGCCAATTTCGTTTCCACAACAAGGTCCTGCAAAAACAAAAGCCTGTTGAATAAAACTAATCACAGAGATAGTGGACATAGTGAGGTTAATGGAAGCGATGGCACCGATTTGAGGGGATGATGAGATGACGTGGGGTGGCGAAAACACAGAGGAACAGCAGAGGAATGGGAAGTGAAAATGGGGTAATACAGCGGGACGACGATAAGTGCACGAGGCAAAGACATCAAACAAAAACACTCAAACACAACACATAAATGAAATATGTGAATAGTGGAGGGAAAAGCGAATGACACGTGGGCAGATGACGAAAAATGGCGGAAAAATGCTAACGGCACGAAAACTCAAAGATTAAATTTCGTGGAAGTTACGAAGGAAAACATGACAAAACAATGGAGCAAAGACTTTGGAAGTGGGACCCAGAGCGCACATCGCAAACTCACAAGTGGAGAAAGTGCGATGGGGGAAATGATGGAGTAACAAGAAACTGTGCTCTGCGCTCTACGATGGGGGTGACCGGTCGAGCGCAGATCGCAAAAACGAAAAGTGCGATGACGGAGAATGGCATGAACGAGAAACTGCGCTTTTGCGATGGGGGGGGAAGTGCGATAGCGCGATCATGCGATTTGCGGTAAACACTCTAAGGGGCAGCGCTTGGCTGTATGGATGAAGGGAGGCGCGAAGCTAGGGGAGAAAGGAGCTAGGCCTTATATGACTTTAAAGAGCGGATTTTTAGCCTTTTTCAATGTATTTCCGGCTCGGGAAAGGGAAACAATAAAGGGGAAAGAGGAGACTTTGGCCAAAATTTGAATGGAGGGGCTGACTTGTACAACATTGGCTCCACCTAGGGACGGCATGTTTGTCTTCGGACATGTCGAGAACGCACAGACCTCAGACCCTCTTGTGCGTGAATTTTATTCTACGATCCCTTTGCTTTTCTTCAAAACTTATCAGCTTATCTATACTATTTACATTTAAAATTGAAATCACACTTATATACATCATATACATTATAATACATCAAGCCTGGTCTGCTTGAATCAGTACTGGAAGTAGGATTTAAGGAATCGTCCATTCACGGGGGCATCTAACCAGTCACCCTGTAAATTTTCCAATATAAATGTGTTGTTGTCTCCCTGTTGCACAATTTTGAATGGACCAAACCAAAGGGGGTCAAATTTCCCATGTTTTCCTTTTTCAGCTCTTCTGACATCCCATCTGAGAACTAGGTCCCCAATCTGAAACTTTCTATCTTTAGCATGCTGATCAAAGATATCTTTCATTTTTTCCTGATACTCAGCTAATCTTTGGTTCACCTGGTCGCGTGTTTCCTCTAATTCTACCAATTGATTTATCCTTCTGACCATATCATCTGATTCTTCTTGATTTTCTTGCATGAAACGTGCCACTGGCATAGCCAGCTGCACAGGAAACACAGCTGCTCTTCCATATACTAATTCATAAGGGGACTTCCCTGTTGCTCTCTTGCTGGTTATCCTATTTGCCCATAGAGCAAAATTTAATTGAGAATCCCAATTCTTCTGATTTTCATTTATCGTTTTCTTCAAGGCCCTCACCAATGTTTTATTAGAAGATTCTGCCAGGCCATTCCCTTGCGGATAGTAGGCTGTTGAATGATTCAATATAATGTTATATTGTCGGCAGAAATTTTCGAAACTGGCCGACTTAAAAGCCTGTGCATTATCAGTTACAATTCTAACAGGACAGCCAAACCTGGATATGATATTTTCCTCCATAAACTTGATTATCACAGCATCTGTAGCATTTATTACAGGTATGGCTTCCACCCAATTTGTAAAATAATCTGTGGTTGTTAGTATCCATTTGTGTTGGCCACTTGATGGGGGATGTATTTCTCCTATGAAATCTAATCCCCATTTTTGAAATGGTGCATTTACATGTACTGGAATTAAGGGTAAAGCGGCTAACTTCTGTCTTTCTGCAAATCTTTGACACTTGTCACATGCCCTAACCCAGGCGAAAGCATCTGTAAATAATTTTGGCCAGTAGAAGCCGGCCTTCAGGATTTTATGAGCTGTAGCCCTCCAGATGTAATGTTCTCCACATATTCCCTCATGAAATTCTGTCAGTATATTCTCCACTTCATTTTCTGTGAGACATAATAGTAATATACCTAAAGGGTCTCTCCAATATAGTTGTCCATTAGCAACTATGTATTTCTGAGATTTCATCTTTATAGCTCTGTATTTTGTCTTATCACAACTCGGAGGACAGCTAAGTGTTAAAAGATATTCAACTATTTCTTTATACCAAGAACTAGTTAGATATTTCATATGTATCTTTTGAGTGGCCATCTCTAGTCCTTGCTGCTCTTCTCCTTTTTCAGATTCTTCATTTGCTATGATGGATAAATTAATGCCCAAGGCTTGGTGATTTGATTCGGATAACATCTTAGCAAGTCCCTGTCCTTTGATCAGCTTAGTAGGCCTTATATCCAAATCATACTCCTGTATTTTTGCAATCCATCTTCCTCTTTTTCCTTCGCTGTCCCCTTGAACTAGGATGTCTTTGATAGCTGCTGTGGGAACATATGCAGTAATGTGGGATTGCAAAACATAAGTTCTAAAAGCTTTGAGGGACTTTACTAGGGCATACGCCTGCTTCTCCAATATATTATATTTCAATTCAGCATCATGCAGTACTTGACTAAAGAAAGCTATAGGCTGCTCATATCCATCTTCATTCTTCTGCAATAAGACTCCAGCAATTGTATGGGGTGATGCAAATGAAAATATCATAAATGGCTTCGCGTAATCTGGCCCGGCTAGCACAGGAGCTTCAGCAAATGCCTGTTTTATCCTGGTGAATGCATCTCTAGACTCCTGGGACCATTTTACTTCACTATCGTTTTTCAACATATCAGTTATATGCCTAACTATCTCAGCATAGTTAGGAATAAACCTTCTTAGAAATTTGATTCGGCCCAAGAACACCTGCACTTCCTTCTTATTCCTGGGTAAAGGAATACTGTTTATTAATTCAACTCTCTTAGGGTCTATTTTCACACCATCTTAGTTACAATGTGCCCTAGGAGTTTTTCCTCATCTAATGCAAATAAAGATTTTTGAGGATTGAGGGATAAGCCATACCTTCTGCACTTTTCAAAAGTTCTTCTTAAGTGCTCAATATGTTCATCATCATTCTTTGAAAACACTGTGATATCATCAAGGTATACCACCAAAAACTTGTCCTGCTCCCCCACAAAGGCTATGTCCATTGCCCTCTGAAAAGTAGCTCCTGCATTAATTAGCCCAAATGGCATCCTGGCATACATAAATGTTCCCCATGGTGTAGTAAATGCAGTTTTCTTCTGGTCTTCTAGGAACACGGCCACCTGATTATAACCAGAAAATCCATCCATCATTGACATTCTGGATGCTCCTAACACTTTCTGCAGGATGTAGTCCATCTTAGGCAGTGGATAATTATCCTTTAGAGATGCTCTATTTAAATTCCTGAAATCCACGCACAACCTTATTTCTCCGTTTTTCTTTCGAACAGGAACAAGATTTGCTATCCATTCTGAGTATCTCAATGGCACAATTATTTTGGCCTTCAGTAGCTTCTTGATTTCTTTTTCAATCGAGGGAAGCAAAAGAGGATTTATCTGTCTGAGCTTCTGCTTATAAGGCTTTGCATCTTCCCTCAAAGGAATTTTATGCTGCATTATATTAACATCGAAAGTTTTTAGGTCCTTATAGGACCAAGCAAATACATCTTTATAAGATTGAAACAACTTCAAATATTTTTCTCTATATTCTTCTGGGACCCTTTTAGATAGTTTCACAATTTTGGGATCAGCATAAGTACCCAAATTCAGATCTCCCACTTTATCTTCTTCTGTCACCTTGTTTGGCCGCAATGGAATGTCATCCTTGTTAAATAATCTTTCTAGAGGTACCAGCCCTCTGGGTATAACATTTCCTTTTAGCTGCAGCACTTTGTTACCTGCTATTCTCTCTTCCCATTTGTTTTCTGCAATATTTCCAACTTCTTCCTCCTCATTATCATCAATCTCCATATTGGAGAATTCTCCCACCGTCTCCATGAATCTCTTCATTTGTTCATCATCTTCAAACACCTGCCAATGCTTTATATTATCTGGAATGGATGGTCTGTAACGTACCTCCACTTCGTATCTTAAAAGTGGATTCTGAGGAGGGCGGAATGTGCTGGCAGCTACAGCAAGAGAGTCTGCTATTATGTTTTTCTCCTGGGGCATGAACTGTATGTTAAACGCTGAGAATAAATTTTCTACCATGTCCCATACTTCGTTTCTATATGCTCTCAGCTGAGGGTGCTTGGTTTGACATTGATTTCTAATCTGCCTTACCACCAGCGCAGAGTCTCCCATGACTTTTAGACTTTGGATGCCCATGTTTCTTGTTGTTTGCAGTCCCAATAATAGTGCCTCATATTCAGCTACGTTGTTGGTAGCTTCATATTCCAATTTAAAGGACAGTGGCACCCATTTTCCTGTGGGAGAGATCAATAACACCCCAGCTCCATTTCCTTCCCTTGAATTTGCCACATCAAAATGCAAAGTCCAAATTTCTGATGCCTGATCTTCTTTAGGCTGCTCAGCTTGGATTTGACCAAAAAGGGGCTCATGAGCATAATTTGATTTTCTTCTAACATCAAACATGAGAAGTCTCCCTCTTTGTTATACACTGGTGAATTCTCTGAGCAATCAGTCTTAGTTACCATTTTAACAAATCTAGTCTCCCTGTATAACCTCCTCTCCTGGCCTCCAAATACCGGGACAGTAGCATATGTTAAATCCAATTTGATTGACCCACCAATTTTTGTACCCCAGGACCTTGACAGCAACATGCCAAAGCGAGCTGGGATATCGGCAACCACAATGTCCATGACCACACTCTTTGCTGGAATTTGGGCCAAATTGACCACTAAATCTTTAATCATTCCCAAGCATTTAACCCTTTTGGAATCAAATGAATATAAGTCTTTGTATGGTCTTGTAATTTGCAGCCCTAATTTCTCCATGACAGACAAAGGCATAAGATTATGGGAAGCCCCAGAATCTAACATACAATTGTGTAACATAAGGTCATGAATAACTAGGGACAGGGAGGAGTAGAGGGGTCTATCTCCTCGACATGTGGACCAAAGACTACCATGGGTCTTTCTTCTTGAAGGTTTAAACTATCAGGCACGATTGGTATTTCAGGAAGAAGTATAAAGGAAGTAACTTGAGACTAATATACATGCTGTTTTAATAGTTCAGTCAGGGGGGCTGGAATCTTAATTTTCTCAAGTTCTTTTTGTAAATTAAAAGCAGAAGGGGGCTTTTCTATTACAGCTTCTTTAAATTCTTTATTTTCAGCTGAAGATTTAATTTCTTTCGACACTGACTCAACATTAAGAGGACTGACTATTTTTGAAGAAGAAGGAATCTGATCATTAGACTGCGGGGGAACATTTAGAGGGTTCTTACCTTTTTCTATGCTTTTCTTTGTTGCTGATTCCTTCTGAGCAGGTGCTTCTTTCTGAGGTGGCTCTTCTTCTTGATCTTGAGTTCGGGTCCTCTTTCTTGAAGATCTGAGATCATATTTTACATTGAATTATGCTTCCATGAAGTCAGCAAATTGCTTACAATAATGGTCAATCTCTGCTTCTTCTTCTTCTTCTTGTAAGGGGCATTCTATATCATCATTATTTGAAAAATCTAGATTTGAATCCTCTAATCCATAAGCCGCATATTCGGTGGAGTCTTCTGCTGGTCCTTCCAGGTACAAAGGATGTGGTACCTGATCTTGTTGCTCCTTTGCTTCTCTTGGCAATATCTGCAACGGTGGTCTTCTATACTGGGGATTGTATCCTCTGTTTGGAGCATTATAGAAATTCTTGGGAGCTGCATTTTTAGCTTCCAGTTCAAGCTTGACCATCTTCTTTATCATTTTGCTTATTTCATCCATTTTATCTGAATCCTTATCTTGATTAGAAGTAGAAATCTCTTCTTTGCCTCTCCTCCTAGTATCTTGTTCAGCTTTTCCTTTTAATTTCCCAGAGGAGGCAAAGTTTGCTTCTAACTCCAAAGCATCTGACTGCGCATCATCTAAAGTGGCAGGTTTTCTTTCTCTCAATGAGAATCCAAAATCAAAATCAAAGGCTGCTATGAACATTATCTTGGCAGCAGCTTCATGGGGCTTCATTTCAGGAGGCAGGCTCAAATATAACTTGTTAAATCTTTTAACAAACTCTGACACTCCTTCATTAGGCTTCTTCTTCAAAGTATTAAATTCAGTAAGACACTGACCATGATCTTTCTTTTCTCCCCACTTTCTGAGGAAAGTATTCTCCATCTAGTCCCAGGTGGTCACAGAATGATTTCCCAATGTTTTGAACCATTTTCTGGCTTCACCCTCCAAAGATTGTACAAACAATCTCAAGACCACATCAAAATGTTCGACATTTAAGTTTTCTGCAAAAGAGCAGAAGGTCTCGAGATGCTTCTGCGCATCAATTTCATTTTCTCCATTAAATCTTGGCAGAATATTCAAGTAATCCTGTGGCATATCATTTAGCACTTGGGGTAAGGCCAGAGGAGCATATTTGTTCAATAGAAAAGTAGGAACATTAGCCATTGGAGGGGGTGGGGGTTGAGCAACAGTCTCAGATACAAATGAAGGGAGAGGAGTAGGAGGAAGTGGAGTATGAATAACAATGGGAATATATTGCACAGAAGCCCGAGGTGTGGATGGGAATAGTTCACGTTTAACAGCAACTACTTCTGTGACTTCTTTAATTTCATCAGCCTCGAGAGTAGGATGAGAATCTTCTTCAATCCAGGCACTTCCTCTACATGGAGTTTCTAAGTAAAACTCGAGATTTTCAGTTCTGATCTCTTGAGAAGAAGAAGGCGGATAATCTTCAACGGAATATTCAGGGTTTTCAGCACGAACTGACTTCCTCTCCTTCCAAACTCTTTTGTGAATGATCTTCTCTAGGTCAGACACGTAAGGTGTTTTCGACTGAGATGTATCTGACCTCAAATGTGGCTTACGAGGAGCTAGGACTACCAATAAATTTATCAAATAAAGAACAGTGGAGTCACCAAGGTGAGAGATACGCAACTCTTCAACTCTCCGTGCTCACCTGATTAGAGAGTGAAAACGATTTGTCGAGGCCCAGGGAAACTGATATTCTTGAATTCGATCCCCGGCAACGGCGCCAGAAAGATGTTGTGGACAATTTTGTCACCCCTAGAGACAGTCCAGAGTTGCCATAGACCAGTGCCTAGGACATATTAATATAGCAAGGAGCTCTTCCTATAGCTTGGGTTGTCAATCCAAAAAGCTCACTTACTATCTCTTGTTGAACAAGGAAATTAGTTTAGAATGGGACCAATCTCCTCTCAAGGAAAGTGATACAAAGATAAGAATAGTGTAGAACATCATGCAAAACTCCAATACAAAAGCATGGACGAGTTAAGAGACAACTATTTGTAAAGAGGGCAGTTCAAATAATATGCCACGAAATCAAATATCGGAAAGTGGATGCGGTGCGAAACATGGAGAAGATACTAATTAACATGAGGCCGATACAGATACACAAAAAACGAATCACATATGGGCTTATCCAACTAAGAATCCATACATGACAATGGAATTTTAATAGCACCCTCCTCAAGTAACTAATATAAGTAGAAAATATGGATAAGATGAGCATGGAACAATATATCATGACTAGGCCTATTTAAAGCACTTGACTAACCCTAGTATGGGCATCGAAGCTAGGATGAATCCTTACTCAAGATTAGTGAGCCACTGCGTATTCTAGAAGACATGATACAAGAAGATAAATAGCATGAAATGAGATGTTGTATTAACATAAGAGAAAATTACATCTTGTGAAATACCAAAGACAAGATCCTCATTACGATTATAACTCCTCCTCTTGAGACCCTATGGGCTCTGAACTCATCTGAAGTATGACAAAATGTATATAAAGCAACACTGCTGCCTAATCACTTTGATAGAAATGTTTTGGAACCCTTACAATGTTTTTCTTTCTAGTTTTTATAGAGGAAAACTCTGAAGAATGAGGTAGGTGATATACATTGAATGGTCTCATTTAAAAAATTTGAAGGAAAAACCCGCCTATGCTATTTGGCGGTCTTTGAAATGATGCACGTGCCTAGAAGCTACTACTTCATGAAATAAATGCGAAGATAAAAATCTCCTTATGAACAAGACGTAAATAATAAATCTTACAAATTCTATGTACTTGGGCGGAGGAGGAAAATCTTGTGATAAAACCTTGAGGTTTCTTGCGAGAATAAATGGTATTTGGGAAGAAGATCTCTACGGAGGCTTGGCATAAGGGGAAATCTTCATGAACTAATACGTACTCTTTGAGAAGAAAATTGGTAAGGAAATACAATCTATAGGATATGATTTTTAATGTATTGTACCCTCATCTTGATACGAAATCTGCGATCGATGCCCTTGATTTTTAATACCACATATGAGCTCATAATCTTCAATGGGGTTGTTGAAATCTTTAATTTTTTGCGATGTTCTTTGCGGGAACATTTATATCCCCATACGCTAAGCGAGCATCTTTAGATTGTCCTTAGAGGGTTTGAAAGATTTTAGATCCTGCTCTGTGTGATGGATGTCTTATCATGGCGGAATTTAGGACCCTTCTTCATAAATGGCGGCTTCGGTTGAATTGCGTACGAGATGCTTTGTATTTGAAGCCAAAGCATGAATCAAAACAATCTTTTGGTTTGTTGAAACCACAAAATTCACCAACACATTAGAAAAACCGGGTAGAAGTGGGATGGACGAGGAGGTGTCAATGATAATGGCGGGTGGACATGGCTAGCGATAGGAATGTGCGAGGTGGTGGAGAAAATATGATGGAGGCCTTGATAAACGGAGATGGAATGTAATCTTTACGCGTAGAAAATTTTAACTTACGATGAATGAATAAAATGACAAATATGAATGAAAGCACATATGTATATATATATATGGCGGGGGAAAACACCATGGAACCCTTGTAGGGAGTGTGACACGTAGATGATATCCGTAATTTCGATGAAAAGTGTGACGTACGCGGAGTCAGCAGAGCCCAGGGAAGACTAGATACGGGCCGTCGGATTTTGAAAACGAATCCCGGCTGGAGGCACAAGAGTTATACGACGGTGGGCCACGAGGACACGACAAACATGGGATAACGCGGGCATATTTGGAGGATATCCGCCATAGGATGGAGGTCAACGATCCAATGACGTGGGTGAATTCCGTATCCGTATTGCCAACCTTTAACACGCGAAAAAGTGGTTTTGAACAAGAGCTAAAAGACACGCGGCGTGTTTTCAATGGAATGTCGGCGGCATTTGGTTTAAAACATTAGGTTGGTGAGGTGGTGCGGAATTAACTGCTTTGGTTTTCATGCGTGGGGACCACCACGGATGATTTAATTACAGACCATGATTGGTTTTGATCGGACGGTTACAATTGCGCGCAAACATTTATTGTTAAGCCCCCCTTTCCTTGGCATGCAGGTTTTCTTGCTGGACATATGGAAACCAATATCTGGAGGAGTTAAGATCTTAGGACTAGGCTAGATAAACTTTAAATCATGGGTTTTAACCTTGGCATAGTGTATTTTATGAGCGAAAAGGTAACCATAGACAAAATATGGAGGTACGTGGCTGCGAAAGATGTTTTAAATGAGACCCAAAGGGAAAGCAGTGGCCAAAATTTAAATAGGGGGGGATGATATGCACAACAAGATCCATTGGAGGGGATCTTCATATTGCATATTTTAGATCTATACCCTTGAATTTCTGAATATTTCTACATATCGGCAACATTAGATCTCGGATCTTCTCCATGTACTTCATGTATTCATATCCCAAAGGAAATTTAAAGAAGAGCATATCTGGTGTACGGATACGATAAAGATCTAACACATCTGTGAATTTGCTCTAGATCTGAGTGTAATCTATAGCTATTTCAACCTATAAAATAACGTTGTCGAGCTCTTTCATTCTTAATGTATGGTTGCAACACCTCTTTTTGAGGGGATTTTCCATTAAAGTCTTTTATTTCATAATTTGGCCATCTCATGGGATATCTTGTGCATATATTTCTTTGATGTAAATGTAAATAAAGAGCCTCCATATTGGCCTCCTAATCTTACTTAGATGATCTTCATTATTTCTCTGCATAACTATTCATATATTTTACAGTCCCTATTTTAAAGGATATACATGCTTCGATTCCTTTCCACAATCCCACTATCTCATCAAATAATTGTTCTAAATAAACATCAATTGTATTTGAAGTCACACTTTTTCCCCTACTATAATCAGTAGCTGACATCAAGAAAAATGGCTTGAATAACCATGGAGGAAAGTTATAATTTATTAAAAACATTGGCCAAGTTGAAAATTTAGTTCTTTCATATGAGAAAGGGTTCACCCCATCTAGAGATAAACCCGTGTCTTGTGATGATCTTGGGAAAACTCCGGTGATTTGTTGTCAAATTTCTTCCAAATCTTAGAACCGGCAACAAATTGTTGTTTTCCATCGGTGTTCTTGTTTTGGGAATGCCATTGCATTATCTTGGCAATTTCTCAACATTTGTACATTCGATGAAACCGTGGGATTAGTTGAAAGTGGCGAAGAACCCTTCTTGGTGTTAAATTTTATTTCAACCTAGTCTATACCTCCCTTCTTTACATTTTGGAAATTTAGTATCACTTGTAAGTTTTTTGCAAAAAAATACACAGCCATTGACACATGTATGGATGTTTTCATAGCCTAAGCCTAAATTAGTGATTTTCACTTTACATATTCTTTGTTTTGTTGGCAATGTGGAGTAGGGTGGTAAGAATCATTGTAAAAATACCAATAAATACTCAACACTCTCATTTTTCCAACCATGCACCACTTGCAAGTTAATAATTAAAATTATTGTTGTTAAATTACTTAAATTGCAAGTACCATGCATAGGTTTTAAAGCATCCTCCATCAACACGCAATTCATCCTTGAAACCCTCATTCAATATTAAATAACTTGATCCCTTCATAAAGGTTCCTACCTTTTCATTTATGTTTTACCTCTCATCTGTTTTCAAGTGCACCATCTCTCATGCTATGCAATTCTATCCTATCTGGATAACAATTTTGAGAAGAGGATTATATCGCTATACCCCATATTTTAGCATATGTTACAGAAAATTCACACTTTTTTCTCATCTTCCCACCACGACAATCATTACATGGACACATATTTAAGCAAACTCTTCTCATCAACTATTCTCTCATCATGCGTATGGTATTCATCATTGTAGTGGGCATTGACTCATCTTCAATTTTATGCATTCAAAGATGAAACTAATATGTTAACTCTTTACTTTCAAAAACATTTTTCGAACTTCATTTGTAAAAGTGAAGTTTCAAATCCCGTTGAAGCACAAATGTCAATTTATTTAAATTTTAGAAAAAAAAAAATAGGAGGATAATAATACACATTTTTAGCAGTTTTGAACACACCCATACACAACAATCACACAATCAAACAAAAAAATAAAGTCATATTTGAGAGAAATCCGTGGATTAGCACATGTTTGAGGAGACATTTTACTGTTGTATTTACACCTTTTGAATGCGAGATCTATCAACATGAAAATGAAATTTTTTTGGTTGATATATTAGAATTCTTAAGGGCTCATCCTTGTGACTATTTTAAAAAATATTACAACAATAGTGAGGAGAAGAACACACCAGTAGGTTGATTTAATAGAAAATAGGATGCATTAGTCGGCTACAAGAGCGTGATGTAGTGGCGGTTACCGGTTGTACATTATCTCCTTTTAATCCTATTTTTTACATGTTTCCAATGCTCATTCCTAGAAAATGAGGGAACTCAGTCAAGTCACTTACCCTATTCATGTAAGCATGACGAGTTAAAAATTATCACCTTTTTGGAACTTGAAGGAGATACATTATATTTTTGGCCACTTGCATGGAGGGTACATTAATGAAGTATTTACACCACATTATCTCCTTATTCCTAGCATGGAAGAGGGTACATTTTTGGATACTTACATTATTTTCTAATCTTGGAAAAGTTGAACCTATTGGATGCGGGAATCACGAGTTAAGAAAACTCCTTTTAATTGTCAACTTTGAGGTTTGTAAACTTAGAGATGAAGCATAGGAAATGGGAGAAGTGGTATGAACTATTCCTATCTATTCCTAATTCTAAAATCAAGATCTTGCAGAATTGAAATGAAATATCACACAACAATTTACACCAAAGAAGCTCTAGTGTTGGAATGTGAAAATACTTTGCGAAGAAATCAAGTGAAGATTTTCACTCTTCTTCCAATAAAAAAACTTGATTTCTGAAATGAAATTATATATTTTTCTCTAGTATGGGTGTTGGAAGGTTCAAGGCGGTCCTTTGAAAGATTTTCCTTTCTAGGATTCTCCTTCTGCCTGAGATTAGCTAATCTGTACTCTGCAATATTCTTGCACTAGTACAAGTACATGAGTTAAGGTGCGGGAAGTATATTTTTCACTTACCTTTGAAGTTATGTATTTGTGCAAGGACTCTAAGCTTGGTATGACAGTGCCTCTTTATAGCAAGGATATTGGTTCCTATACCACGGATATTCTTACACAAGTTTTCCAATTAATTTCAAAAATATAAATGGGCATAATTAATCTATGAAAATTTTCAAAATAGAAATTAAATTCTGAAATAACTTGCACATGTAAAAAAATTCTTCAACCAAAGTTTGAATCTTGTAGTGAAAATAACTTTTAAAATAAAGCAAAATTAAAAAATTTAAAGCAAAATTTCTTCAATGGAATGAAATAAATAACTCAAGCATGACAACGGAGCTTTTAACAACGTGATAATTTTCCTCATGGAATCCACTCTATGTCCTTAAACTCGAAAGGATCACTTTAATTGTTCATATGTACATTTTAATTCTTTCCTTTTAGAAATATGAAGTGTAGGCACAAATCGATGTGTTTTAACAACAATCGTTCAGTGGATTAACAAGAATATTTTAATTCCTAGGATTTTAACTCTTTCTATTAAAAATACTTATATTAACTAATGGATATTTACTTGCATAAATAAATCGAATTATTGTGAAGAATGGAGATGAAATAATCCCTTGTTGTGATGAACCAAAAAGGAAAGAAATTGCAGAAATTATAAATGCACTAGTGTGGTTATGTGCTTGCACTACTGACGGAAATCAACTAAGATTCATAAAAATGGTTTGAAAGTAAATCTAACTTTAATTAATAAACACACCACAATCAGTCACACTTTAATGCCAATAAAATGAAACCATAATTCTTATGAAGAAATGAATTATAAATTCAATCCACACCTTGCATAAATAAAATGTACACACACACCTTTTAAGCCCGAACGAAAGCACGAGAGGGCGGATGAAATTTGAGTTGGATAGATTTCAGCAGCAAGATCATTTCTTGTTTTAGGAAACGTAAGGCTTCAACACTCCAGAGATACATCGGTGACAGTTAAAAATGTCGAATGTAAACAACATGGCATGACTCCCACTGTATTAATTTGATTTGGCAAAAGTACGTCATAAGTATGGATCCAACCCCGAACGAGGGAGACAACAAAGAATTACAAATTTCCATAGTTATAGTAGTATGGCTATCGATCTCTAATTTACATTATCTGAAATATATATTTATACAACCTTTCGGCCTATGGCCATAACAAAATTACATCTTGTCATTCTAATTCCAACCTTTCGGTTGAACGAAATAACAAGCTTGGATTTTACAAAATAAGCCACGGCTATAATAAAATGCTAAACTATTCATTGGTCGATGATCCAATATTTAATCATATCCACTGATTATTCTCCCTCTGAATTCCACTCAAGATGTACGCAATGAATGGGTCAAGCTGGAGCGAAAAGCCCACATTAGGTAATGAGTTGTTGTGGAAGTCTAGGAAGCGATAAATTTTACTTAATGGTTTAGGAATCTTCTGCTGAACCATGCTAATTCGAGATTAGCCATTTGACTATAAAAATACTTTAGGAAGAAATATTAGTTGCGAGAATATAAAAGGCATAAAATATATTTAAAAGTTAATTGAGTACTTAATAAACCTTCGATTATGAAATATAAAACTATTGCGGGGATAGGACGAGGATTCTTGACTAGTGCAAGTATAAGGAAGTTTATGAGGATAAAGAGGTTTATGATTGTGATTTTAAGGTAGGAAGGGGTTAAAGCGAGGAATTTTTTCCTACTAACATCCTCCCATCTAATATTTTGTGTGTCCTCACACAATCTTTACATTATACAAAAATTAAAAGGTATGAAGTCTCCTTTAGTCCTGGACTTGTATCTTGAACCCTACTTCCACTATCCTTATTCTTTAACCTCAAGCCTTCTTAAGGCGCTAGGTCACCTTTTTAAACCTTTTATAGCATTTTAAGGCTTTGAAATTTCGATGCCCTAACTTTTTTGTCATTTTTTTCTCTCCTATGCAATCGGTGTTTTGGCTTGTTTCGGTGCTATGCCATGCTCCTTCAAGGGCTTGGTTCAATGTTTCCGGGCCATGAACTTTACGATCAAGTTCTTCTATTTGAATACTCGGATAGAGGGTGTTTTTCTCTATTTCCAACTCATTTGGTGCAAGTATATTCTTCGCAACTAACTCTAAACATATACCATCATCGTCGTAATTGATGTTATCTTTGTCGCCCCGTTTCTATATTTCAATTTCATCCTAGGGCTTCGGTGCACGGAACTTCAATATCACCAAGGATCTTAGTATCCTCCATGTCCATCTAGCCAATGGCTTCAATACCCTACACATTTATCTCCTCAGGGTTTCGATTGCCATTGTTCATTTATCTCATCGGGGGTTTCAATACCCTATTCCTCAAAATTATTGAGGGTTTAAACAAGCTATGCCTCACCATCTTGACTCTCGTCGGTTCCTTGCTTGTGCTCAATGTCACTTTCATTTTATTTAATGTATGAAGGAAAATTTGCCCGAGGTATGTCATCCTCCTTCTCTGCATGAACCTCATTACCCTCCAACATGGTGATGCCTCTGCAAGAACGATTATGAGCTCTGGTGAAGGCTGGTGGTGACTCATCTGACAAAATCGAGGAGAGCTGATCGGTGGGAATCACCCTCAAGAGAAGTCCCTCTCTTCATTAAGTTACGAAGTT
Organism: Pinus albicaulis; assembly: GCA_034641835.2. Taxonomy (NCBI): domain Eukaryota; kingdom Viridiplantae; phylum Streptophyta; class Pinopsida; order Pinales; family Pinaceae; genus Pinus; species Pinus albicaulis. Next base: position 86,722,723 of record CM076573.1, read on the forward strand.
CGTTATTATTACTCTAGATGGAATGAATTTGGAAGGGCACTTCTTGCTTTCCAGCTAATGTTTTCTTACTTTTTTTTCTTGGTATGGTGTAGCATCGAGCTTCGATGTTCTTTTCTTGCATGCATTCTTCTTCTTAGGCTTGATTTCCCTATACTTTGTCCCTGAGTTCCTTCAAAAATACCTTCCCGAGTTATTCTTTTGGCCTCCAACTCCATCCTAACTAGAATTTTAATCAGCCCATGATGGTATAGTTTTGCATGCGACCTCATTCACCTTCCCTTATTGAACGCCTTTTTCCATCTTTTCCAAAATTCGGCGAGGAAATAGGAAAAGTGTGGGATTTCACGACTCAAAGTGAAACGACAAGCGAATGTGTTAGATTAATGTTAACGAATACCATCCCTCGCATGTAAGAAATTTACGTAGTATGTATAGGAGGTCTTGCCATTTCCCGAGAATGGCGCTGCGATGGGATCCCCTTCTTCTAATCAACTTTCAACTTCCATTCGAACACAAATTTGTGCCACCTTTTCTTCTCTATTTTATCCTTTTTGAACCATTGTTCTCCTATGGTCGATAGGCTATAGATTTATCTATGGATTCCTCTGTGACCTCAAACTCTAGTGAAGTGGCCTTGGCCCAGCCTTCCTCAAACTTCACCCCAGAAAATTCCAACTGACTTAGTTGTATTGAATCCATCGAATTTTTGCAAAAATGGGATAAATCCCAATTCTTGCAACAATGCAAGACTATTATGATAGTTGTCTTCTTAATTTCCTTCATAGAAGACGGTTCATTTCTCACAAGCACCATCTCTTCCTACTGAATCCTCCTAGTTCTTTTTCAAGAAAAAAAATTAAACGCAGGAACTAAGAGGGGGTTGTCAAGAATTACATGATGATGGAGCCATTCTCCCACTTTGCCTTCTTGGCCTCCTCTTGTCCAATAATGCTTCATTAGTATTCCTTCGATACTTAGATGTACACAAAAATTGGTCTAGTACATGTAAGCGATGATGATTGGAAGGCGAGAGGAAAGCTTATTCGGTCATGCAGTCAGTTATAAGGTAAGGCCATTATTGATAGGTGATGCAAAAATATTTTCAAAGAGTATGTGTTGGGTTTTGGATGAGTTCGTACTATCCCACATTTGCTTCATAATTTTACATAAGGCATGCTTAGGTACTCATTAAAAGATAAGACTTCATGACCTAAAATATCTTGTACTTAAAATAATTTCTTCTAAATTAGTAAATGAAAAAGTAAAGTCTTAACCACAATTTAAATAATTATATGCTATGATCCATTGATGGGGAAATCATTACGTATGAAAAATATTAAGAGATAAACTTTCTAATGCACATTTTTGCATCGAGACATCCCTACATCATATTAATCATTCTTGCATGTGTTTTCAACATCGAGCGCGTGCTTGCAACGATTGTGCTTGCATTGAATTTTCCTGCACCACAATGTGCTTGCACTAGGTATCTGTAATATCGAAGGGGAAAGGGACCAAGATAAATTTTAATAGAATACAATTCATTGTTTGGAAAAATTTTTCCTACGATTATATAAGGAAATTTTTATTCCACGTTCCTTTGGTGTCAAGTATGCCTTTCGATCTAACTTACAAATTTATATCGAGATATTGTAATTGATCCATGAGGGAAAAGGAAGTGGGAAATGGTAATTTCTAGAATGGGAAGGAATATCATGGCACATATTATAAAAATATTGAAACCACCAAGAGGGATAAATGAAAAAGGGACTTTAGGGAAACAATTAATGGGGAAAAGGGGGAAGTACGAAATCGGGTAGCGATAGTTTCCTTAGAAGAAAAAGTGTTGTTGCAAGGAATTAGAAGAGTAAGTATCATGAAATTAAGAAATGAGAAATTAAATAGACGTAAATTTAACTTTAAGATCTTCCTACTGCTTTGGTGTAGGAAAAGTAAATGCAACGAATTGAGCTTTGTTTGAATAAAAATTTCCATGCTAGCTACCAAACCGGTAAGGGCTTGGTTCCCATTTGAACCGAATTCTTCTTGGTGACATCCAACATAATAAAAAATCAAACAACATTCCATTTTTATTGAAATTTTGATCTCCTTGCCGGCATGGTTTCGGGTGGATCATTTTGCGATCATGTCGGTCAAAATTATTTTCATAATTACGGGAATTTTTTTTTCTTTTTGTTTTCTTTTTGTCATTTTTTAATTTTTATTATATAATTTTATTTTTAGGAAAATAAAGAATAAAATTTCAATAGGTTGGCATTGCCACCTACATCTCCTTCTCATATTGTTGTTGGACTTGCTAAATAAACTTTACTTTAATTAGGGGTACAGGAAATATACCTTTAAATACATGCCCATTTACGAGGAACATTGAATTCAGATCCCATCAAATATTTTTGATTTCTACCACTCCATTTCAAATAATTTGACCACCTCATAATGTCCCATCAGAGTGTATGAATTTCCCTTTAAAATACTTAAATGCGCTGGAGATTGTAAATTAGTACCCAATCACTTAGTTGAGTTCTTCTTTTGAATATTTATGTGCCACTTTTTGCACTACTATTGAACCAATATATTATGTTGAACAACATCCCTTAAAAATTCATCTAAATCATTCAATTGTAGGAGACACTATTGTTGTGCTTCGGAGAGGTCTAGTCCCAAGCTTGGACTACAATCCTCAAGGCCTTGATCTAGAATTCTATTGGCAAAAGCACTTGTTTCCCATATACCGAGATCATATGGTGTATGTCTCGTGTTGTTCACTCAAGTGGTTCGGTATGCCCACAGGGATTTTTTGTAATCTGACTGACGATCCTTTCTATGAATGTTCACTATATTTGTGAGGATGGACTCAATTACCTTGTTTGTGGACTCTTCTTGGCCATTTTCTTGCGGGTGATACGATTTTGGGTTTCCTATGTAGGGTACATCTTTACTCTATCACCTGTACCATATTAGAAATAAAGCGGGACCATTGCTAGAAAAAATATCTCTCGGCTTCTAAATATAGTAAATATTTCGGTAAAAGAAAATCAAGAACAAATCTTTCGGTAGCAAAAGAAATAGCTTTAGCACATTACCCATTTTGTAATGAAATGTTTATCCTGAAAAAAATATGCTTTTTATTTGATGATGTCGAGATTTATTGGTCCTACAAAATTGATAGCCCATTTTAATGGGCTGATCATAACTTGAGGACATAAATGCATTTACTTAGCTTGATTAGGTTTTCCCATTATTTGAAAACTACCACATCGCTTGACATATTGTTTGGCATCCTTGAATAAGGAGGGCCAAAAATAACCAACTCGTAAAATTTTGTATGACGTACGCTTATCGGCAAAGTAGCCTCTACAAGGTTCGTCATGAGCATATTTTAATATTTCAAGCACTTCATCCTCTCTTACACACCTTCAAATAATGAGGTTCGGCCCGGTGTTTTAGAGGTCTCCTTGAACAGAAGAATATGCAACAATTTTCTATATAATATTCCTCTTTTCATGAAAAGATAAGTGAGGTGGTGTCTTTTCGATGACCAAAGAGTTATTTATGTCGGCGAACCATAAATTCTAGTTGACACAACAAAAAAAATTCTTCGGGGAAATTATCATGTCAGCCAGATTTACTTCACTAGGATTATTCAATCTTGAAAGATAATGTTGCTACTACATTATATTTTCCTCGTCTATCAACAACAATAATATTAAACTCTTATAGTAATAATAACCACCTAGTCACTCTCTTGCTAGTTAAGGGTTTATTCATCAGAATATTTTATTGTGGATTGATCAATCATGCCTAAAATATACATGCTACTGTAATGTAGTGTACGAGATTTATTAATAGCCAAAATTACGGCCTAAAGTGTTTGGTAACTGTATAGTTAGTCAACATGCAACAGTTTTGTTGATGAATGACAGTTTTTTGTATTATCCTAGTATTTAATGATATCTAAACATGGAAATGTGGAACAGAGTTGGTTGATTCTACAAAGGCGGTGCCGCTGATTTTGTTCATCTTCAGGAACATGGGAAAGTGTTGAACCAACTCACTATCGCTTGGCAAAAGTGAAAGAGGTGACATCCTAAGAGGATATAAAGTGATCCTTATCGCCGTGGCATTCCTGAAACTCAATGCGGGCCTGGATGACGCTCGCGTTGCTCATCCTCGGCAGAGATAACCGGATGCCTGCTGAAACCAGATGGCAAAATTTTCTGTGCATTTGCCGCTTTATACTCAAAGTGAACTGTGGCGCGAGACATTTCTGTCGCGCAGGCCTCTCGTCATCGCAAACTGCCAATGCTCTCTCGATTTCTGCCTGAGTCTTCGGCATTGTTGCCTGAAGTGGCCTGGCATTGCCAGCGGGCTTTGAAGGCCTTTATGGACGGCAAAGGTGGTTTTATCTTGACCTGGTTTCCATATGCTCGGTTGCTTATTCGCCATCAGCAGACTGCCACGGCGGGTAACAAATCATCAAAGGCGGAAGTGTCTCGGTGGGCTTGTTCATTCTCTGTCTGGACACCATCCAAACGATCTCAAATGCTGGTTCTTCGTGGAAACCATTATTGAATGGATAGATAAAGATGTTATCAACCGTTTTATTATTGCTGCTCTCTTAGGCGGTTCCTCCCTTTGTTCCATGGGCGGTGGGATCATCTGAATATAAATGGTGGTAGGTTGGAAGGATATCTTTCTACTCTTACCTTCGGCAAAACATGTGGTTGTAAAGAGTTCTGGTTCTCTATTTGTGGATGGTTCCAGTGAACAGTATGAAAATATTTTCTGATTATTTTCAACAAGAGTGGTATGGGGAGCAAATTGCCTTACAAACGTTATCGTTGTAGTGATGAAGAGTTTGAAGTGTTTTCTTGCTGGAAACTAAGGTAAAACAGTAATGGGTGGAGCTGACGATGTCTTATTTCCAGGGATAATATCTCATCTCTGTGAGACTTGACTGACGGTAACATAAAGATAGAGATTAGTCTCTCGTTTTAGTGCTATAATTTTGTTGAGATTGGTGAAAAAATGACAGTATACTAAGACCGTCGGGGATCTGGACATTCAACCTTCTCAGATGAAGACCTCTCTATTTTGTAAAAGATGTAGGCTTATTTGCTTTTCTGTTTGTTTTAAGCAGGCCATTCGTTGATTTTGTTTGGCTGGTTGATGATGCTCGTGGTCGATGATGAAATGTCATTCGTGTGCTGTGGTCTAAAAATTGTGAAGATTATTAATGATCAGGGTATGTTGGGAAAAATAAAAATGGTCAATGATTTGAGTTTAACAGGTGATGATTGTCGGGTATGGCGTTGACGATGCGGTTGGTCACCATCAATGCTAACGAAGACCTTTCGCGCGTATTGACCACCATCAATCACCAGACAAATCCAATAACTGCTGGTCAGCTCGGAACAAATGGCGACAGATGGCAATCTCGACGACCTTATAAAGGCAAAACCTATTCTTTGTGTTCACCTAAGGTTAAAGCTGTTGATAAGACATGATGCAGACTAAAAAGATAAAGGGCTCTGTATCAGTATCGTAGCGCATTCAACATGGCAAGATGGAACCGGTGATGAAACATAACCTCTTTAGCAAAATATTGATGATGCTAAAGAAAGTGTAAAAATGTTTGGCGACATCAATGTGGGGTAACCACGCTTATTTGATATGAACAGTCATACCGTTAACAGCCCGGTGGTTTAGAAGGCTTAATATTCTCTCATTCAACTGGAAGAAGTTATGACGTTGAAAGCGAATTTAGATTGCTGAAAAGCATTCTTGTCTAAAACCTTTATTATCTTGCAGCTAAAAGTTAAAAAACAGTATAAATAAGGCAGTAAAACATATCGCAACAACATGCAGGGATCTACAAACAAACCTTCTCATGTAACGTCAACGATGTATTCAACGCAATTTCATCAACAATCCTAGAATATGTTCTCTCAAGATATTGATGAAGAATATTTTAATGAAACCTCAATATTTATCTATGAAGAAGAAGAACAATGGGTTAAGTAAACACATAAGTATGTTTAATAATGCAAGAGATACATGCCGATTTAGTGCAATGCTGTATGATAATGAAAATGAAATATTAACACCTAAATTTGATGATTTTATCAAGAAAAACAAAATATTTTCTGCATGCATTAATTTATCTTTTGTTGGCTTTGCTGTATCATTTTAGCAGTGAGACGAAGACCTTTTTAAAAACACAGTTATGTAATGATTTTGATGACCTACGATATAAATTGCTACAGTTACAACATTAGAAGACATGGGTATAATTTTAAAACATGCATATTGTTTTGGTCGGATCATTATTTATCAAGATTGAGACAAGAACATCAAGACTTTCTTGATCTGAAAACAGGTAAAGGTGCGTGTCTTTGGGCGTTTGGCGTTCCTTCTCAATTCTCTGGGTGCGCGGTTGAGATTCCGTTAATTTTCCTCTGCGTTCTCAGGTGGAAAAGTGTAACCAGTGTGCGCTAACGCCAACCTGCATTAATATGTTTTCCGTGTATCCGGCATTTCTAAATTTATATCTTCCCTTCTCAAAGTTTGGAGGCGAGAACAACAATATGCGGATTTTCTTGATGCCCTCTTCCGGTGAACATAATTTAATAGGGACTCCGCGCAAACAGCGCTAACGGAACACAGTAACACCAATGCTTAGTATCGTTCCATAGTAGGTCTCTTTTGCTCTTCTTGCTCACTTGTTTTCATTATTCTTTTCTTCTGTCTTGTCTGCTGCTGGTAATATTGAATATGATCGGCATCCTCTTTGGAACCGAATGCTAATCATATATCTTCATTTTCTTGTCGTTGATATCAAATTCTTATTCAAATAATGCGTATCTGCCCCTTCTTCTTTTAGCATTTTTATCAACTTCTTTGTAGTGGAGAGCAATACTCCTTTTATGGTATAAACATGCCTTTCTCTCTTGTATATTGAAGGTTAAGTTATGATCATTTGTTATCTTCATCATGGCAACTTATCATTTATTTTTCTTCTCTTCTGTTGTGTATTTTCCGCCTCAGTATCCATGTTTTCTCGCTTGTCTGCGTCCTCTTGTTTAACATCGCTGTCAACGCTCTCACTATAGTTATATATTTTTAATAATGGTGACAAGTTTATTGTGATCCCTAACATCATCATCACCGTTTCTTCTCTAATTTTATTTTACTGCTTTTGCACCATCGCTTATCTCTTGTAGGCTCCTTTATTTTCATCATATGACTTTATATGATTGTTTTATCCCCTCTTGATACTTCTTCAAGTATTCCAATCATTGCTTGCTGATTGGTGAAACCTCCTTATTAACATTTTATCTCATCCTTGTTGGTTTGATTTATTGTCACCTCATCTGCAGTCTACTCTGCATTCCTTAACACTTCTGTTTGTCACATATATCTTGTATCTGCTCTTATCTTTCTTCCTCTTGTCTTGGCTTGATTTATCTGCCACATCAACTATTTCATTTGGTTATCTTATTTCCTCATTATCAATACATTAGGAAAGTGAAGGATCAGATAATGAGAAATTTGAAATCGTCTGTTGCGGTTTTAATATCTTGATATTGTTTACTCTATGTTATGTATTTTTCTCCAACCCAGGTATTGCTTTATTATCATTGATCAAGGACGATAACAACCTTGGCTGCAAGGTAGTTCCTCTTGCACCTGGCATGAGGAGGATATCTGTCAAACCATCCTGTGTGAGTGTGATAAATGAAACATTTTAAAACCTATTAAAAGTGCATTAAATAACTATGATATGGTAGGATGGAAACTGAAAGTGTCTCCCTTATGTAGATATTTATAGTGGTATCATCAGAAGGTGCATGTCATCTGAGTTGTGAATAAGGAAAATGGAGGTGAAATCATGTTTGTGAGTTTAAAAATAATATAGCAGATAATGTCCAAATTTCTCTTTATTATTCTCTGTATAAGAATTCTAGTGGCACTGAAATAACATCTGATGACAAATAAAATCTGCCATTTCACAGAAAGTTAACAGTGACATGGGTGGGATAAATCACAAACAGGCTATGAGGTGGCCTCTTTTCATTAGACCTTTTCATCATTTTCTGTTTGCAAGAACATGTGATTATCATAGGAGGGATTTGATCTCCATAGTGTCTTGGGGTTCAAATCTAAAACCTTCCACCTCTGTGTTTTATGCTAGACACTTGGACTTCTTCACTACTAAAATTCCCTCCTTCCCTAACATTTTGATTACTACTATCTTTAAACAACCCTAGCTTTCTGCCCCATGAAACCTTGGTATGAGGACTGATTTGGAATGAGGGTGAAAGGAAACCTTCGAAAGTGAGTGAGAGGAAGGTGTAGGTGTATTACTAAGCCCCTTAATCTTTGATGAAGGGTTAATCTTCAACTTACTTTATTATCTTTTTACTTCATACCCTACTTGGTAAGTATATTATTTCTTTGGAGGTTTAAACAAGGTTTAGCATGAATATTTAGGGTTTCTAATCCTTAGGGTTTGGCCAATTTCCTTTAATCATCAAATCATCAAAATTCTTGGAGGACAAGGCTAGACATCGACCTAACAACTCTTAATGCCTTTGAAAGTGCTTTGATGTAGTTTTGGAGGAGTATTTCTTGTTTTTGGCATTTGGAAGTGGAGGAGGAGCTTATGGAAAGGTGCGAGTTCTTGCACGCTGTCAGTCCTTTCTACCCAGTAACTTACATGTGTTTAGGGTCTACCTTCCCAACGTGTAGTGCACCGCACGCGAGAGTCGAATATTGGTCTCTCTTGGGCATAGTGCTTGCACATAGTTCGGGTCGGTTCGGCTCTCTGAGCACAACGTACGCATGTTTTTTTACGCACAATGACCTTCCACAGGTGAATGGTACTTTACAGAATGCTTGATGCGAGTGCAATTTTACCTTGGAAAACCCTTAGAAAGCATAGCGCGGGAACTAACCTGCCTTGCAGTGGAACTTGCTCAATTTTTGACTAATGCCCAAATTTCACCCTTGGATGTTCTAACTATTTTTGCTAATGCATAATGAAATTTGGGTGAAGGGGAAAAAAAGGTCCTTTATAGCTGAGGAAAATAAATTTAAATTAAAGAACCATATTTGCTAATGTTTTTGAACCTTTTCATTTGAATGATCTATTTCTATTTTGTTGTAGGTGGCTTAAAAACATTTAAGTGGCTCTTTTCCTTTTGGTGGTAACTTTTAGAAACATGAGGTCCTTTTTAGCTGATTGTGTTCCATTCATCTTGTCATATCGAAACCCAAAGCTTGCCTTCTCTGCCATCTTGAAACCTAAACACATCCCTTTGTTCATTCGGTAATTTGTGAGGATTCTTAAAACATTTTGAGGGATTATTTTCCTTATATTATGTTGTCAAAAACCCCTTTTTTATTACATTGTGAAGTTGAAATGATGTTTTTACCCCTTTGACATTTCGAGTGTGGGTGACCTGAAAACATGGTTTTCCTGCTCTTGATTCTTTTTACTTCTTTCCCTTTGAAATAGTGAGGAATCTCACCTTGGAAAACTACGGGGTGACACACACGGTGGTCCATGAAATCTCATACTTGCTATCATGGAGGCCCAACGGCTTCATTTTACCTTCTTTTGGCCATCTTCATTTTACCTCTTGTGACCATCTTTGTCATGAAAAACTCCTTGGAATGAGTTTGGAATATTTGCAAACAGTGATACCCTCGGGAAACCTTTTGCCATTATGGAGTCCAAATTTACCATTTTACCTTCTTTGATCATCTTACCAAAATCCTAGGTTTTATGGGATGCTTGAAGACAATTATCGGTGTTTTCTTATAAGTTCTCTATATCCCTTTCAAGTTGATTCATTTAAGTTTGTCCAGTTCACCTCACCTTTTTCCCTTTTTCATTTATAATTTCTAAGAAATATCTTCCATGCTTGGTTCATTTGGTGTGCTTCCTCCATATGTTCTGCGCATTAGATCATTGCTTGGCACACTACTTGGCCCAATCGGGCTTAGAAACCCTCATTTTCCACGAACACAATTTGCTTCCTCCCTCTTTTCTAGTGAATGTATTTAATGAGGATTAAGCCTCTTACTTTACCTATTCTCTCGATAATCACTTTAACACTCTATAGAAATGTCAAAATGCATAGTTGCCCTTTGCAAAACTTGAACTTGATAAGGTGGTCTTCCTTGGAGATTTTCACGATCTATCTTGGACAAATAGGTCTTGACATCTTTTAATATTTGATTTAGCTTCTAGCACATGAAAAATAGTGCTTAAAGAAACACGAGGATAACCCTATAGCAGTGAAAACCTAATGACACAGTGGGAGGCTCCTTTGACGATCTTTGGCTGAAAGCTTGGCTTGGGGTCTTCAGGTGTAAAAAACATATCTTTTGAAAAATTGATGTATTAAAGATCCAAAATCCAATGTACTTTATTTATCTAAAGAGCCTACAAAGATAATTTTTAGACCATCAATGCTTGGGAGCTTTGGTGAACATGAGTAGGAGCGAGGTTGTTTGTGATCCTAAGAGGGAAAGTGGAGGGTGAGGTAGGAAAAATAGAGTTTTGAGGTTATGGGTGGGAAGAAATAGGATAAAGATGAGTTTGGAATGAGCCCATGAGGGGTCTTTTAGGAGTGGTAAGGATGACCATGTAATGACAAAATAGTAGAATAAGTGAAAATTTTGGTTTAAGGATAATGAAGGGAGTGAGATTTATAAAACTCACAATGCTCATGAATCTTGTTTTTAGAAATCTAGGAAAGGAATTTAGTCATCTACAAATAGAAAAAATTACGATGACTAACACTTGTCACTACTATAATCTAGCCACAAGGTGTCTTAGGGCTCCTGTGGATCTAGCGAGGTGGATATAAGGTGACCTTATTCCTAGAATCTCCATGGGAAATACACATGTTACCATAATGACATCCAATGTAAGCATCAACCATAACCAAGCCTTGATCATCCCAAGATTAAGGGATGTACTCCCACATGATTCTTTGGCTAAATCAAAATGAAGTTTGCGGGATATTCCCAAAAATCTAATGAAACTATCACATCATCCAACACTCATTCGCTTGATTTTAGATCTGTCTACCAATTCAAGCACGAGTGGGAGTAAGAAAAATATGGACCAATCCAAGTTGATCCATGGTTGCTTGGTATGACATTAATTGTTGCCCTAGGTCTATAAGAAAATTAGAGACAAAGGAAATCAAACCTCACGAACGAGAGACAACAAGGTTTCCGGGGTCACTATATTTTTCCATGCCCTTACATCTCATCATTAACTACCAGCTATCTTGCAGCAATTGAATGGTTTGGGGTTCAAAATATTCTCCTTCCCTAGATTCTTGAGATAGAGATAACTAATTATTTTTGTACATATGGGGATCTCTTTGATAGGTTGGAGTAAAGGTACGTTTATAAAAATATTCCTAAGCTCATAAGCCAAGCTAGACTGCGGAATGGGGCCATTCCTCTCCACAACTAGCCTCTAGATAGGGAGGCTGGTTTGAAGAGGATTACCTTGGCTACGAAAGCTACGAGGATAGGCTGAATGAAGTGACATCTCTCATAGAATGGTAAATATTTTCCTCCTCACCTTTCTCTTCGATAATCACCATAAGATGCTTAAGCACCACAGAAGTTACTATCTTCCTCAATCTCCAATTGGAGATCATTGAAGCTCGCTTGGCATAAACCGATATGGATGGAAAAGCGGGTTCATAGAATGGATCATTTTATCTTAGTTTTTATTTCTATTTGGTATGGGTTTGGTAGGTTGTTGAGGAGGTCGAAATGGTGGAGGTAAAGGTAATGGTGGCATAGGTTGAGTTAGCTAGGGAGATGATGGTTGTGGCATTAGGTAAGGTGCATATGTTGGTGAGTATGATTGCATAGGTGTAAGATAGGAATGGTGTGAATTTTGTAGCCCTCTCCATCCTTGTTTCCAAGATTTGGAGGGTTGTCCATAATGATATTTTTTCCCATGGTGCCAATGTTGAGAGTGAATAATGTTAGGATAGGAATATGGATGTGCATTATAACCAAAAAAATGCGATTGGAAGTTCGGGAGCCATACTGCACTTACCTAAGGTTAGTTTTTTCGTGCTCATAGCATGCAATGATTCGACTTCAGGTTGTCCTCCCTCAAATACGGCTTTCAACCCATGTATGGAAGAACATTTTTCGTGGCATGGTTCTTTGCAAAAATTGCAAATTTATTATCTCCTTTAACATCAAGAGGACATTCTCTTAAAATATGTTTTTTTCTACATTTTGGACAAAAAATAGATAATGACTCTTGTTCATCTGATTTTTACGAAATTTCAAATAGTATATTTCTTTGCTAACCTTGTTCATTATTTCGATTTTCATATTGTCCATTTTTCTCAATCCAACGATCATAGCATCGGTAGATTCGAGTTTTCTTATTTTTGTTTCAAACTCCTTTACGGATCTATATTGATTCCTTAAATTTCCTTCACAAGTCACGAGATTTTATCAATTTTTCTAGAAATATCTCCTTATCCTAAGATATTTAAATTATTCCTAGCACCATCGGTAATTCCACATAAGAAAAAGGTCCTAATGGTACTCATATCAAATTTGTGTTTTGACCTTTGAAGGATATATATGAATATCTCTAAGTAGTCCTCTAGGGTCTCATCATCATTTTTCACATTAGTAAATATTCTTCTTGAATATCTCTAGTTTTACAATATTCTAATATTTTTACAATAACACTCTCTTCATCTATTGCAAATAAACTATAGTGTCGCCCCTAGTCCCATGAACCGAGCGTAGTGATGCATCCTTAGAGCGTTGTAGGAAACAACTTTAATTTCTTACATCGGATGAATAATCATAACTCCCACACAAAATGTCAAACTCAAATAGAAAATATTATGGGTCTCATGTACCTTACCATATAAATGAGTAATATTTGATGGTGGTATATTCTTCATTTAACACATTCGTAAGGATCCACAATTGGAAATCCAAAAGTGGATTGTTCCTCATTTACCTAATTTTCGTCGGTTCTCTCGACGCATGGTCCTCGCGACCGAAAATTTTTGTTCCTCAATCAAAATGCTTTCAACGGGATAAGAAGGTTTACTATGGGTTCTAATAGTCTCCTTCTTCCCCCTCATGGGTTGTGTCACTCATGAAACTCTTGTTTCCGATTCCAGTGGAAATTTCTTGCGCGATGAGTTTGGGTTTGTTTGGAATTTATTCTTGCAAAAGAAAGGCCCAACATGAGAATTTTTAAGATTTAATAGTATTTCCTCGGCCCTTGTGGAGCCTAGCACCCCCTACCCATTTTAGGTATTCATTTCAAAAAATGACAAAACAAAAATTCAATAAAATCTTTGCAATTAAAAAGTAACTCAACACCTATAAATTCCTTCAACCAATAGAAGCACAAGTTTGTAGAAAAATAATAGAAGACTTACCCCTATTGTAGAAAAATGGAAAATTACCAATTCAAATCACCTCCCAGAAATGATGCCAAAATGTTGGGTGCGGAAATTTCGGCTAAGCGACTCCTTTCAACACTTAATTGTCAACCTGGGTTTCGTAAACTTAGAGACGAAGAATAGGAAATGCCGAAGTGGTATGAAATTTTCCTATATATTCCTACTTCTCAATTAAATATCTTGTAGAATTGAAAATATCACACACCAATTTACACCAAAGAAGTTCTAGTGTCGAATGCGAAAGAAAAGACTTTGCAAAGAAATCAAGTGAAGGAAATTTCACACTTGTTGTAAAGAAAATTGATCACTAAAATGAAATTATATGTTTATCTCTAGTATGGGTGTTGGAAGGTTCAAAAGTGGACCCTTGGTAAGATATTCCTTCTTAAGGATTCTCCTTCTGCCACCAAGCTATTATTCTGTGCTCTGCCAATATGCTTGCACTAGTACGGGTACGGGACTTGGGTGCGAAGTATATTTTTTAGTTGCACTTCAAATTTATCTCTTTGTGTAGGGGCTCTAAGCTTCGGGCTTCGAGCACTGCGATTTCTGTAATAGGATATTGGTTCATGTTGGAACGGAGATTCATCTCAATTTTTCCAATTAATTTCGGGAAAGAAAGGAGTGTGTTAATCTATGAAAGAAATTTTCAAAGGAGAATGAGAATTCTAAAATAACTTGCACATGTAAAATAATTCTTAAACCAAAGTTTGAATCTTGCAATGAAAATAACTTTGGAAATAAAAAAAACTTCAAAATTTAAAGCACACTTTCTTCAATGCAACGAAAGAAATAACTCAAGCATGACAACGAGGCTTTTATCCCACTGCTATAACTACTCACATGGGGCGATTTGCCTCTAATATTGTAAACTCGAAGGTTCACTTTAATTGTTCATATTTACGTTTTAATTTTCTTTTACAAATATGAAGTGCAAGCACAAATATATGTGTCATAACATCATTAGTTCATCAGTTAACAAGAATATTTTTAATTCCTTGATTTTAACTCTTAGTATTAAAAATACTTGTATTAACTAATGGACATTCACTTGCGAGAAAAAAATTGAAACCTTGAGATGGAAAGAGATGAAAAATTCTTGTGGTGATGAACTAAAAAGAAACAAGTTGCGAGAAATTATAAATGCACTAGTGAAGGAAAGTGCTTGCACTACTCGAGGAAAAAAATCAACGAAGATTTGTAAAAAGGGAAATAGGCGAAATTAAATCGAAATTTATTTAATAAACATGCCACGGATCCATCACACTTGAATGTCAATAAAATTAAACTAGAATTCTTGTGAAGAAATTAATTATAAACTTAATCCACACCTTGCATAAATAAAATCAACACATACACCTTTAGCGAAAGAGAAAGCACGAGGAAAATGATTTGGGTTGGGTGGGCCCTGATCGCCACCTCATTTTCTGTTTAGAAATATAAAGCTTCGGCACTCAAGGATGCATCGGTGACAAATCAAAATGAAGAATGTAAAAAACATGGCATAGCTCCTTGTATTAATTTGATTCGAAAAAATATATCATAAGTATGGATCAACCCGAACGGGGCGACAATACAAAATTAAAATTTGCCGAGTTATAGTAGCATGGCTATCACTCCCTAATTTCCTATCTAAAATCTATATTTATACAACCCTTTCGGCCTATTACCATAACAAAATTACATACTTTCATTCTAATTCCAACCTTTCGGCTACAGATATAACAACCAACATTACAAAATAAGCTAATGACTATAATAAAACGCTAAAATGTTCATTGGGTGATGATCCAATATTTAATCAAATCACGATTATTTTCCTCTCTTGGATTGCTCTCAAGATGACCACAGGCGAATGGGTCAGTACGGAACATAGTGTTAGGTAACGAGTTGTTGTGGAAGTCTAGGAGCGATTATTTAACGATAGTGCAGGAATCTCCCTGCACTAGACCATGTTGATTAGATATTAATAAATTTTCTTATAAAAATAATTTAGGAAGAAGGAAATATTAGTTGCAAGAATATAAAAGGCATAAAATCTATTTAAAAATGATTAATTAAGTACCTAATAAATCGAAGTATGAAATATAAAACTAGTGTAGGGATAGGACGGATTCTTGGACTAATAAAGGTATAAGGAAGTTTATGAGGATAAAACAAGGTTTATGATCATAATTTTAAGGTAGGAAAGGGTTTAAATGAGGCATTTTCTCCTACTAACAAACCCTAGTGGAAAATATGCCTTTGTAGTCATATTTGTTATTCCTATATTCATCTATAATTATGTGAAGTGGACTTTGATACTCATTCAAGACCTTCACATGTTGTAATAATATTACCTAGGATAAAATGTATCTTAATAAACTACATTTTATCAATAAAAATGGTTCGAGTTGCCATATTATTAATTATAAGACACATTAAAAAGTGTGATAGGTCGAAAATTGCTCACTATGTTTATCTTGATGTCTATCTTGAAACTTGTGTAGTTTATCTTGTTGTTGAAGTTAGATACCTTGTACGTGTCTCAAACAATTAATTTGCATACGATATACTCAATATTATCCCACATTTCCTTCAATATATGTGTGAATATTAAATGGGAAATTTTCACTCCAATTACCATTATGGAAGAATCATATAGGAACAAACAATGATATGATGTAAATGAAAAGACAATCCCAAACCTTCCTCTTAAATAAGAAACACGGTTTTTTGAAGGATACATGGTAGATGAGATTGGAAAGAATCCAATATTGTCAAATGCAAATTGCTTTTATGAAAATAATTTGATGACGAGAAGCCACAAAAATAATTTTGATGCTAGTTGAACCCCAACAACTTGAATTTTGGAGTTGTAACATATAAATATGATTCATAGACACATTTAGCAAAATCAAGCATAGCTCAAGAAATTCTAAGACTAGACAAAGATTTTTTGTTATAGACAACATTCATGTATGTCATCTAGAAACTTTGAAGTGGATTGATGAAGACCATGTAATAAAGATGGATTTGATGTTTCTCTTGTTCTAGCCATGGCCTTGAGCTTTAGCACATGACGGGGAAGCTCTATCTATATTGTCAAAAATATTCTCATGTTCCTACTACTCTCCCACCACTAACTTTATCTCCAACATCGTGGCACAAGAAATTAATGTCCAATGTGCTACTTGATTTCTATTCTTACAAATATGAATGGTCATAGTGGAACAATTTCTAATTTGAATGAAATTAAAACATAAACATAAGATAATATAATCATTATATATAATTTGGAGAATTTAACTTGTCATAAGTAAAATTTTATTCCAATATCTCACGAGTATTCTAGAATATATCTTAGTCATTGACAACTTCTTTGCAAATCCCATATTGGGAAAAATGTTCGATGTGACTAAGGATAGGTATAAATTACAATTCATGGTTCTTCTCTAGTGTTAAATATGATAAGTAGGTAATGAAACTTATTACGGTAGATACATGGACTTTGGGCATGTCATATAACTTCAAATGGAGGTATGATTATAGCACAAGACTTGATACATATCACTAAATGCTAGCCATCTTGATATAGTCCTTTAAACTCCTAGAAAATTGTAGTAAGGTTCAAATAGAGAGAGACTCGCACATATTATTTTAACTATGGACATATTTTGTACGGATTTGGTTGGACTCTACTAATTTTTCAATGTTATTGTTCATGGTGGAAATCAACACATAGAAATAGTAAATGAAACATGAAGTAATTGAGCATGACCTCTATTAGGTGCAAATAAATCCTCTACCGGATCTCTTAAAAAAGGTAGTTTTTAACCTATTTTATGATATTAACTTCAATATTGCGTAGTTATTTCTATTATAGTTGAGCTCCAATCAACCTTTATGTTTCTTTTACATGCATATTATTGGCTCATTTATTGCAACCATTGTAAATATATCTAGTTGGAGATGGGAAACATCATAATGATGTCAAAGATTAAAATTAAATATAAAGCAAGGAAGCTTTATTGGCCTTCTCATAGATTAATGGCGAAGAAATAGCCGAAGAAATCTCATAAATGAAGTATTTTAAAGGTTCAAGATGTCTTTCATGAGTTTATGAATGTATTGATCATTTTTCCTGGGATCTATGCTTTTATTACAACATTTTCTCTCCTAGTTATGATTTTTTATAGCTATTAAAGTGAATGTGATAATATTTGAAATTAATATTTGATGGAATTAGTAAAGTAAATATTTTTAATACATTAGTACATGTTGTGGTTGTGATATTTCTATCAATGTGGCTTATTGATTGAAACTTCATGAATTAATTTAATCTCTGACACCACGAGAACTTCTAGGTTTCTAATGATATATTTAAAAATAACATTGAAGATGATTGTCGATAATATTAAATTCGTAGAAACTTGAAATTATAATTTTAATCATTACCATTCAAGGATTTCCTACATATTTATTTTTATTTTAGCTATAGCACTACATTCTCATCATGGTTTGGGAGTTCCACATTGTTTGTGACTAAGGTCTAACAAATGTTTTTTTAATCATCACAAAATAGTGTATGTCAAGCATAACTTTTGGGATATTTGGAGTCACATCTACATAATAGTTACTTGCTGAATTTGACATTCTATTTGTGAGCAATTCCCATTGAATAGGGGCCACTTCTTGGGACATAGAGGTGATTAAATAGTGTGGTGGAAAATATCGAACTATATAAGATTGACAAGTATCTCATTTCTATGGAAATGGCATACACCATTTAATGTGGATGCTCTTCATTCATATGACTAGGATAAGAACACTTACATAAAATTTGGCGGCCCATATTTCATGCAACATTAGCATTTTTTTAAAGGATTTAAAATCTCTTGAGATCGAGGTCGATCATATAAACTAGCACTATTAGTAAATGTATGGAGGACATCTTTGGCAATGTAGGATTTAGAACTCATGCTTCTCTCATAAAAAAATTCATCTCCATTTAAAATGTAGCCTTGCATTTTATCTACGATTTGTTTAATCTTTGTTACTATACCATTCATGATTTCTAGCTTGAAACCCTTTTGTGAATACTTCTACATCCTTCTAAATTAAGTATATTTGAAACTTCATATCTTGGAAATGATAATTGTTTCCCTTTTCCTTTTGTCATGGTTTCTCTTATTTGTAGCTTAAGGATCCTCATTCTCGAAGAGTACATAACTCGGAAAACCTAGATCACATTACAAAGGAGTAGCATATGTTTCTAAAGGTTTTGTCCATAAGATTGTTGAGGTCAAACTTCTTCTCTAAATGCTAGAAATCCACATCTTTGTCTAAGTGCGGAATGAGAATCATTAGGGTAATTTTGAGGTCTAAAATGGGCCTCCTAAGAAAAATGTACAACGAAAATAAAATTTATAAGAACCAATAGGATTCAAGATGATGTCAACCATGGGGGATGATTCACCATTTTTTAAGTAAAAGGGTGAAAGATTAAAAAATAATAAAACTACTTTTTTCAACTCGTATTTTAATCTTATCTCCCAAAGTTTTTTACTCAAATTTTGAGCGGGAGTACTCGTTGGATGAAAATTTTAATTTCTCATCAGTACCCATGTTACATACTTTTGATGGACTGCTACATGAAAAATTATAAATACATGAAAAAACATGATTGCAATCTCATTTTACATGTATTTATCATTTTCGTGTGAGATCCATCAAAGTATGCAACATGGGTACTCCTTTGATGAGGAAATAAAATTTTCATCTAGCAATGCTCCCCACTCAAAATTTGAGTAAAATTTGGGAGATAAGTTGAAATACGAGTTGAAAAAGTAATTTCTTTTTCCCTCTAAAATTTGAAGATGTACTAAAATATTATTTTATTATTTCTACTATTATTTTATAATTTCCTTAGGAGGCTTATTTTAGACATAAAATTTTCCCTAGTAGTCATTGTCTATTGTGAGGATTCTTTTTTAGAGTTCCATCAATTTTTAAATGCTTTAAAATAGTGTTGAAACAACCACTAGGAAGCCTAAAACGAGAAATAGTTTGACTCCATAGTGCAACCATCAATACCTTGGAATGACAACCACAAGATGAGGTCGGTATCATAAATTTTAAAGTATATTTCATCTTCTTGCAAGGAAATTGTTCCCCGATTGAAATATTTTATATTCCTAATTATCTCCTTTTTTTATATTTAGAATTTCATCATTTTTATCATGATTTATGTTGTCACAAGAATCGCTTTTCTCCAACAATATTTTAGTATGTCCTCTGGATATAATCCTCACCATATATGGCTATTATTTTTAATAAGTGCAAAAGGACAATAACAACAAAAGGACAACAATTTAGATATTATTTTCAATAGATGTTGAAGTAGCCATCTTTGTACCGGTGTTGTTTGCCTTCTCTATTGTTAGATGGATTGTGACAACACTACTTGCTAGGGAAGCTCTTATGGGTGCTATTATGATAGGTATTAGAGAATTTTTTGATGCTTTGTCTTTTGGATAGACCAATGGACATAATTCGCAGCTCTACTCGATCCATGCAAGAGGTTCACACACATTTCTTAGCAAGCATAAATGTTGTTTCTTTCTCGAGGTTTCCCATTCACTCATCCAATGTGTTTGTGTTTCCTTGTGAGTTCCTTTTTCAAGAATATCACAAGTCTATGCCGAGAGATGGAATGCGGGGGAATTTACCAAATATGGAAGTATAAAGCTCAAAAGAAAGAAAAGGGGAGCAAGGTCTCAACCCCTGGAAATAATACATCAATCCTTGGAGGATTGGCTAAAATATACAAAGGGAAAAATGCCATGATTCTTTGCCTCAAAGCTGAAATAACACCGCATCTCGAGAAATGGATAGAAATGAATGGAAAATGTTGCATTTACTGAATGGATATTTTAAGGAAAAGGCTGATCAATCCACCGAAGATTTCTCCCTCCAAACTAGTGGTACAGCCCCAAGTTTGCAATTCTTCTCGAAATAACGCGATTAAGGGAAGGAATTGCCTTGTAGATAATGGGAGGAGATGGGCCTAATGCAAAAATGTTAAAGAAAGATTTGAAATCTCCTCTGGTGGCTTCTGGATTCAAAGAAACTCTCTCCTGCGAAATCGAGCTCACGGAGAATGCGCTATGGAATCTCCACTACGGCCCATCAACATAATATTTCTGCCTTTGCGAAAATGCTATCTTGAAGGGAAATGCTTTGGCCTTGAACCAAAATGTGGAGGATCTAAAGAAAAAACCTTCAGAGGCCTCTCAAGAAGGAGGGAATCCTAAACGAGGAGTTTCCTTGTCTTTGAAAAACACGACTATCTCGGTTAAGCAATTGAAGAGAGCAAGCGATTCGAAATATCCTTGAATGAGAAAAATGGTTGTTTCTTCCTTATTTTATGTCAATGAAGGATCCTTGGCCATGGACCCCACACATTAGGGTTCTTCCTCCTCAAGCAATTGTGTTGGCTTCCCAAGCAATCCAAACCTCTATGTTTATTGTGTAGTTTGACTTGGTCAACATGACCTAGCCTCCTTGCAATTATCCCTTTTCACACATGAAATTTGTGCAAGACTAGATATAATGATTCTTCTCTTTCATTTCATGAGGGATTTTATTGATATTTTATTTATGAATGGGTATCTTTGCCCATTTTATTCTCCTCCTAAGTGAGAATGGAAAAATTAATGTTCCATAAAGTCAGAACATTACGATCCTCCCCCTCTCAAAGATTTCTTTTCCTCAAGCCGGTACAAGGATGACTGATTTAATTCCCCTTAATTTCCTAGTAGCATCCATGCATGATAAACTCCTCCAAGAAAAGGATGTCATATCATCAATCAATTTTTAAATTGTCCCTCCAACATATGTAATCTAGCCTTTGGTGAGCATCCCCAAATAGCATTGTCATGTAGAAACAAATATCCATGAAGGAAATAATGGGTGTCTAAGGGCCTCCTTGAGGCATGAGATCTGATATAAATTGGGACTCATAATCCCCATATGAATCTCCCATCCCCAAGAAATCATCCATACGAACATGAGCCGTCTCCAAACATAGCAAGTCATAGAAACTACGGCTCACCTTGAGCTCACGAGGAAAAGAAGGTGGGCTGAAAATACGAATATGGAAAGCTCCATAGCTCACTCCATGCTATACTCCCCTCCACCTATGATTAGTGTGGAGTGTGTGCTGATCAAGGGCTGAAAATGTATTTCCTCCCGGTAGCAACATGAAGAGAAATCCTCAAGGATCCTCTCTTCCATCGATGAAAATCCGGTGGCCCAAGATATGTCATCCATGATGAGTAGGACATGATCATAATAGGATACCACAATGACATGTTTTACGCAGGTTATACCATGTGTAGCAAGGTAAAAACTATGTCTCATATGCCTCTGACTCAATCTCATCCACTGCGGAAATTTGAGAAAATAACATAGCAGACATTGTGTGGAAAATATCACCTCTACTGCGAGATAGTAAATAGATGTACGAATCAGCAATACATAATAAGATACATGTATATACATACAATGGATGGATATCATATTAAAACTCATGGACCACCTCAAAAGAAGGAAAATAGGTGGTTGTGAGGTAAATACATGTCTCTCCTCATGTTCCCCTTAGAACATGCCATGCAAAAGCTTGTGGGAATCTCCTCCTCGAAAACACATTTAACTCATGTGTCATTTCACCAATCATGATCCCAATAATAAAATGGACAATATCAACAAATGGAAACATTCTCCTCATCAAAATAGAGGAAGTACTGTTGGTTTCATATGGTGCTAGAATGTACCAACGAGTCTCCCCAGAGTGCATAACGTAGTTTTGCAAAGCTAGCACTTAGGAAATGTACAAGGAAAAATGTTTTGAGATATAATGCTAATAATGGGAATTAGCTGAACATGAATAGGATGGAAAATTTTTTTCCCAAGGCCATGAAAAATATGGTGGTCTCCATCATATGGGTTGGCCCAACTTCTACTTGCTCATGGAGTAACATGAAAAATTTGCCCCTTTGAGGAGCCATACTGCTTGCAACATAATGATAAAGAGGATGCAAATCAGCAAATGAAAATACAATGCTCTTACCATCGAGGAATTTGGAAGTAAAATGATAGATGAATCTATGCATGTGACCATTTGCTCCCAAGTGGCAGCAGTCTTGTGAGCTCATGTAAAAGGGCTCTTACCCATGCCAATTGTTTCTTGACATGCTTCTTTTAGAAAACTTACGGTGATATTTCTTTGAAAATGTGAAGCTTTTCCCAATATGGAAATGCTTCCCAATCAATCCAAGCGAGGAGTAATACTTTTGCACTATGAGAGTGCCCTCCTCTACTCACGCTTCTGCTGCCCTCCTCATACTCACATCATGTAACTCATGTGATGAAGGTATCATGGCTGATATATATGCCATATCAACACCATGGATCCCTACTCCTTGATTCTAAATGATGTAAACACCCTTCCACCTCTTCCCCACTCCTATCCTCCTGTGGAAAAGAGTACATCAAGTGATGGCCAAACTCCTTCAAGAGGAGCAGCACAACCAAACTCTTGTTGTCTCGGTATCATATATTTGAAAGTGGAAAATAAGCCCCTTGATTCTCATCCACACCCACTCATCTCTTTGTGGATGTCCTCTCCTTCTTCCTCCTTCGGTACTCCTCCCATGAGGGCTACCATTCTCCCAAGCCATATCTTCCCCTTTGCATTTCATGGAAGGTTGAAATGTAGCTCCTTGGAAGACCTCTAGGAAAATATCTCTCACCCATGGCTATGTTGGCTCCATGAGGACCCAATTGTGATGGAGTTAATATCTCCTCCCCACCCATGTCTAACAACGTTGCTAATTCCTCCAATATTGTAGCGACTATTTCATCCTCGGTTTGGGGTTTGTTCCTTGATTTATCATGAAGGTGCCATGTTTTGTTCATCCTCCAATGGTTCAAATCCCAACCTCAGGGCTGAATGAGACTCATCAAAAGTGCTTAACGATGAAGGTTTATCTCTTCTTTAAACCATTTTCCCGGCACGGTGAAATCATGGTGCTCTGGAATAACGGAGTAGATCACGGGACCTTTAAAGATATTTCACAATTCTTTAAGTTGTTTGTAAAGATGAAAAGTGGGAACTTCCCTCATACCTTGATGGATCTGGGGTATGTCGCTACGATAGTTTCCTCCTCTAATGCCATGGCTTCCTCCTCCAAAGTTTGAAAAAGGTTGTTTTTACTTTTTCCTCTCTCCATCAAAGGTTCAAATCAACCTTTCAAAAGTCTTCAAGAGCTTACCTTGAATGGACCAGGGTTTGAACCACCAAACGGAGGCTTTACCCTCCATGTGCGGTACGAAATCTCCTTGTACTTCTTCCTCTACCCTTTGGATGTAGCAAGAAAAAGGCTTAGCTTTTTCACCCGGCCTCTGGGCCCGGAAGTGTCCCCATCAAATGTAGAAATAGAAACATATTACCCTGCTTTCTCTTATATTGCGGGGAATTCTCTCCTCCTTCTATTGAATAAACTATGGGAGCAGTTTATAGCTTCCATGAATCTTTAACGAGAATGGAATTTATATTCATCCGGGTATTGATTTTGAACCCCGGATGATCCAAGCATCTCTCATGCTTGTTTCATTTTTAGAACAAGAAGTGCATGGACCTTCCTCTTCTTCTCTTTGCTTCTCCTCCTTGGGGAGGCTCTCCTTGTTTACGAAAATAGATGAGATCAAGCTCATCTTACTGCATCATCATCTTCTTTTGTTCTCTTTCTTTCTTGGGCTTTGAAAGCCACGGGCGAGGCGAAAGGAGCTGCGATACCTTTGTAAGGTTCTTTTTAGGAATATCAAGGGTACGTGAGAGATGGAATGTGGGGAAATTTACTAGATATGGAAGTATAAAGCTCAAATAAATAAGGAGGAGCAAGGTCTCAACCCACAGGAAATAATAATACATCAATCCTTGGAAGGATTATTTGAAATATACAAAAAGGAAAAATATCGGGATTCTTTGCCTCAAGCTGAAATAACTGCTGCAACTCATAAATGGATGGAGATGAATGGGAAAATTAAGTTGCATATGCGGAATGGATATCCTCCAATGGATCTTCCCCAGGGAAAGGCTGATCTAGTCAGCGAGATATTTCTCCCTCCAAACTAGTGATGCAAACCCCCTTTTAGATGCAGCTCAGAAATAATCACAGTTAAGGAAAGGCATCTTGTAGATAATGGGAGGAGATCGGCACGATGCCAAAATGTAAGCTATATTTGAAATATCCTATAGTGGCTTCACGTATGCAAATAAACTCTCTCCTACGAATGGAATACCGGAAGTCTTTGCTATGGAATCTCCACACCCAACTTGACAACACAATGTTTCTGCATTGTTGAAAATGCTATCTTGAAGGGAAATGCTTTGGCCTTGAACCCGAGAATGTGGAGGAACTGAAGAAAAAAACCTTGAGAGGCCTCTCAATAAGGAGGGAATCCTAAACAAGATTTCCATTGTGCTAAACAACACGGCTATCTCGGTTAAGCAGCAGAAAGCAATTTGAAATATCCATGAATGAGCAAAATGGTTGTTTCTTCACTCTTTTATGCCAATGAAGGCTCCTTGGCCATGGAACCCACACGATAGGGTTTCTTCCTCCTCAGAAATTGCATTGGCTTCCCAAACAGCCACACCTCCATCTATTGCGTAGTTTGACTTGGTCAACATGACCTAGCCTCCTTGCGGTCTCCCTTTTCACACATGGGTGTGCAAAAAAACTCATGTGTAATTATGCTTATCTTTCATTTCATGAGGGATTTTATTGATATTTTATTTATGAATGGGTCTCTTTTCCCATTTATTCTCCTCCTAAGTTAGAATGGAAAAAATTAGTGTTCCATAAAAATTGGGAACATTACATTCCACTAGGTGGCCACATTGTTTTCTCCGATGGGATTTGTTTCAAATATTCAAAAAGATCTTTTAATTTGGTCATGATCAAATAAAAATTTGGTGCGGTTGGACATGTATAAAATTAGTGGACAAAAAAATTAATCTCGAGTCCACATTGTTCCTATTGTGAAATGTCTTTGAAGGGAATTTGTGTGTGTTCTAAGGTAACTTCATCCCCCTTTAAACAATTTTTTTGTACTTATTTTGGGTTTGATCGATTTTTCTCTCTAGAAGCTATGGGGGTTTTGTTTCATTCCCAAAGGTAGGTTTAGAGAATATGGTTTCAATTGAAAGTCCTTAGATACCACCCTAATCAACAACGGATAGAAAAATTTAACACAAGAAGCTAAGCCGGATGAAAACATAAACCCCCTAATCACTCGACTATAGTTGATTTTTTGAAGCATAGAAGGGAAGATAGATCACATGACCACTATAATGCGGGTCAAAAATGCTCATGTTGGGCGGAATAGGTGAAGTAAAAAGAATAGTTGAGTAAATTTATTAGAGCGAACAACGCCCTTTTTGAAACTATATGGGTAAACATTGAGATCAATGTTAGGTTATTGCGATCTCTTGCTTGATAGAGATTGAATTCTTTGTGATCTCCTTTGACTCACTCATATGAGGATAATTAGCTAAGAAGACCATATTACTCACGAGGAAAAAATGTAAATTTAGAACAAGTATGGACTACCTTAACAGAAAAAGGTATTGCGAGATTTGCTATAGAGGAAAATATTCAAGTTTTATTGTTAAAATCGGGAAATATCATATAGCAAAAGCTGAAAGTGGGGATGGTAAACGGAGTTAAACCATCATAGATTCGAAGTAAAAATTCACTAAGAGAGGAGTCCCTTTCCCACTCTACTCTACATTAATTTCAGGAAATGATCCCTTAGCAAAATAAAATAAAAATTTGTATAACGAACTCCAAAAGCCATAGAACGAACGTAGGAAATAGCAAATAGTACAAATGTGTGAGTATAGAAAAACATAAACCTATAAATCCAAATAATTTGTGATTCCAACTCCAAAATTACGAGACTTCAATTGTTAATTTGTTGTTTCTCGCCCTCTGCAAAAGCCTCAAGTTCTCTCAATTCTTTTTTATCCATGACAAAAGTTGTAATTTTATAGAAAAAGCTGTAAGTCCTAAAAGCTTTAACTTAGTCAACAAATTTCTCTCAAAATATACCAGGAAACAACTCCACAGTCACAAAATTTGGTGCCAAAGAACCGGAAAATCCATTTTTCATTAAAATTTAGAACCGGGGGTAAACCTCTTCCTGGACCTCTTTGGGGACCTACGCATCATAGTAGAATCGCAGTGTGCATTTGGCGAGGATAAGAACAAAACATTTTCACGTGCGGTAAGAATCTCGATTTGCAATTGGTGAGGTAAGAATAACAATTTTCGAATCTTAGTTTTTGTTCTTGAGGATTTCAAATCCAATTTCAACTTTCATTCAAATAGTTTTCAATTTCATAGTTACTTTCAATTTTAACAAAATGGGAATTCGACTTAATCTATTCACTATTAAAAAATAATTAAAATATAAACATTAAAATTTACTAATTTAATTATTAATCAAATATAAAACCTTTAAAACCAATAAAACCACAATATATTTCTTTATTTAAATCTTAATTTCATATAATTATGTAAATTATGCATGAAATGAAATAAATATGTTCATTAGGTCCACTATTAAAAAATAATTAAAATATCAACATTAATATTTACTATTTTGATTATTAATCAAATTTAATACCAATAATATTGTTTTATTTAAATCTTAATTTGATATAAACATGTAAATTATGTATTAAATGAAATAAATATATTCATTCGTACAATTCTTATACAAATTGATAAAACTAAACACATTTATCCATTATTACACAATAAACCATACTTAAATAATTTGACAAACATATTTATAATCATTAATAAAGATTTATATATTATTAAAAAAATTAAATAAAGTTCATAGCTAAACAATTAATAGAAGTTCATAATGTCATTAAAAATTAACCAAGGTTCATATCAAACACTTAATAAAAATTCATACTCCATTAAAAATTAATTAGGTTCATATCTAAATTAACAAGGATGTGCATACGTGGGGGTGAGGTCTAAGCAACACATGTAAGGTGTCTCGCATGAGTATATACAAGTGGAGTGAGGGTGAATAAAGGGTCATTAGATCCCTTCACGGAGACACATGCGGCGAGAGAGGTAATGGCTTCATGTTGTCAATTCGTGTGAAGCATTACTACGCGTTGGAGGTCGGGGGTGGTGAAAGGTTAAGGTGATGGAAGATGAGGGGCAGGCAGTAAACTCCTCACTATGGTTTGGTGTTGGTATTGGTGGTGGCCTCCGGGGAGGAAGTGTAAATGTCTCAAGAAGGTTTACGGGTAGTGGCTTATGTGCTCTTGTCGAATTTGTTGAGATGCAGTGTGTTCAATTTGGTCCCTACTTCTTAGTTTCTTAGCCATTGTCTACGTTAGGGTCGACGATAAGAAGTTTAAGGAAGTGAGCTCACCCATTTCCATTTTCTTTCCTTTCATGAAAGAGGAAGCTAGGAGATACGTAGTCGAGAAAACACAAGGGTGGTGGTGGAAAACTAGTTTCTTTTTCCCCACCATGCCCTTTGGTGTGGGCGCTATGTTGTTTGGTGGATTGGTGTGTGGTCTTTGAGCGAAATTTGGAGGTGGCAGAGTCGCTTCTTGAGGAAAGTTTCACTTAGGAATCAACTACTTTTTCATCATTCATTTTTTAGGTGTTTGTGTTGGTTTGGTGGGTGGTGGTATTTTATTTTCCTAGTGGTGGAAATATTTATCTTGTAGTGGGAGGCAAATTTTTGCTTCCCTGTAGTGGTGATGGTGAAATTTGGGTCCTTTTCTAGTGGTGGTTGTTTTATTTGGTGGGTGGGATGGTCTTTGGACTCTACACATGGTGGGGCTCCTTAAACTTGGTAAATTATGAAGCCCTTTGGTGTGGTTTGGGCTTCTCTCCCTATATCCATGACCACAGTGGGGGGTGGAAGATGCGAAACCTTGATAATCATGGCGGCTCCACGTTGGGATGGCGGTACTATAGGGTGTGCACAACTCTCTAGTGTGGTGTGTGTAGAGGGGCCATGGAGGAGGTAGGCGGGGGGTTAGCATGGGTGGGGGTTCAAGGGTTTAAAATCGAGTCGTTAGTGTAGAGGATCTCGTGGTGGCCAGGGGTGTTGAACCCTTAGTTAAGGCGAGAGGGGGGGGGGTGCGGATCATTTCGCAGTTCATGAGCTTTTAAAAATTTCATTAAAACTTATTTACATCTTCATTTCTTATTCAACTTAATATGTGATTAGTATTAGAATGTGAGCGACAAGTATTAATATAGTGTAACAATAGATTTAATATGAGACAACAGAAGTATTGAGAAGATGAGATAAACCACATCAACACATAAACATCATGCACATAGACACCGGATATAAGTGGAAACCCATAAAGGAGAAAACCACATCTTATTATTGTTGTGATGCAAAAGAATAGCTCCAACTCCCTCTCACACTAATTTTCTATAGGCACGGAGCCTACGGGAGGCTCCTACCTCAGTGCAACGAGCTACAGCACGGAAGCCCTAATCCATCTATTTTTTGCGGGCACCAACCTACGAGGAGGCTCAACCTCGGTCGGCTACAGCGACATTTTATCCAAACTACAAATTGATGTGGAAGCACCAACTCCCATACATTTTCTGCGGGCACCAGCCTACGGGAGGCTCTACCTCGGTACGCTGCCCGCGGCATCTATCGAGGCTACAACTTGATAGGGAAGCTCTCCAACTTCCTTACTCTTTCGAAAAGAAAACACTTCTTGATTTACCTTGGATATCGAATCATTTTTTTATTACCTTCTCTTACGACATTGTGATCCTCATATCTGTCCTTATATCATTTTTGCATCTTCTCGGATTCCTTATCGGCTCCTCCTTCTTCTTTGCTCGGCTCACTCCTTCTACTGCAGCACTCCTTGCTTCATTTACGCATTCTACGACTTTTCACGGCATCTCGTTACTTGCTCCTCATTCTTCTTATCCTCTCTTCCTCAATTCCATACTCTTGCATTCTCTATATTCACTCTCTCGACCTCCTTTATGCATATCAAGTTGATATTATATATAGAGTTCATCACATGACCTTTTACATTCCTCGGGGAATTTGAAGTGAATAATCTTGACTTTCCAAATGCCTTCTCATTTCTTTTACCCGCTCATTCAAAAATATAACAATATGCATTAATTTCAATACTACGGTGAGAGTTTTGTTTTCCCTCACAGGAGACTTGACAATGCATCACAAACTATAAAAAATTAATTACAACATTTACATTCACATTTTCAATTACACATTTCAATTTCACTCGGCTCTTCTCTGGATTTGGGATTCTGGATTTATCTTTTATAAACTGCTTGTTAAGTAAGCAGTCTGCATACTTAATTCATCATGCTGCAAAATTCCCTATGAATTTTTCGAGTTTCTACATTCTTTGTTTACATACATTAGGCCCACATTTTCATCCCTGTGTTTATTCCACATTCCTTGTACTTTTGTGCACTGTTTATATATAAGCATTTTCCGGCTTTATCCTCAAATAAATATAAATCTATGCAATGTCGATTTCATTGTGTACGTACTCGAGAGCTGCACAGCACACACTACACTCTCTTGTCCATATAATATATTTTCAAATCAACCCCTTCATAATTTTTGGATCTTGTACATTTTTCTACCATTGTCTCTCTCTCTTTCATTTATGTTGTGTAATTGTTGCACATATATTTGTCTTTTAATATAACAATACGATTTTAAATCTAGGCAAACTTGAATTAATGTGGAAACTACATTTTTCCATAGTTATAAAACCATACGTATAAATTCATTCATATTTCAATCTTTACAATATTTCATACGGGGCCATATATATCGGGACCCACATATTCCGTCTTCAAAGTGAAAATGCCTTTTGAATAATTTTTACTAAAGAACCTTTAGTTTAATCAACTCTCGAATCTTCAAAACTATGGTTAAACCATAATAAAAAACCCAACGTACAATATTTCAGATTAATATTCAAATATTCTAGCCAAGCCATTACATAGAAGTCTCTGCATATACTCGCTATTAGATTAGGCATCACGCATATGCAAATACTTTAATAGCCTCACCATATCGGTGTATTTCATATATGACCCACACATTACATCAACCATTCATATGTGCCTTATCATATAATATATATATACCAATCATATCTTAATGCTACGTATTATAAAGTGAACCATGCAACATATATGACCCTTTCTTGAACTTCGAATTCAACGGAATTTAAACGGAATGTTTGAGCCCACCTTCGAGATAACGTACCTTGGCGTTATGTTTCCCTTTCATCGAGACGGTAGAGAGCACATCGCCTCACTCCACACAATTTGATGAATATCACTCGGTGAAAGATGCACGGATGATAACGCACGATGGCACGCAATGAGAGTGGTTTGGCATATTTGTTCGAGGAGACATATGTCGCTAGTCACATGGAATCACTCCAATTTCATAAATGCGCTTTCTAGATGAAAGAAGTGTGATGAAAAGCGGAATCCCCTTCCTTTCTTGTTCCTCCTCTCGTGGTACCTCTCATACGCTCAAGGTTCCACTCCCCATAACACTCAATCACTATAAATCGACTTATTTGTATCACAATTCTTCATGACGACTTAGTAAATTGGTACGGTGAACCGATCTCTTGGTATCGATTCAACAACACGGGGGCTTCATTTAGACAATATTATCTGATGCGGTCCCTCATTGCCTCTATAGTCATGGCCTGGCTATTCCTCGGGAGCGGCGATTATTTTCCTTAACCTTATCTGTAGTCATCTTTGTTTCTTGTAGAAACACTAAAATCAACTTCATCATTGGAACGCATAAATAATTAATCTAATTCCTCCATAATATATAACATAAGAAATTCACACCGATTCCCTTTGCGCCCTTAAATTCATTCTTCCTTCAAACCTTCGGACTCTTGGAAACCCATATTCAATTTTTCCATAATAATGAATTTTCCTTCTATATCATATTTTCCCATACTCGAACCGATTTCTCAAATCAAATACCTCTACTCCTTGACTAATCTTGCTCCTGCTCTTGAAGCTCCTTTGCTACCTCTCCGGATCTCCAATCAATACATCCTTCTAAAACTACCTCTGCTTCATGTCTCATGCTCTCTTTACACATTTCCAAGTGCTCCTCCTTTTCCATATCATCTGCACCATTGTATTAAACCCCTAATTCAACTCCACTATCTTGTCTCTAATTCCTCCCCATTGCTTCTACTTAAATTCCTCTGTTTCATCGCGCCTCTGCTACCTCTCTTGTCTCCTTTTCCATATGGATAGTTTAGGTGCTGCTCCTATCTTTACCTTTGCCATCAATGCCAACATTTCCAACGGTCTCCCCCTTTGGAATTGATGGCAACACATTAATAATTTCCTTTTAGAAGCCCCTTTTCTTTTTCCTCCCTTTGACATCAATGGAAAAGGGTTGCTCATTTCCTAGTTTTCTTTTTACCGCATTTCCTCTCTGCGAGTTATGTTTAGGCCCTCTTCTCTTGACTTTGTACCATGCTTCTCCGGACTTGATGTACAAGACTTGTTGAAAGACACTTTTGAGGATTATAGAACTTGAATAAACAACGTAAGTGATACAATTCAAACGCGTAGACTTCTTTCACTTGTATAAAGTTGAAAGTGAAGATAATATTTTCCTTAGAACACATTGTATTAGCTTTATCTAATCGAGAGATGCATCATTGAATTAAACCTAAAATCTGTAGAGCATGCTTCAAATATACTTGATTTCTAGTATTATCTTCATCGAAATACACATGCAGCAGACAACATTTGTTGATTGTTATGATGCCAATATATCTTTTGTTGTTGTGGTTCCACTGTACTACGTTGTTTGTAATCGGAAGCTGGGCCTCTTGACAAGGATAATACACTTAAAGGCGAAAGGTCCTTCTTGCTATTGTGAAAAATGAATCCGACGAGTTTACAACTTATTGTGAGATTAGGAAATATCTTTCAATATAAGAGACCAAATGACTTTTACTTCTTGCACCTTTGTACTTTCAAAACAAATCCTTCAATGTATTGGTCAGTCTTATTTATCAATCATGCGGTTTTATTTATGACATAAGGAGGTATGTATGTCAATGATAAATCTCTCTTTAAAGGTGGATTACCGATAAATCCTTTGTCTTTGAAGTAGGATTTAGATGATTTAAAAAAAAATATTTGAGCTTGAGATGGTAATCATGACTAGTCCTTTATTCTTCGAGATACTTTGACTATTCTATTAGAATGAACTTCCACAAAAGCATATTCAAGATGTTTAATTGAAAACTCGGCAAAACGAGACTTCACACGGTTTTGTAAATGATCTTTAAGGAGGCCTTGAAGATATACATGTACCAACTTTAGGAAGGCATGAAATTATATATAAAGAGAAAAGATATTGCTTCGGTGCTCAATATACTACTTCAAGTGTAAATCGGATACTAATCCTTTAGCCTTTACTATTTTGCCCTTTTCATGATGAATACGAGATAACTGCAGGAAGTTTACCTTGATGCATTCTTGCCATAGTCCTTTGATCTTTTGAGGACTGTATCATACTACGCTCTATGACAACACTTGATATTTTTGTTGATAGGCATCTTGCCTTGTACCTAAACACCAATTGATATTACTTTGATAAACCATGCGGATATTTCAATTGACTTGCACATTAACCCATAATTGATGCATCCTTCATAAATTATATTATTGATCTTTCCACTTTATTCACTATGATCATCGATATATTGAATCGATCTTGGCATTATTTACCACTCTTCTTTTTACGTCGCCATTTGTTCCAAGAAAGCCATTGCATGTTCCTTTCTAGGACTCCTCTAGAATCATTCTTCCTTTATATTCAATTCAAGTGTTCTAACATAAAGATTTTTAGGAAGACCTCTTCAATTACTTTTCTATGAATCTTCATGGGCTGATTACTCAAATATTTGACACTCATAGCGCATTTCTCCAAGTGGACCTTGCGAAAGATGTAATGAGCGATGATAGGCACTTTTCTTGCGATCCTTCTTAATGTGATACATTTGTTAATTATAGCATTATGGCATAGTGTGATCATCACTTTAATGTGATAAAGTCTTCTTAGCTTATATGTTCATTCTTCAGAGTTTCCTCTATCATCATGGCTTCTTGCTTTTCTTCTCTTCTTCCATCAATCTGTCGGCTACTTAATACTTTAGATGATCTTCTTTCTATATAGTTCTCTTTTAGAGGAATTTCCTTTTTCTTCCTGATCTCATAGCTATTCTCATTACATGGAGCTCTTCTTAGACTAATTTCATGGGGTCTATATATGAAGCTGATCTCCACAGGATGTTGCTTCATATTTGTCAACTGGATGGTTTTGCTTTTCTTCTGAAAGCGGCTCCTTGAGACTATGGAGGATTTGTTATTTTTATTGAGATAATAGGCTCCACTTTCTCTTTTCCTTCCATACTTTATTGGGGTTCTTCATAATGTCTACAATTCTTTTAAATTCATAGTTTTCTTTGATTTTCTTTGATCCCATCATCTGTCTAGAGTTCTTTAATGTATATGGCGAGATTAAAATCTTTTGCTTTGTGACCAAGTTTGAGGCATACATAACATCTTATTTTATCATAGTACATTTTGAGTTGATGTATAATACTTTGTTCCCCTTCTTGAATACATTTTACATTCAACGATTTATGTCGAAAATTATTGCATGCATAACAATGGCCATGGAAATGATTTGTGTACTTGGTGGAAAGATTGTCCTTTCCATTTTCTTGCTTGAGGTTCTTCTATTTCTTGCATCTTTTGCGGTTGGAGTTGATAGGCCTTCTCTTAAATTGTGCTGCATTATGTCTGTTTTATGACAAAGAGAACATGTGCTATTTTTCATAGGAGGAAAAGAACCTCCTTTGACATCTTCCAAATTTATTCAATTCATCTTCGGGAGCATATGAGCCTTTAGCGGTGATTGTTTCATCTTCTCATTCTGTCCTACCATGTTGCTTGATTCTATTTGTTCTTCACAAATATTATTTTTCTTGCTAGCATCATTTTTGTAGTAATCGTTGTTGAAATTTTGCTTCCAGCTGTCCTTCTGACTTTTACAAATATGATTTTCTTGTTATGCACTTGTGGACTTACTAGTTTCTCCTTCATATCCTATCCCGAAGTGTTTATGAGAGGTGACCTTTGTGTATTTAGAATCTGGTCAACGTCCATAGCCTTTCATTAGAGGTGTATTCATTAATAGTTCTCTTTGGGCTTTTTCTAATTTCTTTCTTAAGGCGACTACTTCTTCTTCCAATCTTTCACATTCACGGCTTTTTCTCTCTCATTTGTTGCGGCGAGTGTCTTCTACTCTCTTTGCCTCTTCAAGGCTGTGTCTTCGGGCCAATAATTTCTTTCCTATATTCATATTCTCTCTCATCACATATTTGTACCAATCTCTTAAGGTCTTTGTTTTTATTCTTCAATCTTTCTATTTTCAATGTTTGTGTCAAGTTTGGATTTTTCTTCGGCCTACAATTTCTTCATGGCTCTTACTACCATTCACACTGCTTGGTACCTCATTTGATTGAGCATCTTATTTTTGACATGAATTTCTCTTTTTCTTAATTCTCTTCTCCTTCTTGACAATGCAATACTTAGTGTCTACTCCATGCATGAAATGCGATACATCCCAATTTATTTTAAATTAAACCATTATTAACTCAAGATCCTTGTTATGAAGATTGTTATATATCACACATTTTCCTTGGCATTCCTTTGTTTCTTTCACCGTGGGTGATTCTTTGCCGGTAACCATCACATACAAGCTTCCATACCTTAGGTTCATAGGCCATTAAACCTATTTTAACCTTATCTCTCCATTCAAGAAAGTTTGTTGTATTTAACAGTGCATTTTGATAGTCCATGACTCAACCAAATCTCCTTCCAAAATTTATTAAGCTTACACCAAAGGAACCGGCTACGTACAATTGTTGAACCCTTAGTTAAGGCGAGGGGGGGGTGAATCGAGTTTAACACATTCATGGAATTTTAAAACTTTTTCATTAAAACTTATTTACACCTTCATTTCATATTCAACTTAATATGTGAGTAGTCTTAGAATGTGAGCGGCAAGTATTAATATAATGTAACAATAGATTTAATATGAGAGTAGCAAGTATTGAGCGAGATGAGATAAACCACATCAACACATAAACATCATGCACAAAGACCTCAAATATAAGTGGAAACCCATAAAGGGAGAGAAAACCACATCTTATTATTGTTGTGATGCAAAGGCAAGCTCCAACTCCCTCTCTGTATTCTGATTTTTGTAGGCGACCTACGCAGGGCTTCTACCTCAATTCTGCAAGCTACAACTTGCAAGGAAGCTCCACGACTCCCATCTATTTTACGCGAGGCACCAACCTATAGGAGGCTCCAACCTCAGTCGGCTACAAGCGACATTTTGTAAAACTCTGACTTGATGCTGAAGCACCAAATCCCATCTATTTTTAACGAGGCACCAACCTATAGGAGGCTCCTACCTCGGTCATCTACAACTGACATCTATCAGGCTACAACTTGATAGGGGAGCTCCAACCATACTCTTTCAAAAGAAAAACACTGGCGATTTACCTTGGATATCGGATACGGTACATGCCTTCTCCTTACGCACTCACGGTCACTCATATCTATCCTTATATCATTTATGCATCTTCTTAGATTCACTATCATCTCCTCCTTCTTCTTCTTTGCTCAGCTCCTCCTTGCTACGCCTCAACTTTGCTTCATTTATGCATTCTCGACTTTTCACGGCATCTCGTTACGCTCCTCCTTCTTCTTATCCTCTCTTGCCTCCAATTCCATACTCTGCATTTTCTATATTCACTCTCTCTAACCTCCTTTATGCATATCAAGTTGATATTATATATAGAGTTCATCACATGAATTTTTACATTCCTCGGGGAATTTGAAGTGAATAGTCTTGAATTTTTGCCTTACGCCTTCTCATTTCTTTTACTCGCTCGTTGAAAAATATAACAATATGCATTAGCACAATACTACGGTGGGAGTTTTATTTTCCTCACAGGAGACTTTCCGTGCACCACAAACAATAAAAAATTAATTACAACATTTACATTCACATTTTCAATTACACATTTCAATTTCACTCGGCTCCTTTTCGGATTTTTTTGGCTTTTTCTTGGATTTGTCTTTTAAGTTTTGCTATTAAGTAAATGATTTGCATACTTCTGTTCATGATGCACATAAAATTCCCTATGACTTTTTCAATTCCTACATTCTTTTTTTACCTCTGTTAGGCCCACATTTTCATCCCTGTGTTTATTCACACGATCCTTGTACTTTTGTGCACTGTTTGCATATATAGCTGCTTTTCCAACTTTATCTTCAAATAAATATAAATCTAGGCAATGTATGTTCATTATTAATCTACGTGGCGAATACTGATTACACACTCTTTGTCCATATAATATATTTTCAAATCAACCCCCTTGAAATTTTTGGATCAACGTACATTTTTTTGCAATTGTCTCTTGTCTTTCGTTGTAGTTGTGTAAGCTGCTACATATAACTAGCTTTTAATATAACAACTGATTTTAAATATGGGAAAACTCTAATTAATGCGAAGAAATTCATTTTCCATGGTTATAAAACCATACGTATAAATTCATTCATATTCAATCTTTACAATATTTCATACGGGGCCATATATATCGGGACCCACATATTCCAAAGTCTTCAAAGTGAAAACACTTTTTAATAATTTTTACTACGAACCTTTGGTTTAATAAACTCTCGACATCTTCAAAGCGTAGTTTAAACCATAATAAAAAACCCAACATATAATATTTGAGATTAATATTCAAATATTACGACGGCATCATTACATAGAAGTCTCTTGCATATATACGCTATTGATTAGGCCTCACGCATATGAAAAATACTTTAATAACCTCACCATATCGGTGTATTTCATATACGAGCCCACACATTACATCAACCATTCATATGAGCCTTATCATATAATATATATATATATACCAATCATATCACAACGCTTCGTATTATAAAGTGAACCATGCAACATATGACCCTTTCTTGAACTTCGAATTCAACGACATTTAAAGGAATGTTTGGGCCCACCTTTAGATCCGTACCTTGGCTTTATGTCGCCTTTTCATCAACGGAGGAGAGCACGTCACCTCGCTCCACACGGTCAGAGCGGAATATCACTCGACGAAGATGCACGGACGATAGCACGCGATGGCGCGCAGTAAGGAAGTGGTTTGCGGATTCGTTCGAGGGAAGCGTGTCACCCATCCTATGGAATCCTCAGTTTCATAAATACCGCTGCACTGACAGTGGTGCGATGAAAACGGAATCCCGCCTTTCTTGTTCCTCACGCTTTGTTGGTTCCTCTCCTTCACTCAAGGTTCCACTCCCCATTGCTTGATCACTATAAATCGACTTATTTGTATCAAAATTCTTCATGAAGACTTCCATAAGTTAGTGCGGTGAACCGATCTTGGTATCGATTCAACAGGTTGCGGGGCTTCATTCGAACCCAGAGTATATGATGCGGTCCTTATAGCTACCTCTATAGTCATGCAATGGCTATTCCTCCGGGCGATTATTTTCCTTAACCTTATCTATAGTCATACGTGTTTTCTTGTAAACGATACTAAATCAAGCTTCATCATTGGAACGTAGAAATAATTAATCTAATTCCTCCACATAATATATGACACAAGAAATTCACACGATTCCTTTGCACCCTTAAATTCGTTACGCCTTCAAACCTTCGGACTCTTGGAAACCCATATTCAATATTGCCATAATAACTAATGTTCCTTCTATAATATGTTCCCATAATCATAATCAGTTTCTCAAATAAAATACCTCTTTGCTCCTTGACTAATGTTGCTCCTTGCTCCTAAAGCTCCTCTGGCACCTCTCCGGATCTCCAATCAAGCCGGCCCTTCTAAAGCATTTCTGCTTCATGTCTCATGCTCTCTTTGCCTATTCCAAGTGCTCTCTTGCCATCTCATACGCATCTTTGTATTAAACCCCTAATTCAACTCCACTACTCTGTCTCCTAATTCTCTTGTTGCTTCTTCTTCAATTCCCTCTGTTTCATCTATTGCCTGCTACCTCTCTACCTTTATTTCCTTATGGATAGTTTAGGTGCTACTCCTGTCTTTACCTTTGCCATCAATGCCAACATTTCCATGATTAACGGGTTGGTGCTCTAAGATAATGAGGGCAAAATATTTGGCATTGCTACTTGGAAAAATTTTGTGCCTTATCAATAACTTGATGGAAAGAGTGGACACAGGCGAGAGAGTCCATAATGAGGAGCATGTAGAGCGAGATGGAAACTTATTGAATGATTGCATTATTTACCGTTCCTAGTCTAGGAGAGGCTTGGTAGTGGTTGGCGAGGCCAAAATTAAGTCACTCATGAGAAAGTAGAAAATATGGAGACTTGTTTGGCACACTTTGAAGGGAACATTCGGTGTGACTTTTGTCCTCCACCGTCTCCAAGAACAACCCGGAACAACCTTTCATCCATCACGTTGGATGAATAGTATGATATATGTTGTTCTTTATGTTATATTTTGTTTTGGTGCTTCTAGCCCAATCGTTTATGAAAAAATGTCCCTAGTCTCTCTTTTCTATTTTTGTCATGTGGTGCAATTTTTTGTCAACAAACCCGGTCGGGGGTTAGACCACATTTTGTAAGCGGCTATATGTGCTCCTTTTTCCTACATGAATAGAACATTTACTTACAAAAAACAAAAGAGTTCATACACCATTAAAAAAATTATTAAAAGTACGTACTTAAATTAATAATGGTTCATACTATTTACTAAATAGGTCTATAAATATATATTTTAGGTTTATCTGTTAGTTTTTAATAAAATGTAAATATGACGATTTTATACTAGATTTAAATGAACTCACGGTTTAACATAAGAAAGGTTATAATATTTACCTATTTGTTAAATGTAAATATGAATATTTAACCTTAGATTTAATAACTCACACTTTTAACATAAATCAATGAAGTTTAAAAATTAAAATAATTTATGGCCAAAGATTAAATATAAACATAAATATTAATTTGACTATCTAAATATTACCTTTACTAAAATTATAATGAAGGCATTAGTGTAAAGTAGATATATGAAACATGAAATTGTGTTAATTCTAGATGAATCCATTTGCGGTGTTAAACTTTAGAGACGAAAATTATTAGAAATTTTGCTCTTGTATATTGAAAAGCCTTGTCTCTAAATTTTAACATTGCGGATGAATTCGGGGAACCCACGTAGTGAAATGTAACACGTTATTATCAAAATTACAATTTACCATTTATGAAGTGACACAATTTAAAATTCTTGACATAAATGACTAATTCATATACTTGTTGCACTTGTTATTTGGTCATATTTTTATTTCTTGGACTATAATAGTCATTTACATTAATCATTATTAATTTTGTCACTTATTATCTAGTCGTATATTTTATCCTAGGCTAAATTAGTCATTTAAGTTAGTTGCTTTTAGTTTAGTCACTTATTATCTAGTCATATATTTTATTCCTAGACTAAATTAGTCATTTTTAGTTCGGTCACTTAAAATTGGTCAAATTTAGTAGTAATTAACTTTAAGTAATTGAGGTGACTAACTTTTCTAGTCCCTTGGTCATTAATTTCATCATTTTGTACTAGTGAAATTTCATGTAATAAAAATTAATAACGGAAAAAAATAAGACCACGAGTTAAGGACACTTGTTTAGAAAGTAATGTTGGGCAAATATGTCCTAGTGGGCATCCTTTGGATGTGTTTATGACTAAGCGGAATTTGGAAAAGGAAATAGCCGAGGAATTAAAAAGGAAAAAAATTGGCACATTTATTTATGAAAATAAATGAAATTAGGAGAAAATGAATTTGAAAGGTCACATGTTGCATGTGAGGAGGAAATTGAAGGAAAATAATGGAAAAATTGAAGAAATTAGAGGCATGAATGATAAAAATACCTTAGAGCATCGATTGCTAGTCGTTTGTCACTTCATTTTGAGATTTACAATCAAAGAAAACTGACAGAGTACCAAGAGGAGAAAAGATATCAATTAAACGGAAAGAAAAGCAAGAAAATGAAGGACAATGAAAAGAAAGGGAAGCAAAGATCAAACGGAAAAGCCGGGGATCAAGTAGCTTCAGCATGAATACTTGCGAGGTAACATATTGAATGTGATTTCAATTTGGTTTTGACATGAATGGTGTGTGCATATTGCTATTTTGTTCTTTTTTTGTCGATGGCATGGTTTTTACGGGTTTTGACGGTGGTTTTGAACCTTGGCTTGCCTTTTTCTGAGATATCCATGGTGTGATGGTATTGTTCTTGGTTTTTAGCTTTTGGAATTTCTAGATGGTTTGGAATTCATGGAAAGGTGTCAGAGAACATTCCCAGGCACAGGAATCCCTTATTTGGTTTTGGAAAGAGACACGGTAAATCACGAGGTGGTATCTCGGTAATGGAATAGTGATCCGGTGTGGATTGCGGTAAATCCTAGAGACAAAGGAGATGGAAAATTCCTCAATGATAGTGATGAGATATAGAGGTATTCCAAGCTCATTTCGGTTTTTGATCTTGGTGCCGATTTAGGTTAGATAATGGTATGTTGAGGTGGAGGTAGTTTAACCTATGGATTCCCTTGGTTTTTTTGGATTGGTTATCCATCGGATACCACATTCATGATCGGAATATGGTGCGGGTGTTCTTGGCTAAAATAAATATTTGGTTCAACCATGTATATGGTCGGGTGATACATGGAATTCTCGAACCTCGTTGGCTTAAACTTGCCTATGTTTAATGAAAGCTATGTTCTCTTTATTTTGTACTTGTATTTATGTGGCTTTAACGGTTGTTATCTTATGGTTATTTACATGGTTATATGATAGTTTTTAGCATGTTTATGTGATTGGTTTGACTCATGGTCCATTTCATGTTTTTACTTGTAGCGAAAGAGCAATGGATGCAAGACCTAATTAATGTTAAGATAGCCAATGGGAGAGGGTGGTGATTGTTCTTGATAAGTTTCATATGAATTTCTAGTCACTTATTCTCATTCTTATATTCATGACTTTGTAGGTTTCATATCTACCAAGCTTGTTTAAAAAAAATTTCGGTCCACGGTTAAGGGATGGTCAAGCCTCGTCTGTTGTCATTTTTGGTTTAAAAGTATTTTCCTTGTGTAATTTATGAATTACGAAAGTTACATGAATTTATGAGGATGGGAAGTGTGACCCTTGAATCTAGGCTTAAAATTTGTATTCGCTCGCACAACAACGAGTGAAAAATTCACAATCACACTTATGTAGGCCTCTAGGAGCTGAGTGGAAGGTTCTAGTCGCGATGCCTTGGAAAAGGAGTGACTAGGGGTAAAATGCATGGAAAAAGTCAAGTTGGCTTATGGGATGGACACACAGAAGGGTTGGGTTTCAGGAGGTTCTTTGGCACTTGAAAGGGGAAGTGGTAAGTTTGTTTGTTGACTCCATTTTCCTTAAGTTCACCTAGGAGGTCGAGTTTTGTCATAACTTTCCCTCATCTCTTGTTTTACCCGGAGTAGAATCGATGAAAGTGCGTAGATGTTAGGGGAGGTGCTCATTGAACTTTACCCCATTTTCTATTTTTTATTCACCAATTTTCTCTATGAGTAGCAATAATAATTTTTCACAATGTAACTCGGGTCCTTTAAGAGTGTGTCTTTTCAAAACGCACATTGTCCTAAGGATTTCTCCCACATATTTTACATAATTTCCTTTCATCGGTTTTTAGTATTTCTGGCTACTAAATTCTAATAAGATCCCGGTTGGTTTTTGTGATATATCGTATTATGGTTGGTTGGATTTAACTTGATATTGGATTATGAGTTTTCCAATATAGCCTTAATTTCCTTATCTAAGCAATGAGTATTTCACAATTTTCCTCGATTTAGACATGACCACCCCATGCAATACATCCTTGGGTAATGGAAAATATAAAGAACGAACCAATTAGAGTACATTGAAAATA
Organism: Pinus albicaulis; assembly: GCA_034641835.2. Classification (NCBI taxonomy): domain Eukaryota; kingdom Viridiplantae; phylum Streptophyta; class Pinopsida; order Pinales; family Pinaceae; genus Pinus; species Pinus albicaulis. The sequence goes on from CM076573.1 coordinate 86,765,463, forward strand.
GAAATCGGGACAAGGGTTTTTTCAATGATGGCACACAAGTCAAGGAGGAAGATCTCAATGCCTCTAAAGAATTGGATGTCCAAATGTATGTTTTATTGTGGGTGGGCATTGCATTGGTTATCTTTTTCCCTTTTATTATTCACTATTCATTCATCTTGGTTCACAATGATTGATGGAGGATTGTACCACTTGAATTTTATATTGCTTGTTCTCTTGAATTCAATGAAGTTTGGGCCATTGACATATTTTTCTCTCGCTTGAGGTTTCTATCACTACCTGGTTAGGAATTCCCCCCACATGATTTTGAATAAAAGACCTGTTAGTGCTTCTTCTTATCCACTATCATGGTTAAAATAAACACATTTTTTTAAGCTTTAAATTGTGATTTTGATTTTTCATAGGTGAAGCTTTAAGGCTTAGACATAACTCTTCCTTTATTCGGAACCCACATGATTGTTTTATTGATTTTTGTCGGGGAAAGCATTGGTTCTTAAACATAACTTCATGATTATTTGGAACATAGGTGTTTGGGATTTTTATTTTTCATTGGAAAATCTTCAAGTATTAAACAAAATTCCGTCCTTATTTGAGCTTTCATTATGAATGTGAATTGGTGGGTTCCTGCTTGTTGGCTTACACATTTTTGATATCATATTCTATCCATTTGCTCATTTCATTTGTGGAAGAGGATTCCACTCACCATGGGAAGGTCTCGAGTTTGATTTATAGCAAGTCCAATTTCCAACTTGTTATATCGAGCTACTTGATGATGTTGATTGGTAGGTGAATAAGCGAGGGTTAGTGGAATTACATGTATTCTAATTCCAACATTTAATTATCGGTATGGATAATAGGTGGTATTGGCTATAGAAAACATGATTAGAACTTTTGTTCTATGCTAAAAAATCACTCTAGAAATAACCAATCACTAAGGATTATTACTTGTCAGCGGAGTGTGGAAATCTAATGCTTATCGGGCTCTATACCAAAATATTTCATTACCGACAAACATTGTTCATGTGATTTTATTTATGTACCTTATTAGGTATTTAAGACTTCATTGGTTATAATCCTCTAGTAATGAAAACCTATTAAACATGATGTAAAAGTAAAATGCACAAAATTAAATACGACAACTAGAAGTAAAAGTGGGGAAATAAAGAAAAAAGGAAGTAAACTACAATAAATGCATTAATAATATATCAAAAAAAAAATTCTAAAAGCGGTCCTAGAGATATTATAGGTTCTTATTTACTATAAAAATCTTTAAAAGTAGCTACAAAGGTCCAATGAATTACGGAAATCCCAAAATACAAACTACACATTTTCTTTATACCCTATTCTGAAGTATAGAACTTAGTAGAATTAAGTATAGAGAGGATGGAAATTGAAATTACAATAAGTGTGGAATTAAGTATGGAAATTATGTAAATTGAAAATTTGAATATTAGAACGTGTTAAGAAACCAATTTCAAATTTGTTTGACTCTTAATCTGAGAAAAAATCAATTTGAATTTAATCATGTTGAAATTACTATACTAACAAAACTAAAATGTAAGTCTAATATAAGGCGAGATTTATGAATGTAAATATCCAAAAAATATGGAAAGAAATTGAATTTGACTAAAATTCTACTCAAAGAATATAATACACGACATTACTGTGAGTCGAGGGGCCATTCGTGCAATGAAAACATGTGGAAACTAAAGTAGATGAACAATGTATAGAGCTTGAAATAGTAGTTCTTCATTACAAGAATATCAACTTCAACTTACAAGCAAAGTTCAAATCTATTATAAAAGATAAACACAAAATGATGGTAAAATTCCTCTTTGCATCCTATCCTATACTCTATGCCTTTTTAGGATTTATTATAGATAAAATCTAGTGAGGAAAGGATAAAGGTCAAATCCTAAACTCGGAAAACAAATTTACAACTTTATATACAATCATTTTTTTTTGTAATTTTATAGAAATTGATGCTAAATAACCAGCCATATCTTCTCGACCACAGTGTATTTTGAGGATAATTTTCAATGGAGCATAATTTTTCATATTATAAAAAAATTCCTCTCTTAGAATTTCTCGATTCAATTCCATGCCCTCAAAAATTGCACCCGAATATGATTTTATATGCTTTTGCCAATGCAGGTTTTGCGAAATTTGTACAAAACTTCTTCAAAGAACCCTATTGTAATTTTGAAAGTTTGTATTGAGTTTTTAGAAATGGTCAATTTCTATGTTTTTTTCAAAAATCCGATTTGCCATATTCTTGATATTCACTACCATATGAAAATAAATCGAGGAAAACCATGGCGAGTTTAAAAATTGTTACTTGTTTTAAGTATAGATTAAATCATGTACTAGGATCTCAAACGTGTGAGATGGGTATATTACAAGGAATGTACCAACATATTAATCCCATTAACACCTAATTTACTAATATTTGAAAAATAAAAACATATTTTATAATTTTGACTATTTTCCCTCCATTCGTGCAAGTGCGGGGTACGTCTTGAATTACTAAACTCATACAAAAGATAGAAATATTCATAGTAGAACATGGTTCTTAGAAGTGACATAACAAAATTAGTAAAATTTCATTGATAAAAACATATTAAAAACTCATTTAATCATTAAAAATACAATAAATCATTAATAATTAACCACAAGGTAAAAGGAATTCATTTAGTGAAAATAGAATATGTTATAAAAATATGAATATGGCTTGTAAATGAAAGATTTTGATATCCAATATGATAACATATCTAGGGCCCAACATTCCCCCATTCCTAATAATTTTCATGCCTTCATTCAAACAAAATATGCGGTAGGAAGGAATGGTGATAGAAGATAATGGTGGTATGAATGTCGACTTGGAAAATTTGTAAAGAAGAAGATGCATTAATGGATTTGGAGCGGGGGTAATGGTGGTTTAAAAAAGGTGAAGAAATAGGAAGTGGTTAATCATCAATATTCCTTAAATTTTAATGAGTTGTGTACTTTAAACATGTTTTACCAAGTATACCTTTCGAACCTTGATTTGTACTCCAAACTCCAATGTAAGTTGTATGAAGCTAAAGATGAAACAAAGTAGGGATGAGAGTCTAGAATTGATGAGTGGTGATCTGATATGTTGAAAGAATATGAAGGGAATGAAATGAAGATGCTGAAAATATCCCAACAACCATTCCCCCATGCCCCTGGGTTTTTCATGTCCACACATGCAAACAAGGTGGTCTTGAAGAAGAGAGGAGGGTTGTTGAGATGGCTCTAGTACAAAGGAGTGTAAAACAAAACAATTAAACTAATGAGATGAACGATAAAAAAAAATTCATATCATATTTATTAAAATGATGCTAAAATGGTACAAAACATAAAAGAAAGTACGAATCACTTGTTACATATGATTTCATCAGGAGCTTATGCGAAAACTAAAAACCATTTCAATTGCCCTTCTAGCGTGTTCTATGGCCACTTGAATTTGAATTTTGACTCATCCATCATAAAGGTCAATACGAAAAACTTTTCAATAAGAAAATGTATTAAAGCAAGCTTTCCATTTCAAAGTAAGCCTCCCATGTCCTAATATAGTTTCATGTCCTAGTGTAGTATCTCTGAGGAAAGATTGATTTCCCACTCGCTTGATGGATGGAGGTTTCCTTACTTTCCACCATAAGAGCCGTAATAAAAAGTAGAATCATTTCAAAAGGGAGGTAGCATTGATCTCAAGAGTTCACCTTATTCTATTTGGTTCTTTCCTTGGAAAATTACTTCTACTTTCCTTAACAATCTTAAGCTCAAGAAAATAAACCTTTTATAAATTTAAGGGGGATCTCCTTCTTTCTAGGTGTTATCATCAATAACATTCGGTTTGGTTAGGAAAGGAATTTTGTATAGGTTTTAATGTGTTGATGAATTAATTCATGAAAATTGATGAAATTTCATGAATTGGTTATATTCCTAAGTATTTACGGTTCCCCACATCTCATCTCATTAAATTCATGTCAATAAAAATCTGCCAAAATATGCATGCATTGGTTCAAATTAAGTTTTAACCCACTTGTCCACTTCTTCTTGAGTCCGCGGCAAATTCTATGGAAAACATGTTGTTTTCTCTATGGACTTACGAAATTTACGTAGTGAATATGCCAAAATCATAACAAAAAATGCTACAAAATCATGTTTTTAAATAGCAAGGTAATGGGTGAGGTGTTGACTTGGAAATGGATAGAGGTCATTCTGAGGTCATGTGCGAGTTTTGGAGTCATGGTCCATGTTTGATCATCATTACCATCCCATCATTCAATTTTCTTTCCTTATTTGGACTCCTTCCTCTCGTATTCAAACTTACCATTTCAAATCATCCTTGTGAGTTTCTTGTTGCCACCTTTCCCCTTTTCTCTAAGTATAGTTGTTGTTTTTGTCTTAAGAAAATTGCGGCCTACGTACGCAAGCTACTTGTTGTGCGTAATTGTCTTTGCGGGTGTCACATTACTTGAGGATGCCAACATTGTTTTGAAATAATGGCCACACATAAGAGGACCAAAAGGAGAGCTCGGTGGTCAAGTATGAGACAATGGACTTAAAATTGGTCAATGAAGATCTAAGTTTTGCGGCATCCTTCACCGGTGCTGGTGCATGAGGTTTGTCGGGAAAGGCTACTTCGGAAATTATCATGCCCGAGTTTTTTTTTAATGATTTTGTGGTTAATTTTGTTGGCATTGCATCAAATGTGGGAGTACTAGAACTGGTTTCTCCTAAAACTATTGACCAAGATATAGAAATTCCAAGGACGGGGAAGAGTGGTTTAAAGCCACCAAATTCAAATTGTAAAATTGTGATGAGTTCTGAAGCTTGAGCACATAGGAGTGGAAATTTCAACAGAAATGCAGAAGTCGTCTCAAATAAAATTACTCAGAACTCTTGTTGGTGATTAAGAATATTTCACATGTGAAGGGAGGTTTCTGAGATATATCAGTATCACTTCATGCTTTTTGCTCCATTTCACTAGTAAGCGGCTTTTGGACATACCACAATTTTTCCTATTCAAAAGCTTAGGAAAAATGTTAGATAAAGATACAAGCTAGGGATGAGTGTAGTGAAACCTCTATCTTCCATGATGGATTAATTAATTTTTGGTTATGGAAGAGTTGAAAAAAATAGTAGATCTTGGGACAATTTTTTTTTTAAGTGGTTACGAATTGGATGTGTTGACTCTAAAAGAAAACACCTAGATCAAGAACCAACCTTTATATTAAGAATGATAAACCTATATTTGAATTAGAAGGTGGATAGGAAGGATAAGCGTAGCCAATTATAGAGTCCATGGAGGTTGAAATGGCACATTTGCGGAAGATAGATATACCTCGGCCCACGCCTTCAAGCGAGAAAACCTAAACCTAGCAAAAAGAGTCATGGAAGAATCACTAGGAGCCGGACGGTGGGAATAGGTAATGTTGATGATATTTTACAAGCCATAGATATAGAAGAAGCCCTGCGAGTTAAAGTTGTTGAGTTCAAAGGATGTAAGAGAAGAAGAAAGACCTCATTGCCAAGAAACTTAAATTTTTTAGTGAAGATGCGATTTTTTTCTTTAAACCAAGAAAGCCTCTCACTAGATTGAAAATTTCCAAGTGCTCCAGGCTAATAAGAAACTGAAAAGACAAAAAAGGTCAAAAAGCCTATGGTAGAAGAAATCATCGACTTATCCCAAAAGAAGAATTATCAAGCGAGAGGAAAGGCAAGGAGAGGGTCAGAAAAATATAAAGTGGAGATTCTAAGGGAGTAGTTGAGGGAAGATAGGGAAGAGCTCATTGAAACAAAGTTGGAGTTGGAATAGGCTAAGCAAGAAATGAATATGGTAGAGGAGTTCAAGGAGAAAGTGAATCGGAAAATTACCTATTATGATGATGCCCTAACAAATGCAAGAAGGTAACAAAGAGAACCCTCCTTTATGCGAGTGATGTATCACACAAGGAAAAGGAACATATGGCTATAGGCACAAAGGAAGAATCTTAAAGCTCAAGTGAAGGAGTTGGAGGTGCGGATGGAAATGGTACAAATAGAACACAAGAAAAATGGCTTAAAAATGATAATGGTAAATAGATTGCTGCAAAGGGTGAAGCCATTGCTTCTTGAAGGAGTTAAAATACATTTTAAAATATTTATTTCCTCATTATAGCTCATCCTTTACATATCCTTGAGCAATTTTGAAATAAATGAAGAAATTTTTCAAGCACGATATCTATTCGACAAGTTTGTAGCGTATTCCGGAGCTTAAGCGAGAGAAAACATTATGAACTCGCTGAAGATGTTTTGGAAATATATATCATGTTTTGTTGCAAAAAGGAAGGTGAAGGCATGTTTTAAGTGGTTAGACCCACTAAAGACGTCCTTGAATCGGCAAAGAGGAAAGAATTCTTCGAGATATGGCCAAAGTAAGAAAACGCTACGAACTCTCGCTACGGACTTGCCTAGAAGTCCTTGTTTTGCGAGTGAGGAGGAATTTTGAAAATTTAAATCCTTAATTTTTTTCATAATAGCTCAACCAGGAAGGAGTCGAGAAAATCACTAGTGGAGTTTTTTATTGAAGACACACTCATCGACAAAGTTGATCGAAGTCATCTCATTATGGAAACCACATCATCAAATATGACATCACCTCCTCAAAGCTCGGAAGGCAAACCTCCTATCTTGGTGGGGGTGTTATTGTTGGTCATGGTCATTTCCACCTTAGGAACATGATATTTTCAATGTATAAAGAAAGTATGGGTCTTTTAAATTTTGTTAAATGCAATAAAGTGTATTCTGATCCTATTAGGTTTCAAATTCCTAAAAATAATAGATCTCTGTTTTCTCTCCTTGTAATTTTCTTTTTGGTTAGTCAAGGTGTCATTAGAGGTATTTGAAGGCTGTCATTGTTGGAAGACTCATTATAAAGGTACCTAAAGTTATAAATAGGCGGATAATAGATGGGAGAGAGGGTTGATGGATGTTATATTGCAAACTACTATTGTAGATATTTTTTTATCAATAATATAAAGTTGCAACAAACTTCTTTCTCACTTGAGATTCATTGGTATTCTGATAAGTATTTTTCTTATATGTTAAATTTACTCTATCTTCATTATTATAGTTGTGTAATTACGTGGAATTCGTGATCAAAATGCTCCAAATTCCTTTATGCATCTAGTCGCATTGTAAATGTTATGTTTCATTTAGATTACACATGCCTCAACTTCCATGAGAGAAGTTTCATATGTCACTAAGTTTTCATAATGACTCCATATGCCCAATGGTAGTTATTTATTTTATATTTAATACGCAAAAAAAATAATTTAAAACTAATTTCAAAGTTAGCCACATGTTATTCTTTATTTACCTAATATCATATTTATCCTTGGGAGAGCCCTTTGAGGCCGGAAAAGTAAGTTCCGGCTAAAAGTAGGTTTGAAATAGTTACTGCGAGTTGATTGTTGAAGCGACCCATCGGTATCGATTTACTAATAACAAATGAATGTGAAGAATTTGCGCTCAATTATGGGGCATATTGGCTATTACATTAAATTTAGTAGGAGTTACACATAGAATATTGTAATAGATGGAGAAGTTTCTTAAGAAGGAAACTTATTTTCTAGGACAAGGACTTACGGAAGAGTTTAGATATTCTTAGGGAAAAAATGGTGCTTGTGCCTTTATTGGTATTCTTGGAATAGACAAAATAATTCCATGTGCATGTTGATGCATTGTGTATCGCGTTAGGAGTTGTACTCATGCAACCACGAGTTGGAGATATTGATCACCCAATTACATTTGTGAGCATAAAATTGTCGATTCTCAACACAATTACTCGATAATAGAGAGAGAAGGGTTAGCTATAGTCTATGCATTGTAGAAGTTTCGTCACTCTTTGTTGATAGGTCATTTTAATATGTTCACTAATCACTTTTCTTTAAAGTACACGGTCAACAAGCACATTGTCGAGGGAATATTTGTAGATGGCTCCAATTTTTTCAACGGTGTGATTTTGAGGTGATTGTAAAGCCAAGTAGATTTAATGGAGGTCGAGACCATTTTCATGCATTGAAGCTGGATATGAGCCAACTAATTTTGAGGAAGGATTGCCAGGACACGTAGTTGTTTTCCATTAAATTATTTGATGACCACTTCATAGATATTATCCACTTCTTGACAGCGGAAGCACATGAACTATACGGTTAAGCAAAGAAAAGAGTTGGTCTTGCATGCAATGGAATTTACTTTGATTGCTAGCCAGTTATCTTAAATGGGAGGGCGATGAGGTATTGAGTTGATATGTGTCGAGTTTTAAAGGAAGAGAATATTAATAGAAGCACATGAAGGGGCTATGAGGAGGTCACTATACGGGTAAACCAACTATGCAAAATATTTTGAGATACGGTTTGGGATGGCCCACGGTGCCTAGTGATGCAAAAAGAGTATTGTCGCGTTTGTGATGTGTGTCATAGAATGGGGAAACCCTCGTCACGAGTTGGAATTCCCGTAAAACCACAAGTCACTTTGCAATATTTTGATAAATGGGCCATTTTATTTTGTGGGATCGATCAACCCTCGGAAAATACCGGTGTACCTTTGTATCATCAACTGCGACGAGACTATTTGACTAGATGGGTAAAGGCTAAGCCTACGAAGGATTACGGTCTGGAGACACGATTACTTGATTCTTTTTTGAGAATATATTAACAAGATTTGGGTGTCTCAGATCTTGATGGTGACTAGGGTACACATTTTACAGACCAAACTATTCAAGCCTTGATAATGGAGTTTAAGATGCACCATCATAAGAGTACACGTACCATCCATAGGCAAATGGTATGATAGGGCCTTTAATAATATTATGAAGAATGCACTCACAAAGGATTCTGCTGATGCTAAATAAAAACGATTGGTATGTGTTTGTAGCTATGGTTCTGTGGGCATAGAGGACTACAAGCAAGAAATTGTCCGGACAAACTCCTTTTTGGTTTGTGTATGTACAAGAGGCCGTTATGCTGATGGAGTATATTTTCCCTAGTCTATGCATCACATCAGTAACTAACATGATTGATCAAGATATTATGGAGTAGAAACTGTCACAAATAGTTGTGCTGGAGGAAGAAAAATTCATTGTTGGTTTCCATCAGTAAGTGAAAAAGGAGCGCGAAAAATCTTGGCATGAAAGTCACACTAGGCAGAATATTTTGAAGGAGGATGACTTGGTTTTTATATATGAAAAAAAATTTACGAGTAACCCAGGAAAGTTCAAAATGCATTGGCTTGGACCTTATATTGTCAAGGAGATCACAAAAGGAGGTGTGGTCTAGCTGGTCACCTTAAGTGGTGAAGTCCTTCCTGGGTATTTGAATGTAAATTGGTTTAAATCATACAGGGATGATTCCATCCCCACACACAACAAATGACTATATGGCTGGAGAAGCGTCTTAGTGCCCTAGACAATTGTGAGAGGGTGTAGGACCATAAAGAAGTTTGTCAAGTATTGGCGAAGTATGCCTTTGTGACGAATATTGAGAAAGAAAAGGTATCCCTGACAATTGTGCAAAGGTTGCACTAGAAGGTTGAACCAGTAGAAGATGTGCCAAAAACTAGTTGTTGGAACAGTTAATCAAGATAAGACAACTTTATTACCATTTGGAGGAGTGAGTAGCCTACATTTATTGAGGATATTATACCAGATTTGGAGGTTTTTTAGCATTTATGAGGCTACATCAATGTATAATAGGTCGTTTATGCTGTGCCCTTGCTATAAAAGTGGCAAGAACAATTCCATTAGTTCCCTTTTCTTTCCAAGAGATACGTGTGCATTTATATTATCGTTATTTTTTGAGTTTATTTCTGAGAACTCGAAAATCTTCTTCGAGAAACTATGCCAAAGTGGGTTAGGTCATTTAATACTTACAAGTATGACTAATATTGAGACTATACCCTCTACAACACTTATTGATGAGAGACACTACGGCGACAGGAGAAGTTAATCTACAACAGAATGCAACCTGGGGTTGAGGAGGCCTTGCAGCTTTTCGAGAAAATTGATGGTGCTCTCTGAAGCCTGTAGCAGACCTAGAGTAGTATTAGCCTCGCAGTTGAGGTGCCCATAACAACAAAATTGTTCGAAGAATTGTATAATGTCATAGTGCAGAGTACAGAAGTCATTCAGCCACTTAGAGCTTCCATTCAGGTGTTGAAAGACAAGATGCATGAACCAGGACCAAAGGGACCTGGGAGGAGTCACTAGATTGTGTTAGGGGACTTTTTGGATAGGTTCCCCTAAGGTCAAGTTCTTTTGTATAATTTTTATTATATTTTTTCAATATGCGATGTGCGTAGAAGTCAAGGGGTGTTGGGGTAGGTAAAATCTCCTTTATTATTGTAATGGGTGAAAATTCAAACCATGAGTCTCAAACCATGGTTTGAGACCATGGTATGTGTGTGTCCGAGTCATATAAAAATGTAGGAGTTGAGTCAATTAAGGACATATTTTATCTTTTGATACAATCTTTATTTTTATGGTTTATGTTTTGATCAAAGTTTTGGGAAAGTTTGTGTTTGGTATGGGTAGAAAGGCTCCTTCTGGTTGTGTGCGTGGATACCTAGTCCTAAGATGTGTACAAGGACTCTGTTATTGTGTGCACAAATGGAAGGGATTGTACTAAATTGAAGATATGTCAATAAAGAATAAGTTTTGGTGAACTCTATTGCAATTTATGTGTTTATGCATGTATATGTTAATTATCTGTTGATTATTGCAAGTTGTAGATCTGTTTCTATTTGAATGTGCATTTATTTGAGTTAAGTATATTTGAAAGATATTCTTGTTTGTGCAAGCATTGAATCTTTGTTAAGGGTTTTACATAAGAACTACCTACGTGACTGTGAAGGTATAGTAATATGTTTTATGTATATCTGTTAAGGGTTGTTTATCTACATTTAAATCTGGGTTTCTCAGAGACCAATAGATAATTAGATCTGATAAGGACCACATCACACCCTCCCTAGGGTGTGGAAACCTGGTTCCAGCACCCCCCATGCTACTTCAGGTGAGAATTTGGTCTGCGCAAGTACATCACAAATAAAAGGGCCAGTAGTTGGAGGGTTTTGTTGGCTGTGCAGAACACTCCTAACCTGGTTCAGGACCCCTGAAGTAAAAAGTCAACCTTTACACCACAGCCATGATAGAATCATTTTTTCTATATTTCCTTGGTAAACCTATAAGAAATCCATGGAAATGTCATCTTATTTCCATTCCAGAATCAAGATCAACTCTGGGCAGGTTACCCCTTCTAATAGTAGTAACCCAGAATTTATTTTCTGAGTGAGAATGATTTCAACTAATCCGGCTGAATCTTTGCAGACCGTGGCCTCCACCGATGAAGTATTGGAGGTCACACTTGAAGTAGAAGAGGTTGTATCCACACCAACAAAGGGAAAGCAGGTTGAAAAGAAGAAGGGTAAGGGGAGAGCACATAAGCAAGGGTAGGGGAGGATTGTGAAATGGGTTGGAGGAAAGCCATGCACCTCCCCTCAGAATGTGAAGTCTTCCAAATGGTGCCCTGACACATTCACCTAACCCATCGAAGAGACCTATGTCTACTCAGGAGGAAGCTCGGATTGTAGAACCAATAAACTGGCTACCACCATATGTGCGCACGCCTAATAATCTTGATAGTATGCATGCCTACCTATAAATGCCATTGATTCTCGGCGAGGTCCCCATAATTGGAGAATCCTTTGACAAACTCCATTCAATAAAATTCGACGACCATGCTTCGGCCAACCTGGAGGCCTTCCCATAGTTGGCACCTGAACTATATCTTGAAAGGGTGTTGGAGGATGACGTGTTGAAGGTAGTCCCCATGCCATGGATGAGTGGATTGGTTGGTTCCGAGTTATTAAACTTGTTTCGAATGCCTCACTTTGGCCACTACAATATCATTGATCGAATTGTGCAACAAATACTAGCTCTAGTCCATGACGACATCTTGTGGATCCAAGACTGCAATCCCATTGATGTTGCGCTCATTCACTGAATTACTGGTCTTCCCATGAAGGGGTTGGATCCCATGGAGTGCGTCGATAAGAAATATGAGAAACAGATCATTGATAAGATGCATGAAAACTACCACGTTGAAAGGAATACTAGGGGGTTCATGATCAACACTATTAGCGACCCTGGTGCAAGCATGGGCACCTTGTTGCTAGCATGAAAAATGATGTGCAAATGCCAGGTTGCCACTGTCCCTACGTATGTAATTCAGTTGGCTGGCCGCCACGAAAAAGGGGTCTGCTTCAATTGGTCCCAATTCCTGTGCAATGAATTTCTGGATAATATGCATGAGGCGCAAGATCATGGAAGGGAATTCTGCTACTCCTGGTTGCTGCTCCTCATCGCGTTGGTCACATGGGAAGCCTCAGAAGACTCTGTCGTCCCTGAGCTCAATCCAGATATGTGAGAAGGGGTGTGGTATGCGAATATATGGGATTCAAAGGATGAGCAGCGCATTGAGGATAATAAGGTCTTTTGGGTCCTATTTTAGAGCGGGCTCGCAGCAGCAATCTACTCCCAGTGGCGCTTGTCACTAGTGATCTATGACAAGTATAAGTGCATTGCAGTGTTCCAAGTCACAATGAATAATGTGCAGATCTAGGGCTGCAAGGATCCAGTGTGGGTATCAATGCCATATATGGTCACTAACGAGGAAATTGACCACCTCATTTCCACTTGGCCACCACACTGGAAACTAGGCTTCAAATCAAGTGCAGCTGATACCGTAGGTACGAGTGCCAAGAAAACCACCCTGCCGAACACCACCAAAGAGAAAAAAGGACATGGAAAGGATGCTGAGAATGGTGTGGAGTAGGATTCATAGTAGGATATTGACATACAGGGTCTGGATGCATAGGGTGTTGACTCCTCACATGGTGCGAAGCAGACTGCCAAACCTCTTAAAGTCCAATGAAAGAAACGACGGGCTACAAGGCCGGGTCGGGAGACTGAAGCTACTCTAATAGAGGAAGACCTATAGCAGATTGTAGATGTAGCCACCCTCGCCTCAGAAGATAAATGGCTGGCCTTGGAAGAGTAGCAGAAGGCCATAGTCACTAGACTCCAGTCTGAGCTCCATGCTCTACAACATAAAACCAACACCCTACAGATAGGCATGATTTAGACGAGGTCACCCCCAGCAACTAGCAGTGACTTGATCATCACAACTGAAATCCGCCTCTGCCCCCTACCAGGTGCAACATTCATTTTGAGCCCGGCTGCCTTAGGAGCGCAATTCCAAGCCTGTGTAGAGGTGCAATTGGATTTGGCTCAACTTTCGAATGAACCATTGTAGTTCCTCCATGCATCCCTTTTCTAGGAGATTCAACACAGAGACTGACGGGTGCAACAGTAGCTCATTACAGCTGAGTAGATGATTTTGGAGAAAAAAAATGAGGTGTCCCAAGCATAGGCTGCATGCACCCTTGCCACCACGTAGCAAAATGAGTTGGAACATCTCATCAGTAGGCTCTCTGTAGATGTGAACAAGGAATTACTAGCTTCTGCTACCCCTTAGGCCAAGAACGAAGGACCTGTTGTAGCCCTAAAGGCATCAAGGACTAATATTTAGACTGTCAAAACAGATATGGAGTAGAAAATTTCTGCCTTGCAGGCCAAAATGTAGCCATAAACTCCAATGGAGGTAAGAGCCCAGCAAGCTGCACTGGTCATAAAGGCCACCAATTCCATTACAGCCCAAATCGCTCAGGGCACAGAATTTTTGGAGACAGCTATGCAGCTGTGGTCTTAGGTGTGACATGATCCCCTCTTGCGTGAAATCACCCAAGAGCTGCGATAGAAGGAAGACGAGTTCGAGAAGAAGGAAGCTACAATGCCCACACTAGTCCCCACTCAACGCCTCGCATGGCTACATACTAACCATGCACTTAGAGATGATCTCGAAGAGATCCACCACAAAAATAAGGTTTCGAGTGACCACCTTAAACCATGGGCTGATGAAGCCCTCAAGCTCTCTCAAGACGTGGATTTCGTAGTTACGAAACTAAACCAGACCTTGGAAAGCGTCATTACTACTACCGAAGGCCCAACTTCGTAGAATTTGGTGGATAATTCTCAGAATGCTGCTGCACAGAGCAAAGGAGTGTTTCCACCTCTGGTTTATGTGATCAAGTAGCTTCAGGGGAATATGCAAACCCCACAGCCGCTGTGACTTGAGATGAGTCACAAGATTGTGTTGGGGGCTTGTTGGAGCGAGGTTCCCTAACCTGTATTTTTGATATAATTTTGTAATAGTTGGTCTTGCGTAGGGGTTTTGGGGTGGGTCAAAGCCCCTAATGTTTTGTAACGGGTTAAAGGGTAGCTCTAGGGTCCACAAACCACGGTTTGTGTACCATCGGATAAAAAAGGCTACGATGTTATAAATAGATAGATAGTTGGGTCTAGTAGGTAAGTAAGAAGTAAGATTGATGCTACATGCGAGTTGTTAAGATCTGTTTGGGTTGTTTTGGATAAGGACTCCTGCATGCTGTGTGTGCAGAGATCCTCAGTCCTGCTGTGTGTAGACCTCTCTTGGCTCTGTGTCCAGGCTATATTTTGGGTTGTAATTGGGTTTTTGGCTAATAATGCATGCAGAATATATTTCAAGTATCTTTATGGTATCTTGATTGATCATGTTTATTGTTGAAGTGAATCTATGATATTTATTTAAGCTGTGAATGTACCTGTGATCTAAGAAATAGATGTGATTATAATGTTCTGTGATGGTATTTACTGATTATATCTATTAGTGATAGTGGCTTTGTTATGATTATGTGTTCATTATACTATTAAGAGCTTGCGAATAGACTCATTCTGTGCGAACCTGATAATTTTAAATGCAGATCTACCTTAAGTTACCTACTCTCTCCCAGGGTGCGGAAACTTGGTTCCAACACCCTCCCATACTACTTCGGGTGAGACCTTGGCCTGTGAAAGTAGGTCATTGCCGAAAGGGCCAGTAGTATAGGGGTTTGTTGGAAAACCTTAACCTCTGAACCTGGGTCAGGACCCCTCAAGCCAGCAATACCACATATCCCTCCTACATAAGGTCTCCGCTAAGTCAACTCTTCCAAGAATTTGTACACACCACAAACTCTTTGTCCATATTTGAAATATTTAGAACTAGAGCATTGTAAGAAATTTCTTAAAATTCTTAAAACCCATTGCACATTCCTCTATCCATTCAAATTTATTTCCTTTTCTCTATAAATATGTGATGGGATATGCAATCTATGTGAAGTTCCTTTTAAACCTCCTATAATAACATGTTAACCTCATGAATGATTTGACCTCATCCACATTCCTAGGAGTTTCCCATTACATGATAGCTCTTATATTTTATGTATCCACTGATACACCTTCCTTACAAACCACACACCCCAAATAATTTACCTTTGTCTGAAAGAAACTACATTTTCTAATCTTGGCATACAACTGATTCTCTCTTAGAAATACCTTGCGTGCATTCTAAAACAGAGTCCACAATCCATGTGATAATCCCTAATACAAGTATTAAAGCCCAATAGTACTATATCCATTTGATAATAATTCATCTAAAGCTAGAAATAGTTGCACAATCGATATGGATACAAGCAACACAGTAATCTAAAATACCATGCAGAAACAATCATAAAGAAAATAATTGATGCATTCAGTAATCATATATCATCCAGAAAAATTCTTCATTCATTATCAGTTCATATCTCTCTTACAACACCTTCAGTTTACCTGCGCACACAGCCAATGGGGTCTGCACACAACAGGACTAAGGTCTCCGCACACACAACCAACAGGAGCCTTCTAACCCAGAAAAATCCACTAGAATATCAAAATACAATCAGATCTATATCATCAATGCTTCCACTACCTCTATCAACTCAATCTAGAATCCTATTTATACTTTTATCTTGCGCTCATCTAAGGTCCCAAAACCGTGGTTTGCGGCCCCTAGTTTTACCCTTTGAACCATGACAATTAATCAGGGGCTTTGATCCTCCAAAGCCCCTTGAATTTTTATGCGCACAACTAAACTTAAAAAATATTTACAAAAAATATATCAAAAATGTATCAAAGTTAGATCCTAGGGAACCCCACTCCATCAAGTTCCCAACACAATCTTGTCAGTCATCCCGAGTCAGAGCGACATTATGTTCTTCATCTTTTTCTACAAATATTCAACTGCAGCAACAAAGGATGGTAGGATGCCTTCACTCTGATTTGTTTCACTCTGTGTGGTATCTACCAACTTCTATGATGTCAGCCCTTCTCTGGCTAGGTTTATACTCTCCAAGGTCTAATTGAGGTTCTTAACTGCTACATCTAGGTCTTGAGATAACTTCATTTCTTCGTCCACCCACAGCTTCATATGCTCAGTCACAATCTTCTTTTTCCTGCGGAGCTCCTTGACTTCATCTCGCATAACTTGGCTTATCTATAGGCAAGTCATGCATTGGGAAGGAATGAAAGTGGTCATGGCCTCCTATAGGTCGTCAAATGAATGCTCCTTGGTGCGCAACCCTTAATTGATATTTTTTACCAATGGGTATTTTTGCATAGAGGTCCACAGTCCCATTTTCGTCCCAAGAAGCACAAAGCCTTTGTCAACATTTGTTGAGATGCTTTTGGATGCTTCTTTTACTAAGGTTCTCTGCTATGTGCACACCTCAGGGGGAGTCTCGGGTTGCAGCTTAGACTACAATGCTATAATCTACTATTCAAACTCAGCTTTCATTGTCTACATTTCTATCCGAGAAGCTTTTAATGAAGCAACAAAGATTTCAATATTGATTTGTGGTGCGGCGAATGCTGGGATGGCCACTTTAGGGAGATCACTGTATAGTCTGCCAATCAAGTTTTCCAATTGTGCACGCTGAGCCACAATTTCCTCCTGCACTATTTTTGCCTAGAGTGACTCTTCTATTTTTGCCACATATGTCTATTTCACTTCTCTCAACTATTGTTGCACATGTGTCTCCTTGAACTGTAGTTCATTAGAGATAATTTTCTGGATAGCTTGTAGCTTTCCACTTGGCAGTTTTGACAGATCAATTCTGACTTCTGGGAAAGTCTTATCCTATGCGCGTAGCTTAGGCTACTCCATTGTAACTGTTATGCTCTGGAAGTGGCAGATTCTACTATGAGATGTTGTGATGAACATGGCTATTGGCAGGCTCGCTTGAATCGACCTCGTTTGATCCACACTCGCTTGCAAGTTGTCTGCCTTCAGCTGCAAGACCTGTAATCTAGATTGTAAAGCCTCCACCACAGAATTGTAATGCTCCTCCATCATATTCCATCTGTCTTGTGAAATGGAAGCAACTACATCTGCAATTTTATCCAGGTCCTCTTCTGTCAAAGTGACATCTTTGGCTCCTCCAGCTTTGGATCCCTTCCGCTTATTTCACAGACCCTTTGAAGTTTCTACGCCATGCTTGGTGCCGCACGGAGATTAAAAACCATCACCATATAACCCATCTAGGCCACCAGGGTCCACGTCAACTTCACCTCCAAGGTTTTGCTCTGTGTATTTCTCTGCTTCCTGCTCAGTCTCTTTTTCTCCGTCCTTCTGTGCACCTGTTTCTACATCTTTATCAGTGCGCAAATCAACCTCTTTCTCTTTTTGAGTTGTTTCTTTCCCTAAGGAATATGATGTAATGGGTTGAGTGGATCCAAGCCCCACTTTCCATTTTGGTGTCCAGGTCATAATGACCTGGTCAACATACGCCTCAGTCACCATAAAAGGTGAGTTATACCATGCAGGGTCACAACGCACCCTGATCTGCAGATGGTGCACTGTGATCTGAAAATTGACGAAACCTTTGTATTTCGTATATATCTCCGACAATAATCTTGGTCATGAGTGGATTGGAGTGGCTAGCACACCCTCAAATAGTACCCAAAAAATCTTGTTTTCTTTTATGCGCTTGGGATCAGGGGAATCCCACAGGTCGACATAGCACGCCCCCTTACATATGCCCAACTCCAGGGCTGGGAGGATTGCATCCACTAGAGTCTCCCATGATATTAGTGAAATAAGTAACAATAACCAGGGGTAGAAAAATATATTCCCCTTCTCCTGCGCTTCACGCACATTTTCTAAAAACTCTTCACAGAGGTATTGGGAGAAGTTTTAGCTGACTCCCTTCTCACATTGTCCCACCAATTCAATTATGTGCATGAGGATTGCCTTTGGTCAGCACTTGCACATCAACTTGTAGCCTAGGACTAGGGTTCCAAGGCGCACACCTAGGTCTGCAATTGTATGCACCAGGAATCCCCTTTTGTCCTACTCAACCTTGTAGTATTTTTTGACTTTTGTTGCAACCTTGAGCTCATTGCTTTTTCCAAATCCTGCCATTGGATGAGGCCCCTTATTGGGAAGGCCAGTGATATGGTATATCACTGTGGCAGAAATCAGAATTTGTCCTTGGATCCACAAACATCCTTCATGAATTAACGCCAACAACTGGCGCACATAGATGATAGTGACCAAATATCTCCCAAAATATAGAATCCATAACAAATTTAGGATCACGGCAATGCCTAGCCCACGTGCCCATGGAATCGAATCAACCTTTACTACATCATCTTAGAGCACCCTCTCCAAATAGTACTCTGGTGCTAGTTGATGGAATTTTTCTTCATTTTTAAAGTCATGATCATCGAACTTGATGCTTCGTAACTTTCCAAAAACATATTTTCCAAGGGGGATAGCTTGTGAGGCCAGAGGTGTCTAAAGGTATTCCTTCACTGAGTCTACATTATTTGGGGCATGCACAGAGGGTCTGCACGGCTTGACATACGACCTTCGCCATGAGATGGGCTTGACGTATCCAACCTCCTTAGTGGCACTCATTAGTCTCTTTGAGGGGTCACCGATAGGCGACCTGTCCTTAGTAGCTAGACACGAGGATGTCACATTACTTGCGGAGGTCCGCATCTTTGAGGTGGACCACCTCGATATTTTTTCTTTTCATTTAGCTAGCGTGGACACAAATTTTTCAACCTCAAGTATTACTTCATGGACACTATCCTATCCTAGCTCAGTTGATGTTGTGAGAGGCACAAAGTGGTCCTCAACAGGTGTGCTCTCTGGATTTGTGGCCTTCATTCTCAGGTGGAAGATAAATTCAAGATTTCTCATGTCAGATGGGGTCTCTCGGCTAGACATATAGTACTTATAGACAAATTTACAACACAAATCACAGATAAGCTCAGGGAACAATGTACTCAGAAAGAAAAGGAACCAATTATGACCCGTTCCCTTCCTTTTATAAGAAATCCAAGGTGAAAATAGTCGGATCTTCATTAAATGCAACTTACCTTAGTAAAAATGGTAAAAAATACCCCAATTTTGCTCATAAAATGTAGAAAACCCACTCCATCTAATGGTATAATAACCTTTTACCGACTTTCACTATTCCAACGACTAGTTTCATTTCTCGTGCATCGCCCCTCTGCTCCCGTCGCACCTGTCTATGCCTTTCTTCTACATCGAGTGCAGATTGATAGCTTCTTATGCTCTGGCCATATATTCATTTGGTTGCTACTAAATTGTCCATATATGGCTTCATATGGCTTCCATTGAAATACCCGAGAAGATCCTCATTGCGTAGCATGGCCAAGCACGCCGCACCTCAATCAGTGATTTCCTTCGTAATGTATGGCCCCAGCCAATGTTTCCTGAACTTCCTTGGGTGGCGTGCAAACTGACTGTAGTATAAAAATACCATGTCTTCTTCCTTGAACACATTTTGTCTGATGTGCCTATTGTGTCAGGCCTTTTCGCGCACCTTCTGCACTTGCTGATTGAAGTTAGTGATAAACCGATCTTCTTCTAAGGAAAAAAATTGTGCCAAATGGTCCTCCATGATATCAGGCTCAGCCATCTTGGTGAAATATGCGATGTGCAGGCTTGGCACAATATACTCCATTGACATGATTTCTTCTTTCCAATAGAACATCCGGAAAGGTGTTTTCTAGGGAAAATTTTTGCATGTGGTCCTATAAGCCCATAACACAGAAGGGATGTGCACATCCCAGTCATTATGATTGCCATTACAGATCTTGGTGAGTGCATTCTCCAAAATTTTGTTGAAGGCCTCTACTGTGTCATTTTATTGTGGGTGATAAGGGGTACTCTTATGGTGATGGATCTAAAATTCCCCTATCAGGACTTCAATGGTTTCATTAACAAAGTGCGTACCTCTATCACTCATCAATATCTTTGAGAATAGAAATCTAGTCAAAATATGTTAAAAAACAAAGTACACAGCAGTATCTACAGTACATTCCTTAACTTCCTTAGCTTATTCCCATCTAGTTACATAACCTATGGTTGTGATGATATAGAGTGCTCTAGTCTTATTCCTTGGAGGGTTGATTGTTCCAGCAAAATCTATAGCCCACTTATTAAAGGCCTGCAGGGCCATCTGTGGCTGCAGGGGAATTTCATCTTTGTGTGAGGGCTTTCCCATCCTTTGACATGCATCACAGGCTCGATAGTATGCATGTGCATCACTGTGCAGTGTCGGCCACCATAACCCAACATGCAACACCTTTTGCGCAATAGCTTTCCCAACATAGTGGCCTCCTGCCACCCCTCCATGAGGCTCTGCCAAGATATATTATCTCTCATGTTCCAACACATACCTTATTAATAATTCATCTGCTCCCAACTTATACAATTTACCCACAATCAAGGTAAAATGAGTTGCGCATGCAACCAAATCCTTATTTTGTTGTATCGAATATTCAACAGGCACGCTTCCAGTAATTAGGAAGTGAATATTATCAACAAAGTGCTCATCAACTACCTTGATAATGAAGAGTTGCACATTAGGTAACCTTTCCTTCAGACTGGTTGGTTCTTACCCATTTTCAATCTATGACAAATGATCAGGTCCAACATTTAGTCTTCCAAGTTTCACATTCAAATTCATACTCCTGAAATAGAAACAACCATATGAAAATATTCCGCCCCAACACAGGCTTATTGATCAGGTATTTTAAATCATAATGGTTAGTGAACATTTTGAGGTGCCCTCCTAGTAGATAGTGCTTGTATTTTCTTAGAGCGTAGACCAAGGCCAATCCTTCCCTTTCTATGGTTGAGTAGTTTCACTATGCATTAGAGAGCTTTGTGCTGGAAAAATAAACTGGGTGATCAATGTCTCCTTCTCCTAGCTGCGCTAGATCAACCCCAAGTGCTATACTAGATGCATCCACATGCACATGGAAAACCTTAGACCAGTCTGGGAATATCAAAATAGGTACAATGACTATTTTCTCCTTCAGCAGCTCAAAGCTCTTTTAAGATTCCTCATCCCAGAAAAATGACACATCCTTCTTTAATAACTTCTCCATTGGTATAACGATCAAAGCATAGCCAGTAATGAACTTCCTGTAATAATTGGGGTGTCCTAGGATGGAGTGCAATTGTTTCTCATTAGTGGGAACTTCTAGGTTGATGGTAAGTGCTATATTGGTTGGGTCTACCATCAATCCTTGTTGACATACTATATGCCCCAATAAAATTCCAAAACGCATGCCAAATATATATTTCTTCAGGTTAAGAGAAATCTAGTGCTTTCTACAAGTGTCAAGCATCATGCGTAAGTTTGACATATGTTTCTTTACCAATCCAAACACTATCCATTCATAAAAATATACCTCCAAACATTTACGCATGAATTCCTTGAACACAGCTACTACCACGTGCGAGAAGATCGCAGGTTCATTTTTCCATCCGAAAGGCATGACAGTGTACTGGAAAGACCGCCACTTTATTGTGAAGGTGGTCTTGTTGCAGTCTTTAGGTGCAATTCTGATTTGATGATACCCCAAAAATCCATCAGTAAATGAATAAGATTCTTTTGCTCCCAAATTAACTAGGATCTCATCAGAAAATGGAGTAGGGAAGGGGTCATGCACATAGGCATCATTCAGCTTGTGAAGATCTACACAAATCCTTATCTCTCCTTTGGTCTTCTTCTTTTGTACCACCATTGGGCTTACCCAATCAGATTATTCTACATGCTCAATGATGGCTGCAGCCACCATATTTTCTAATCCCTCTTTTTCTTTATTCTTATATTTAGGATTCAATTGATATGGTTGCTGCTTCACATGGTACGCATTTGATTTCAGTGTGATATTCATAACACCTAGGTATCCTACCATTCCTTTGAGCTATGATAACTTGGTAGGAAACAAGTCCTAATACTATGTCAGTAGCTATGCAATCTTCCCTACTGTATCACCTGTTGAATTTTGCAACAAGAAGTAGTGAAATTGGCATCTGAAAACAACATTCAACACCCACGCCTAGTGCATTAAGCACCAACACTAGGGTGAGGCCCACAGGGTTATTTTGGTGCATGTCTATTTTAGTTATCCCTTAATGAATATGGACAATAAATTGTAATCTATTCTCAATAATAACTTGAAATAGTTAAATTAGAGTTATAAACTCAGTTAGCTATTGGATTTTGAGTTAGAGGTAGTTGGTGAGGCATGAAGAGTAATCCTAGTTGTAACGGAGTTTGAAGTGCAATGGTGCATTAGTTAATGTAGGTTGTAATTAGTTTAAATCAGTTAAGTGAGTTAAACTAAGTTGTGCTAGTTGTAACTAAAGATAAACTAGTGAGATATCTAGTGAATTAAATATTAATTAATTCATAGTCAGTGATCTCACATGCAACTAAGGATTTACTATTATTAGTTGCATGCATGTTAGTTCCAGTGGAGACCCAGTTGAGATCTAGGTGAAAGGGAAGTGTAACTACTAGTTGTGATATTAGTAGGCTACCGAGGTGTAGTTAAAACACCACATGATTCCCATGACACTCAACGCAGTGTAGGAAGGATGGAATTATTTGTGAATAGGGATTTCATTCCTCATGAATTGTGTGAGCAAGGCAGGCTGAAGACAGGTTGAGAATTGGCTAACTATTGGCCTGATTTTTCCTGGATCAGTGTGATAAAATTAGCTGAATACAGGAGGACTCTTGTGAGAAGAGAAGTGTGTAATTGTTCCATGATTCCTTATGGAATATACAATATACGATAGACGAATTCTGAGCAACAAAATTTCCCCAGAAAATTATTTATGTTGTGTGTGATTGATATTTATTCATGTTCATATGATTAGCGATTGTGTTTTTAATTCCGTAAAATATTTGTGGAAGAAAATCAGTATTTAACTTTAGTACATTGTTAGATCGGGTCAATCCAAGATATACATGAATGTTCTATAATTTCTACATAACCATCCCAATAATCCCCAATTTTTGCCAAATTCGGTTGCTCTTCTATCCCAATGTTGACTTCCTTCAACTTCAGAGGTTTAGATGCATCTACAATTCCCAATGAGGGCCCTTCAATTGCGCGCTCCCCTTCATATTCAGGGATGTTAAAATTTCTTGGATCATCTTATTATCCATTTTTGACAGGTTCCTGCAGTTGACAATGTCTTGTATTTGTACATCCCATGCTAGCACATCACATTCCTTCTGGGGTCTGGATTCATCAAAGACAAGAGCATCTATTTCCTGCAGGGCTTCATGAAATTTGTACGATACTCCAATCAAGCCGAAGGTTGATAAGAAATCATCAGTAATTTTAATCCAATGGCAAGTTCCTCAATGTAGCCCCATTTCCAAATACCAAGTGGTGGGTACCGGCCCCAACGAATGAATATACATATGAAACCACTGATCCCAGGTCCTTTCCTTCCAAACATCCATCCGCATGGCCAGGTGCTTGCGCAGGTCACCCTAACCATATAAATGCTCTAATGGTGGGGTAGGAGGTTCAAAGTACAATTTCATCATTTTTTCACATTCCTCCTAATCCTTAAACACACCATTGTGTGTATCCCACCAACGTGTTGGGGTTGCACGCACAGACAGTTCAAGCTCCGAGAACTTTCGTTCCTCTAGGACATACTTTTCCAGTTCTTCCAGAAACACTTTGACATTACAAGAACCATCAAAATAGGGTAGTTCTCTTACCTTCGAGGAGATGCACTGGAATTTATTCGTGATATTGAGGCAATAAACTGCAGAAACATCATGCAACCTATTCTGTCAGTTCTCCATTTCACCATCCGAATTTGAGAAACACGAAGTATATTTTCCTAATAAAGCATCCCATCAGTGGTAGGTTTGATCCAACATTCATCCCACATAGTCATATTTTAAATATGGTCTACATCATCTCCTTCACGTACTTGCTCTGTATATCTTTCTTCTTCCGTTGGATCCAGTGGGACTATCACCCACATACCATAATTTTCAAAAAACATGCTTCTATGCTTCACATTGATGATGCCTCCCATATCAATGGCCCAATCCAATCCTAACAACCTAGGGTAGGGATCTGCATCATCCACAATTTTTATTACTTCAAAATCTGCATGTACGATTACTCCCACAATGTCTACGAGGACCTACGGAAGTCTTCCAAGTGGAATGATCTTCTACTTATTAGCCATGCATAACTGAATGGTGGACCATTCCAGCTTTATCTCTCCCATATTCTGCAAGATTTTCTTAGGTAGAACATTTGCATCCAACCCCAGATCTAGGATGAGTTGATCCATATAATACTCTCCAATATGCATAGTCATGCACATCTGCCAACCAGTTTTATAAATCTTGTTCATAGCCTACGTCTCTGTCTGAATTATGTCTTTTTTTGTGCAACTATCTATCAGGGCCTAAAGTTTGTCCACTGCCTTCTGATTGAACAATAACTTAATACAGGCTTGTAGATATTGTTTGACTTCATGATTAGCCTTTGGTCCCATGATAGACTTTGACATGGACACTTTTGTAGCATAAAAATCCCTCCTAGCTTTAATTAAGTTCTTTTTTTCCTTTTGCAGGTTGAGTCCTTCTTTCTTGTCAGCCACCTTTTTGATCAGTGGCTCTACATAAACCTTCTTCTCCTCATCTCCTTTGGTGGCAATACCACTATGTGTAATTACATTTACACTTGGACCATCATCACACGGTTCATAGCTAACCATTTGTATCTTTTTCGTAGGCATTTGTTGTTTCTTTTCTTGAATTTTAGCAATTAACACAGTAAAAATTTAATTACATTATCAAATTTCCTATAGTACCTCTAGGACTGTCGTGCTAGGTTTGGGTAGTCACGTGCATAGTGTCCAACGTCTCCACAGTTATAGCATATTAATTTCCCTCTTCCCTGACCCACGCCTCCACGTCTCCCCCTCCCCTTCCTCTTGCTAGGGATCCTCCCCTTCTTGAGGGAGATGCTAGTGACGAACGATCAGCCTACACTCTATAAAGGTTACCACTGTCTATCATTAGATCGAACGTCTGATAGTGGTTCTCATCGTGACCAACTAAAGAGAAAAATTTGTAGCACTACTGGTTTAAATTTGGCACATAAGCTCCTAGTTGAGGGAAATGGTCTATATCATGTCATCTAGCTACCCTATAATAAACACAGCATAGTGTGGGGGTACTTTTCCCAACAACATCCCTAGGATATAGTGGATTTGGTCCCCCCGCTTGAAGGTAATCCGAGAATAGAGGGCACTAATCTTTGGTGTGGCCTGATCATTTACATTGTATGCATCAGACATCGTGCCAACTTCCTTGCCCCGATCTTTGCATAAGTTTTGAATTTCTAAGTGCATAGCCTCCAGTTGAATTTGAATTTGTAGTGCTCCAAATTGAGCATATTATTTAGGTTCAGCTTTTAATTTCATAGCAACTTCTAGAGATTTTTCCCGAGAATCAATCTTCTGATGTCCCATCAATCTATGCAGAGGTGGCAAGATCATGGAAATGAACCATTCCTTATGCTCCTTATCATCGTAAACAAAACCTCCTTCACTGATGGTGTGCTTCAGTCATTGACTAGCTTCCTAGACTAATTTCTTCGACCCTTGTTTGATATATTTTAGTTCTATCATGCGCTATGCATAGGAATTTAGCTTCCTAAATTGTTGTTTTAGGGCATCCTTAATCTTTGCAACAATGGGATCAACGTTCTGAGTGAGATATCCCATGAACCAATATAAAGAACGACCTTTCAATGCCATAGCCAACTGTGCTCTCTTGACATCATCAATATTAAAAATTTTCATAGCCCACATTGCATTAGCTACAAACCAAAACCGATCCATATCCTCATCTCCCACACCCTTAAATGTGGGTAAATTCATATGCACGGCCATATCATCTGCAGGTGGCGGTAGAGGCAGGGTAGGAGATGTCTTACCCCTACACAAGTTCGACTGTGGCATACCAGGAGGGCTACCTTCACCATGCATAGCCTCACTAATTTCTATATCAGGTGAATTTCTCAGAGGGTTGTATACATATCTATCCCCTCTCTGATTGACTCGATAATATTTTCCGCTACTCATATTGATTTCGATATTATCAGGGGTAATTCACTCAGTGTGGATGCAAAAAACACCCTTTTCACACAATAGCATCTTAATCATCAGAGGAAAATTTCTTAAGAATTTACCTCTCAATCCCTTGAAAAATCTCCTTTCAGCTTCAGAATCCAACAAAAAATGATCTACTATAAATTCTGTCAAAACATCACCCAAAATGTTGTTAACACAGTGATCTATAGTTCGGGTGATGGAATTATTAGTATTTTCCAACTGTTGGATCAATTCAGGCGTCCACTGTGTGACCTTGTCATCCTTCCAATAGGTTTTGAACTCTACTAATCTTGACAACCCCTCCTGCAGCTCGTGTGAAAAGGTCACAAAGAATATCTCGTGAAAATATACTTGTTTTTCCACTCTTCAGTAGGAAACTACTTACTTCTGTTTTCTTTAAGGGAAGATTCCTAAATTTTTTTCTCAAACCAATCCTCTAATTCAGGATTTAAAGGGTTTCCACATCATCTAATCTCTCTCAAAATGATCCTGGTCCCAACAAAAAAACCATTTGTTGGCTTGAGGAGTCCTGACCCATGTTCAGAGTTAAGGTTAACCAAAAAAACCCTCTTACTATTGGCCCTTTCGGTAGTGACCTGCTTGCGCAAGTCAGAGTCTCACCTGAAACAGTATGGGGGGGGGGGGGGGGGGTGTTGGAACTAGAGATTTCCACACTCTAAGAGAGAATTAAAGGATGTGGGTGCCTTTAGATATAAAATACTATGAACATACCTTCGCAATAGAAGCCCTAACCAGACATATTTAGGTAAATTATATAGAATACCTTGCGTGCATGCTAAAACAAAGTCCGCAATCCATGTGATAATCCTTAACACATAATATTAAATCCCAACAGTACTAGATGTATTCAATAGTCATTCATTTAAATCCAGAAGCAATTGTGCAATAGATATGAATAAAGGTAACACAGTAATTAGAAATACCATGTAGAAATGATCATAAGGAAAATAACATATGAATTTAGTACTCATATATCATCAGAAACAGTCCTTGATTCATTATGAGTTCAGATATCTCTTACAACACCTTCAATTTGCTCATGCACAACCAGCAGGGTCCGCACAAAACAAGATTAAGGTCTCTATGCAGACAACCAGTAGGAGCCTTCTAACCCAGAAAAATCTACTAGAATATCAAAATATAGTAATATCTCTATCATAAACACTTTGACTACTTCTATCGACTTGATCTAGACTCCTATTTATACTTTTAGCCCGCGATCATCTAAGGTCGGTAAAACATGGTTTGCAGCCCCTAGTCATACCCTTTGGTGCCTTACCATTCATGAGGAGCTTTGACCCACCCCAAAGCCCCTTGACTTGTATTGTGCATGACAAAAATTACAAAATATTTACAAAAATTTATAAAAAATGTATCAAATTTTGGTCCTAGGGGACCCCACTCCAAAACTTGTCAAGAATTCCTTCAGTTGGAGCTTCAATTCTACTAACTCTAGTGTGGTCATCATGTAACGTAACTTTGATGCTAGTGCTTCCCTTGGTACCAACTCAATAGAAAATTCCACTTCCCTGTGAGGTGGAAACTTTGAAATATTTGCTAGAAACACATCCTGAAACTCTTGCAAAACTAGGCACCTCTTCAACACATCTGCATCCTCAACTTCCTTACCTTTATCACTGGAGATATGCACCATAAATGGCACAAACCCTTTCCTACCACCGTGCATTTCTGCATAGCTGTAACCATCCTAATTTATGTTTCCTTATTCTTACCCTGTAAGAATCTCCATTCCCCATTTTTGTCCAATCACTCAATAGTATTATCATAGCAATCCATCTTAGTCATGCGAAGATACAACCAGTCCATACCTAAAAATATATTATACGATCCCAAGGGAATCACATTTAGATGTGCTGACGTAGGCATACAATTCAAATAAAATGCACTAGCTCTTACATAGTGATGAACTCTTTTCTTAGTGCATGTAGCCAACTTCACTAACCAAGACTCTGCATGCAATTCTTTCCTCAAACCACACTTATCGACCAGGTTGGGATTAACATAACTATAATTATATCCAAGGCCAATAAAAACACAAACTACTTGATAAAAATGTTACTTTCCATCTCGATAATATATTTCTGATGATATACCTATTTGCTATCCAATGTTGGATAGATCTGAGGAATGATTTTCCCAACATCCCCCAACAATTTGTGCTTTATTTGCACAATAGATCTTATGTCTACCACCCTGATATGACGGAAAATACTTCTTGAGATGCTCATTGCCACATATCCAATACTACAATTTTCCCTTACCATCAACTTTATTCTTCTTCCATCCAAGCTACGACCCATGTCCCTTTCTAGTTACATTAAACTTCTTTTAAGGAACAACACTATCTTTCTCATTAGTATCCTGAGGTTTTTTTCTCTCTATATGCCATTTAACTTTATTCTTTTATTTCCCTTTCCAACCATGTTGAGACTTTGTATTTTGCTTTAATTTCTCATAATGATGCTTCAACTTACCAATGAATTTTTCAAGTGCCCAAGGCTCATCATACTCAATCTGATCTCTAAGTGTTAAGGATAATCCACTGAAAAATATCTAAACTTTGGCTTTCTCATTCTTAAGATATGATACATACCTAAATATCTCTAAGAAATTAGTCATGTCTCTGACCCGATTCACATCTTCCCACCAACTATCTTCTTTCCCTTTTAGGTTGAAGATAGTTATTATGGCCTTCATGTTATCTTTGTAGTCATGAAACTCAAATAGCTTCTTCATCCTGTTGTGTAACCAGCTTCAAAAATAGAAGAAAAGAGATATAAACGCCTTAGAAATAAGCCACTTCGAGGGGGCAACCTCCAATACATTACATAAATGCACAATTCTTGGATGATACAAATGAACAAACCCTCCTTCTATATATAGGAGTCCATGGGGGCACAATATAATCCTAGTGGGGCCACAATGTAATCCTAGCCGACCTAACAATAATAATGTAAGGGCACAATAATAACAATATGGGGGTTACGGGGGTACAATAATAACAATAAGGGGGGCTACACTAACATAATAAGGGGCTACACTATTAATATAGGGGCTTAACATGCCCCTCTCCTTCAAACAAGTGTTGTCCTCAACGCTTGAGTAGCTCTGGGTGCTTCTGTATAAAATTATCATCTTCCCATGTAGAATCTTCAGTGGGTAAGTTCTTCCACTTGATGAGATACTCTGAAATTGATCGATTCCGTAGTTGTCGAGTTCTTGTTTCCATGACCGCTTTTGGTTCCAATATGATTTTTCCTTCCTCATCAAGTTCTGGCAATATTGTTTGAACTGGAAGATTTTCTCCTATAACCTTCTTTAAGCATGAAACATGGAAAACTGGATGTACTCGCGAAGAAGCAGGAAGCTCCAATTTGTATGCCATAGTACCAATGTTTTGCAACACCTTGTAAGGACCATAGTACTTTGGCGATAATTTATTATCCTTCTTAGCTTGTTTGAGGGACATTTGTTTATATGGTTGTAGCCGTAAAAATACCCAATCTCCTACATCAAAACTTCTCTCGCTGCGATGTTGATCTGCCTGTTGTTTCATTCGATTTTGTGCCAAATTCAGGTTATCCTTTAAGAGTTGGAGAACTTCTTCTTGATGCTCGATGTGATCTTCCACTGCTTGAACCTTCGAATTTTCTCTTAAATATGATGTGATGGATGGTGGATGATATCCATAAAGTGCCATAAATGGGGTCATTTTTGCTGCGGTATGGAAGGAAGTGTTATACCACCATTCAGCAAGAGGTAACCACTTGACCTATTGTGTTTGTTTATCGGATACAAAACAACGAAGATATCCTTCCAAACATTTATTTACTATCTCAGTTTGACCATCAGATTGAGGATGATAAGATGAGCTATGAGCTAATTGAGTACCCAAACAAGAAAATAACTCCGTCCAAAAATTTCCAGTAAAAATGGGATCTCTGTCGCTCACAATAACCCTGGGCTTCCATGTAGCTTTTGAATTCTGTCCATAAATGTAGTAGCAACTGTACTTGCTTTAAATGGATGAGATAATGCACAAAAGTGTGCATACTTGGTAAGTCTATCAACTACCACCATGATGACACTCTTTCCTTCGGACTTAGGTAAACCTGTGATAAAATCCATTGAAATCTCCTCCCAACGTTGGCTTGGAATGGATAAAGGTTGTAGAAGACCCGAGGTCTTAATTGTCTCAACTTTATTCTACTGGAAAACCAAACATTCCGCCACAAAATTTTGAATATCAGATTTAAGGCCATCCCAAAAAAATTCTTTCTTCACCCTGTGGTAAGTTTTTAAAAATCACGAGTGTCCTCCTAAAGGAGAAGTGTGCAATTCCAAAAGAATCTTTTGTTTTAGTTGGGAATTCTTACAAAGATATAAGTGATCTTTGTACCATAAGGAATCATTTTCCAACTAAATGTATCAGATGTACTAGGATCTTGCTGCAACTTTTGAATGAGTGTCCATACATCTTTTTCCTTCTTCCATTCATCTCTTGCTTCAGTTATCCAATCTGGTTGGATAATAGAAATGGCACAAAGCAATGCTTCCACCTCTTCATTCTTTCTTGAGAGTGCATCTGCAACAACATTAAGCTTTCCCTTTTTGTAGATTATTTCAAAGTCATAACCCAACATCTTTGTGACCCATTTTTGTTGCTCTTCTGAAGATAGTCTTTGTTCCAAAAAGTGTTTAAGACTATCATGATCAATTTTTACCTTGAAGTGTCTTCCCATTAGGTAAGTTCTCCATTTCTTTAGTGCATGCAGTATTGCTAACATTTCCTTCTCATAAATAGGTTTCTGTAAATACTTTCCTTTGATTGGACGACTTTCAAAAGCAATGGGTCTTCCTTCCTGCATTAAAGCTGCACCAATTCCATTTCCTGAGGCATCACATTCCACAATAAAGGTTTTTGTGAAGTCTGGCGTAGCTAAGACCGGTGCTAGGCACATTGCCTCTTTAAGATGTTCAAAGGCCTTAGTTGCTTCAGGAGTCAATGAAAATGCATCTTTCTTCAATAATGTTGTTAGAGGTGCTGCTATTCTTCCATAATTCTTAACAAACTTGCGATAATAGCCTGTTAACCCGAGAAATCCTCGCAACTGCTTTATTGTCTTAGGGACTTTCCATTCCTTAATGGCTTTAATTTTGTTAGGGTCTACTTTAACACCCTCACTATTACCCTTTTCTTATTTATATGTCCTTCTATCTTGAGAGTTTGAGGAGTGGTAATTCCTGCCAGTGCATTACACGATATGGTCGGATTCATTTCTTCCTCTTCTAGGGCTGGTTCCTGGTGTATATCCTCTTCTTGTTCATTTCTTCTTCCTCTTCACAATCTATGTAAAATAATTTCTTCTCAGCACACTTATGACCTTTAGTGTATTTGCTATCACAACTGTAGCAAAGCCCTTTTGCTCTTTTTCTTCCAATTGTTGTGGTGTCAACCTTGTAGGTTGTGGAAGTCTAGGAGTAGCAACACTTCCATCTTTATAGATGTGAGTGGTAGGCTTCCTTGTCGCCATAATTTTACATTCAATTTTTCTTGCCAACCTGAATGCCTTCTCCAATGAATCGGGTTCCTAAACGCGAACTTCATGTTGGATGTTATCCTTTAAAGTACCTATGAAGAGATCAATCCTGTGTTCCTCTGGAATATCAGTTACCCTTATATTCAATTTTGGAAGTCCTCAATGTGCTCCCCCATTAAACCCTTTTGTTTGAGATTTATCAATTGGCTAAAGAAGGTGTTGCTCTTTGTATCCTCATAATGTGCTATCATTTCCTCCGTAAAAATTGACCAAGTGACAATTTTTTCACGGGAGCAAAGCCATCGATACCATACAAATGTATTTTGTTCTAAATGTAAAGTTGCAATGCGTACCTTTTGTGTGTTTTGCACATTATGGAGATCAAATATTGCTCCATCTGTAGTATCCATGTTACAGGATCCTTTCCATCAAACTTCCTCATATCCATTTTTGGAATATGGTGGTTCTTCCCACCAACATTTGAGTTTATGAAATCATGATTAACATTTATTTTGTTCTCATCATGAGGTTCTTCTCCTATATTTCCGCCATTAGGAATCATTTCTAGTTTTAAGCTTGTCATCAAGCCTTCCATGTATGCTTTTAGATCATTCTTCATGTCATCCATCTTAGCTTCCATGCCGACTTCCATGCCATCCATCTTAGCTTCCAAACCATTCATCTTAGCTTCCACGCCTTTCTTCAAACCATCCATCTTAGTTTCCACGCCTTTCTTCAAAACTTCCATTTCATTTTTGTTGTTCTTTGCGAGAGCGAAATTTGTTGCACTTGCTCTTGTAATTTTGATATGTCATGTTGCCATTATTCGTCTTCATGAGTCATAGTAGAGCCTTCTAAAGGCTTAATGGATGTTGAATTATTTTTAGGGGCCATTTGAGAATCCAATACTGGTATCTATTCTATAATATGCCCTCGGAATCAATTCAACTTGATTCTTCAAACAAGACTTATGCAATTTGGAAAAAAAAATACACACCTTTTACTTGCTTATGAGGAGCTCTATATTGAAATTGTATTATTATCTCTGTGATTGAAAATCTTCGATATCTGAAATTCAGCCACTGTGGTAGCCCTTTGAAGCTTCTTTCAAATGCCACGGGTCGACACGATTTTCATTCTCCAAGACAAAGTTGTGTCCAATCTCCCACAATGACCTAATTATGGACTGGTTCAGTAGAGCGAACTTGTACGACTTTCCACGTGTCATTGTTTCATCCTTTGTCTCTGAAATTGATAGCCAAGAAACTAAATTCCATGTACTTGTGACCACTTTTTACGACACTCCAATCCGATGCCCAGAGAGAGAGTTAGTGAACTTTTCCCATGATCACCTCTTTGAGATGAAATTCAGGAGCCTGAAAAAGCACTACCTTCCACAGATCATATCTCCAAAAATATTGTGAACCAAGCTCTAAATTTTTTTGATGAATTTCCTCAGGATTTCAGTTTCGCACCATATGAATTTCAGATTCTGAACCTTCGTAGAAAAAAATTTATAGCGCAAATGCCACGATGACCTGTTTAGGAGCCTGAAAAAATACCTGACTTCCACAGATCATATCGCCGAAATTATTGCGAACCAAACTCTGAAATTTTTATACAAGCTTCCTCAGGATTTTTTCTTCACACCCTAAAAATTTCAGCTTCTGAAACTTCGTAGAAAAAACGTTATAGCGAAAATGCCACGATGACCTGTTTGGAGCAGCGAAACCCTAGAATCCAAAGCTCCGATACCAAATGTTGTGTAACCAGCTCCAAAAAGAGAAGAAAAGAGATATCAACGCCTTAGAAATGAGCCACTTCGAGGGGGAAACCTCCAATACATTACATAAATGAACAATTCTTGGATGATACAATTCACAAAACCTCCCTTCTATATATAGGAGTCCATGGGGCCATAATGTAATCCTAGTGGGCCACAATGTAATCCTAGCCGACCTAACAATAATAATTTAAGGGCACAATAATAAAAAAATGGGGGTTACAAGGGTACAATAATAACAATAAGGGGTTTACACTAACAATAATAAGGGGCTATACTAGTGATATAGGGACCTAACACTTTCTCTTTGCAAATTTTTCATACTGTAACTAGATGTCAATATTCAAAATATTTCCAAAGAGAGAATCATCGAAATAAAAGGCAACAGATAAGAAGTTAAGGTAGAAATACAACAAAGGCAAAGTCATGAACGTGCTAGGAAGAGTTGTGAATGTGATTGGGTCTGTTAGTCATCAGTAAATTTTGTTGATATCCAAAGATGACTAAGTTCTAAATCCTATATTTCTGGAAACAATATCTGAGAGACATTGTGAGTTCTAGAAATCTCACTGCCTTCATCATCCTAAATTTAACTATTTCACAATAAAATTTATCTTTTGCCTTCTCAAAGTTGACCCTGTTACAAAGAAGAACTCCATTTTTTGGGCCTCTTTACCTCATTTTGTCATCACACCCACACCCTCATTCATCCCCTTTCTCCTATAAGAACCCATTTATTTTTCCCTAAAAAATCTCTCATAAGCCCCCTTCATTCATCATTTTTTTCAAAAAACCCTTAAAAAATGTAAAAATCCTTTTTACATTGTTTAAACCTAACTTCTAAGCATATCAGACCCTTTAATTGTTCATAAAAACTCTGTTTTTATGCTGAAAAGTGCCCTTTTGCGTGAATCAGGATTTTAAGCCTCTTTCGGATTAAAGCCTTAGCCCCTTCCACACATAAAACCATATCCTCGGCCTATTTCTAGCCCCTTCTCTATTAATAAAAACATCTCCTCCCTTTTATCTTTATACACCCCAAAACCTTGTATAAAGCCTTCGACCATTGAATTAAAATAGGGCCCCCCTTTTTACCTTACCCTGCCTCTATATTTTTCGGGTTGTATCCACTATTGATTTGGATGCCCAAGCTAAATCTAATAGTTGTTGCATCCCCATTCCCCAAGCTGCCTTCAAATTAACCTTGCCGTGAACCATAGCCCGCCATCTGTCTTTGGACTCCACCCTCCACCTGCATGCTAGTCCCTCAACCCTTCCGCACCGTCGATCTCACTTCTCAAGATCTGACGGTCTAGATCTCATATCGCATAGAAATTGGTGTTGAACATTAACACTCCTATCGCGCATGAAATAAGCGGTATTCACCCACCACACGTCAAGTCCTGAGGTGTATCGTGTCCATTCGGTCCAAAACGACATACCATCTTATATCCGTGCGATAAACCATTAATGGTTCTCCAAAAACCACTTTCTTCCCCTCACGCCAGAATTCAAATTTATTCCCCTCTCTGCCATGTTCCACCTCTAAAACCCTCCCTCTGCACCAACTCCTCCTCTGCAAGCAAGCCCCGATGCTTCAAAACCCTGAAAAATTTAGTCAATCCAATCAAGCATGCTTTTAACAGATTAATTATTTTGTGTTTGTGCAGTTTTTAATGGCAGAAATGCCCAAGATGCAATCCATGTCCCGGAAAAGACAATTGTAGCCTCGGATGATGATCCTAGGGTTTAAACCCTAACACCACCAGAATCATGATCCTGGGTGGTCACATAACCCTCTTGCAATGAAGCAAGTTGCATCCCTGCACATACAAACAAAACAACTACAGTTAAAGCAAACAAAGTGAAGAAAAAAAGGAGAAGAGGTTAATTCTAAATCAAAAGATAAACATAGATGATTAGCCCTTAAGATAGTGGTTAAAGGTGAAGGTCAAAGGTTTAAAAGAAAAACAGTCATAAACAATAAACAGTCATAAAATAGAAACAGAGAATAAAGACAGCAAGGAAAAAGTTTAAGGCTAAATCAAGGTTCAAAGGCCTAATACATAGCTTTATGATTAAACAAAGATGGATTTACCCAAAGACAGTTTCAGATAACTCAACAAAGAGATTTACTTATCCAAAGACCAAACGGCCACCTACAGCATGATTTCTCTCCATAAAGGAATTTGGAAATTATTACACAAGTCAGATATATTTTTTATCTGTCAAGGCAGTTATTTTAAAGTTAAATAATATGCCTTAAAGTCAAAATATTTCACCTATTTTTCCTTAGGAAGTTAAGACATATTTATTAAAACATAAAAGCAGTTGCAGATATTCCTACCTTATGCCTTGCATGGTTTTCAAGGTTAGGAACGCACTTACTCTGTAATAAATGATACTCAAACCCTATATTAACCTCACCTCCTCATTTACAGCATAAATATTGCATCTGAACTCATTTTATTGTTGGCATTTGATGACTCCTTGAAGTAATACATAGTCTCTTGGAAGTTGAAGGAAAATTGATGTCTTGGATCTTATGGATGCCCTGATTTGTTTGTTAATGGAGGAGGCTATATCATTGGATCCCTGAGCTTGGCTGTTGGTGAAGTGCGTGTATCTATTATTGTTATTTCCTATTTTCATTATGTTTTCATCTTTCTTTGTTACAGTAGAGCAAAGGTTTTAGGCTAAGAAATGTCTTTTGAAAGAACCTTAGTTCTGTTTTCTCTTCACTGTCTTAATGTTTTCTTCTACAAGGTCTGATTGGAGGATTCTTAATTTCCCTCTAGTTCCATCTAGCTTGTTATTTTAGAAATAATTCAATATAATATAACGAAGAAGTTTCTCTTTTTGTAATTCCATGTTCCTTTTAGTACGGCTTGATAGGTTGTTTTGAGAAATGATTTCAATAGAGTGAAACTAGGAAATTTAGTGGTGAGTCCATGCTCCTTTGAGTACAACTTGAGAATTGTTTCTAAAAATTCTTTAAAGTTTGCTTAGTAGAGTCTAAACCAGGGAAGTCTATGGTGCACCCTGTCCTCTGGTATGCCTTTAAAAGTTGTTTTGAATACCCCTAGAGAGTTATTCAAAAGCAAACTAGATTATTTCCGTTTGATATTAGTCTGCTCTTACTGTTTTCTTATATTTTTTCTTTATTTGAAAGTAGTATTTTGATTACTGGATTGTTTTCTGAAAGGTTGCTTATTGAAAATTTGTCCAAAGAAGTCTATGGTTTTCCCTGTCCTTTGGTTTACTTCCAACCAGTTACCTTGAAAAATTCTCTTGTTTAAAGTATATGATAAAGGATTCTTAATTGCCCTTTGTCCTACTTTCTATTCTTGTCCTTAATGTTCATCTCGTTATCTTAAAAACTTTGAAGATCCACTGGCCAAGTTAGATTTTCCATATGATACTCCCCAATCCTATAATGAACTTATCATGACTTCCATTTGTCTCCATTTCCCACTGAATTAGATATTTCCCATTCTATCTATGCTCTTTGATCATTATGTCCAACCAGAACAATCAAACAAACCTTATACTTAATAACTAGCCTAAAATCAACCCTTAAAAGAAAACAAGCACACATCCTTTGCAAACAACCTGAGAGATCCGTCTCTGATTCTAGGAAGGCTAGGTCCTAGAAGTCTAAAGACTGGTTCCATGTTGTCTTATCATTTGGTATGCTAATCTGCCAAATCATAAGACCACAAAATTCTGGCAATCATGGTGGGACCTTCTGAGTAAATTCATTTTTAACACCCTTAATAGATTCAGAAACCCTTGACTAATAGTACCTATGTAATTAATTTTCCACCTCATCACTAGAAACAATATTCTGGCGATCACGGTGGGACCTTATGAGTTAGTGACAAACTAAGTACTCCTTAGGACTCCATAAACCATAAGAACCACATAAAAAATTAGAAAAACCCAAAAAGATTCTTAGATTGGTTTTTATTATCTATTTGGTGGTGGACCATAACACATTTTACCTTCAAAAGCTAAAAATTTCCACCTGGTGACTCCACTAGCCTCAGTAGGCTACAATAGATTCAGAAAATATTTTGTGGCAAACTCCTAAAGCTGAAAATTTAACTACTAATAGGACCATCCAAAGAACAAGATCTGTCCCAGAAAACCTTACATTCTTGAAATATCCTCACTTTGACTTGTCTCATACAAAGAACCTATTTAGAACCAAGTCACATAGTGATATTGACCAATCTGACCTTGAGCCAAAATATTTGCAGCAGGACTTTAGTAGAGAAGCATCTCCTTCAACTCCTCCTGATTTTCAGCTTCTCCACCACTTCAGTTCTTTCCATGGAAAATCTGCTCATAATCAGCCCACTAGTCCAAGTTCTTCCACCACTCCCATCCACACATCCACTGTTCAAAACACTCATTTTCATCCCACTTTACTTTTCACAAATACACCCTTTGTAAATCCGTCATTTTCTCCCACCATGGCAACATGGTATGCCCCATTAGTGTTACCACAACCTCTGGTTCCTTTACAAAATGATTATCAATCTAGAATTCTCCATTTCACTGGAACTGAATCTACTACTTCCCAACAACATGTAGATAAAATGGATGATGATTTTGATTACATGGAAATAGAAGAAGAGACCATTAAGATGAGAATATTTGCCCAAATTTTAGGAGGAGAAGCCAAAAAAGGGTTTAAAATCTTAACTCATAATAGCATAAATGATCTCCCTTATTTATATCTAACATTGATAAACAAATGGGAAATTAAAAATAACCCTCTCCAAATCCTTTCAGAATATAGAAACCTCAAAAGAAACACTGGGGAAAGTTTCCAAGATCATTGCACTAGATTCAATAGTGTTTACAATGCACTTCCCCCTAACATCAAACCTCCACTAGGCTTGGCCTTAGCTAAATTTCCTGAAAGCTTTGATCCAAACATGGCCTACCAGCTAAGAGAAAGAGACCCCTTGACTTTAGAAGATATGCAGAGGGGAGCCATAAGTGTAGAAGAAAATCTGACTGAGAAAAGAGCTAGATTAAAATAAGAGAAAAGAGTTACATATAAAGATGAAGCAATGGAATCAACCTCATCATCTAATGCCAAAATTGACAACTTAGTGAAGGTAATGGAAAGAATTCTTGAAAAGATAAACTTAAATGACAGGGTGCCTCTTAGAGAAAACCAAATCAATCCCCAAAACAGAAATAGAAATCCCAATTTCAAAAGAGATCCTATTCAAAATAGACAAAGAGAAAAAGACCAACAAATTAGGCCTCCCTTTCAATAAAACTATGTAGATCAAGAAGAAGAAAGGGAAACTGAAAGGTTAGAAGAGAATCATGTAAATCTTACAGGATCTGTCAGTGAGACAGATGTTTTCCTCACTGAAGAAGAACAAGGTTTCTTCTCCTCAAAACAGATTGAAAATAATCATGAGGATTCTGAATATTACCAATTGTGGTTTGAAAATGAAATAATGGAGGTGCACAGACAATATGATATTATAAGCAAAAGGAACCCAGAGATTTCCAATGACAAAAACACAGATACTGTTGTTAAGAAAACTTTAGAAAATCTTCCTAAAAAGACAACAAACAAAATAAACACTTTGACTAACAAAACTGACTCAAACAAGGACAAAAGAAATCAGCAAAGCATTCACCCAAGCTGCCCTAGTACTTTTGCTAGTGGCCTTGAGAATTCTGTCCTAAATAACAGTCCTAATAAAACTCAGCGAATCAGAATTTTTGAAAAGACTATGCTTGACAAAATAGATGTAAATATTTCAAAAACATTGGTCCCTTTCAGCCTTGAGGGTGAAATCACCAAGATCAAAATTAGCATAGCCTTAGCTGAACTAGTAACCCAGGATGTATATAAAAACCAAGTTTTGAAAGCTTTTAACATAGTCAATGATGCTTTGAACTTAACAGATGATAAACTAGAGCTGTTGTTTGGTCTTGAAGTAGAAGGGAAATACCAAGAAGGAACCATTCCTCCATTTTATGTCAACTTAAATATACATGATAAGATTTTACATAATGCCATGCTAGACTCTAGTGCCTCTCACAACCTTATGAAAAAATTGGTGATGGAGAGATTAGGCCTAGAAATTACTAAACCTTACAAGGACCTGTATTCCTTTGATTCAATCAGAGTCAAGTGTTTAGGCCTAATGAAGGATTTATGTGTCAATCTGGCACAAATTCCTACTAAGGGTGTAGTTATGGACATAGTTGTTGGTGACATTCCCCCAAAGTATGGCATGCTTCTATCTAGATCATGGGAAGCCAAAATTCAAGGAAGCCTTCAAATGGACATGTCTTATGCTACCATTCCATTTTTTAACCAAACTAGAAGATTATATAGAGAATCTCATAT
Organism: Pinus albicaulis; assembly: GCA_034641835.2. Lineage (NCBI taxonomy): Eukaryota > Viridiplantae > Streptophyta > Pinopsida > Pinales > Pinaceae > Pinus > Pinus albicaulis. The sequence continues at coordinate 86,805,735 of CM076573.1, forward strand.
GAAATTTATGGTAAGAAACATAGATAGGCCAAACAACACTCCTGTTTATTCTGGTCATTCAGATTTAGACTCCTTTATCTTGTACAATGAAGATGAAATAAACCAACAAGAAAAGGAAAATGAGATAGGATTGAGTTCACTTGAACAGTCAAATTAGTCCTCAAAAGAATAATCTAATAGCCCTAACCTTAGCAGCCTTTAACAACAAAAGGATAATGAGAATGAGATAAAAACACTATGGGAATAATCTTTGATGGCTCTTATATCAAAACAAGTTCTGGAGCTGGTGTATGGATATACAATACAAACCAAGGACATTCTTATAAACTTGATTTCCAATGCACCAATAACATTTCAAAATATGAAGCTCTCCTACTTGGCCTACATTTGCTCCAAGATTTAGAATCCAATAAAATATCAGTCCAAGGAGATTCAGAGCTAAGCATTAGGCAAATAAAAGGGGATTATTCAGCCAAAAACCCAATATTAAGAGAATATAGGAATGCTACCTTGGAGCTCCTAAAAACCTTTGAAAAATATGAACTCACTTTCATACCTAGAGTTCAAAACAACCTTGCAAATTAACTTGCCTTTGCTGCCAACAATTGCCAAATACCCCAGGTAAATGAACAATTCAATGTCAAATTGAAAAATAGGCCTATATTCCCTGACAAAGAATATTATTGGCAAGTGTTTGAGGGAGATAAACAAATTGATGATTTTCTACAATCTGAAAATGATTTTGCTGAATTAACACCTAGCTCAAGCCCTGAAAAAGACTAGCTTGACAAAAAACAAGCCCATGAAATAAAGTTTTCCTCTACTGCTGATATAAACCAATTTGAATATCTTTATACAGTAGAATCACTAAACAAAACAGACCAAAAGGACATGGAAATTTTACAATGTAAAAAGGACTCAATACCAAGGGGTCTTACAACATTAGAGGAGCTTTTTGATTTCAATGATGTAGCTAAAAAACCAAAGATGGAGCCTACAACAACTAATGTGGAGGAACATAACATAGGCAGCATAAATGAACCCAAAATGATAAAGTTATCTAACACTCTCCCTACTCATATCAAACAGGAATATATTGAACTTTTCAAAGAGTTTGGAGATGTGTTTGCATGGGGGTACAAAGATCTGAAATCATATGATACCAGAATTATTCAACACAAAATTCCTCTTAAAGAAAATCAGAAACCTTTCAAACAAAAACTAAGAAGGATAAACCCTATTTTATTACCTTTAGTTGAGAAAGAGATCAAGAATATGTATGATGTTGGGATCATAGTTCTCCTTATATAGTCACAGTGGGTGTCCAACCTTGTGTCTGTTAAGAAGAAGACCAGGGAAATTAGGCTTTGCATTGACCTTAGAAATCTGAACAGCCTCCTTGAAAGAAAATTATCCCTTGCCTAAAATGGACCACATACTTCAAAAGGTGGTTGGATCTAAGAGAATATCACTTTTGGATGGTTTTTCAGGCTACAACCAAGCGCTAGTACTCCCAAGTGATCAACAAAAAACTGCTTTCACCACACCTTGGGGTACATTCATGCATGTTAAAATGCCATTTGGTTTTATGAATGCAAATGCCACATTCCAAAGGGCCATGGACATAGATTTTTCAGAAGACATAGTCTACTTTATAATCATTTACCTTGATGACATTATGGTTTTCTCCAAAACTGATAAAGAACATTTGAGAAATTTGAGAATTTTGTTTGAGAAATGTAGAAAATATGGCTTATCTTTGAATCCCAAAAGGACACTCTTTGGTCTCCAAGAAGGAAAAATTCTTGGCCACATAATTTCTGAAGAAGGAATCAAAGTAGACCCTAAAAGGATTGAAGGCATATTGAAAATAATCCATCCTAGAAACCTCAAAGAGTTGGAATATTTCATTGGGAAGATCAATTTTCTAAGAAGGTTCATCCCTAACCTTGCTGAAATTTTGAGGAATATCACAAATATGCTCAAAAAATAAATAGGGGTTAAATAGACCCTACAATCCAAGAAGTCATTTGAACTGGTAAAATAAGCTCTCACTCAAACACCAATTCTTATTAGTCGTAATTTCATTAAGGATTTCTACGTTTTCTCATTTTCTTCTGAACACACCATTGTTGTAGTCTTATTGCAAAAGAATATCATTGGTCAAGAACAACCAATATCCTTCTTCAACAGAACCTTAAGAGATGCTCCACTCAAATATAATATGATGGAGAAATAAGCCCTAGCCTTGATAAAAGAACTAAAATACTTTTGAGTCTACATTTTACACTCACATATCGTTGCTTTTGTCCCACATACAATTGTCAAGGAAACTCTAAATCAAGACCTTGATGGTAAAAGGGGAAAATGGATTGCAATTGTTTTATAATATGATTTAGAAATTAGGCCCACTAAGTTGATTAAAGGACAAGGATTAGAAAAACTCATGGCAGAATCAAATTTGCAAGCATTAGATATAAACATAGTTTATTTTTTAGAAGAAACAGAATAATTCCTAGCTCCTTACATTGAAGAAATATTTTTGAATTTGCCTTGGTATGCTGATATCATTTATGTGCTTCTCTATCTTAATACTCCTCCTTCTCTATCAAAGAATAAAGCTATATTATTGAAACAGAAAGCCTTAAATTACTTCATTTTATATCGAGTATTATATTGGAAAAATGTTGTTGGCCTATTGCTTAAATGTTTTCTTGAGGATGATGCAGGAAAAATAATGCATGAGCTGCATGAGGGAGAATGTGGAGGCCACATTTACTGGAAGACAATAGCCAAAATGATTCTTAGAGCTAGCTACTATTGACCCACCCTTTTCCTAGATACTCAAAAACTAGTCATGAATTGCCATAAACGTCAATTTTTTTATGGAAAAAGAAAGGTCCTACCTTTACCTTTACATCCCATCAGTGTTGAGGCTCCCTTTCAGCAATGGGGTTTAGAATTTATTGGAGAAATTCACCCAACCTCATATGCCCAACATAAGTGGATCCTTACTACCACAGATTACTTTACCAAGTGGATAGAAGCCATCCCTTCTAGGAATTCTAATGACTCTGTCATTACCAAGTTCCTTGAAACCAACATACTATCCAGATTTGGTTGTCCTAGGAAAATCATCACAGAAAATGTTGTTACCTTAAATTCCAAGAGAATGGTTGATTTATACTACAAATATCATATTACATTGGGTCATTCCATAGCTTACCACCCTTAGGGAAATGGATTAGCTGAATCCTCCAACAAAAGTCTGGTCAACATTATGAAAAAATTGTTGGATCAAAATAAAAAATCATGCCATAGTAAGATGGTTCATGCGTTATGGGCTGATAGGCTAACCACCAAGAAATCAATAAATATGTCCCCCTATCAGCTGGTATATGGAATAGATGCAGTATTCCCTACATCTTTGGGATTCCTAGTCATAAAACTTATCCAAGAAGTACAAACAGAAGAAAACGACATGTAGAGAAGGCTAAATCAAACCATTCATTTACAGCAGACAAGAGAAGAAGTATACAAAAGGACACAAGCAATTCAAGAAAACATCAAGAAGATATTTGACAGAAGGACCAAATCAAATAACTTCCAAGTTGGAGATACAGTTTTGAAATGGGATTCAAGGAGAGAAGATAAAGGTAAACATGGCAAGTTTGAGAATTTATGGAAAGGGAATTATATCATTCACTCAATTAGGGGTCTTAATGCTTTCTTTTTACAAGGGCTGAATGGAGAAGAGATTTTTGGAGGTCTTTTCAATGAGAGGATGCTTAGACACTATTTCTGTCAAGAGTCCTAGATTCAAAATTTTCACTCATTATACATAACATAGCATGAGAAAAATAAAATAAAAAGAAAAAAACAATGAAAGAAAAGAAAAGGAAAAGGAGGGAAAATTAAAATAAGTACAACCCCATACCCAAAAAACAGTACTGCTAAAAGTGTGCAAGTATAAATGCCACTACTGATTCAAAATGATATCTTGTTCAGTCATTTAGCATAATCATGGCTGAACATGCTTTAAATTTATGTTGATAAGTTAGTAGAAACAAAGATTTGTTAAGATTATTGTAGACTAGATTGATCAAGAAGGATAGATTAGGAAAATATAAAGATTATGGTTCCACATGCTCAAAATAGAACCAAAGATATAGATAAGGATGCATTACTAATGACAAATCACAGCCTTATCTTTCTAAATTTACTTTTATGCAAATAATGTTTTTTTGCAGCTTGTTTCAATGCCATAACCATGGTGAATCAGACTATCTAATCCTGATTTGAACCATGCTTTAAATTTCATGTCATTAGCTAGAGAATCAAGACTGCCAAACAGCTTAATCTTGGCAGTAAACTAGTTTTATGTAGAAAATAAAAAGAGTTCACTAATTTAATCTGAGCTCTTGGAAGAAATAAGGATAGGAATAGATAGTTTATTTTCTGTTTTCAAAAAATAAAATATCAAGAGTTTTCCAATACAAATGCACTCAAATAAGAAGAAAAAAAATGTTAGGACAAGTACGATTGGGTATGTAGAAATGATGTTTGAAAGAAATCATGTGTTGCAAATTGATCATATTGTCACTTCAAAGAAATATCAACAAGTGAAAAAGAAGGGAAATTTGCCGAATGGATAAGGCACTGATCTGCTGAAACTCAGAGATTTGATAAACTAAGGTTATGGACACCTTAAAAAGAAACTTGCCTTATGGAGCCACTATTATTCATCAGTAAATTTTGCTGATATCAAAATATGACTAAGTTCTAAATCCTAAATTTCTAGAAACAATATCTAAGAGACATTGTGAGTTCTAGAAATCTCATTACCTTCATCATCCTAAATTTAACTATTTAACTATAAAATTTATCTTTTTCCTTCTCAAAGTTGACCCTTATGCAAAGAAGAACTCCATTTTTTGGGCCTATTTACCTCATTTTGTCATCACACCAACACCCTCATTCATCCCCTTTCTCCTATAAGAACCCATTTCTTTTTCCCTAAAAGCGCCCTCATAAGCCCCATTAATTCATCATTTTGTCTAGAAACACTTAAATAATGTAAAAATCCTTTTTAAATTGTTTAAACCTAAGTTCTAACCCTATCGAACCCTTTAATTGTTCATAAAACTCTGTTTTTATAATAAAAAGCACCCTTTTGCATGAAGAATGCTTTTAAGCCCCTTTCAACTTAAAGCCTTAGCCCCTTCCACACATAAAACCATCTCCTCCACCTATTTATATCTCCTTCTCTATTCATAAAAACATCTCTGCCATTTTATCTTTATACACCCCAAAACCTTGTATAAATCCTCCGACCTTTGAATTAAAAGCGGGCCCGCCTCTGTATTTTTTTGGGTTGTATCCACCATTGATTTGGATCCCTAAGCCAAATATAACAGTTGTCGCATCTCCATTCCCCAACTTGCCTTCCACTTAACCTTGCCACCAAACACAGCCTGCCATCTGTCTCTAGGCTCCACCCTTCACCTTCATGCTAGTCCCTCAACCCTTTCACACCGTCAATCTCACTTCTTGAGATTTGACGGTCCAGATCTCATATCGTGTAGAAATCAGTGTTGAACGTTAACACGCCTATCCCATACGAAATAAGTTGTATTCACCTGCCACGCGTCAATTCCTGAGGTGTATCATATTCATTAGGCCCAAAACCACAAACTTCCTTATATCAACACGATAAACCATTAATGGTTTTCCAAAAACCACTTTCTTCCCCTCACGCCAGAATTCAAATTTCTTTGCCTCTCTGCCATGTTCCACCTCTGAAACCCTTCCCTCAGCACCTCCTCCTCCTCTGCAAGAAAGCCCCAATGCTTCAAAACCCTGAAAAACACAGTCAATCCAATCCTGCAAGATTTTAAAATATTAATTATTTTGTTTTTGTGTAGGTTTTAATGTCAGAAATGCCCAAGATGCAATCCATGGCCCAAAAAATACAATTGAAACACCAAATGATGATCCCAGCGTTTCATGGAAATTTAAATAAGTAAAGGAAAGGGTTTAAACCCTGACACCACCAGAATCATGATCTTGGGTGGTCACATTGTGAGGACTCTATAATGTCCCTTTTTGACCGTACATTTTGCTATCATTCCACTCTTTTCCAGTCCATATTTAAATCCTATACTATCACTTTCATCCATTCTTCCAAAGGTATATAACATTATTCTCTTTACTATATGTTTAACTTGTTTTACATGTAATTTTACATTACTTTCATATTTAATCATTAATCAAAAATATATAGTTGTTGAAACAGTCAAGATAGTCCGCAAATCCCGTTGCTGAAACAACCCATGATTTGCAATTTTGAAGCAGTATTTCAGGCATGACAGCAACATGAAAGATAGGTAAGGAAGCTGTTACAATGCTAATAACAACTGCACCTTGAAGCCAGTACTATCGTAACCATTGTAACAACATTTTGCTATGGAAGAATAGAAAGGTGCTATTTTAGTATAGAAGATCAGATTGAGTTAAAAATAGGATTTCTATAATGTAATCAATTGTAATAGATGTCTCCTCTTTAAAAAGAGGAGACATCAGCATTAGAAGTGGAATTGGAGACTACGGGAGGTTTATTTTGAAACAGAGAAGGAACATGAATCCTTTGTAATATGTTACTTTCGACAGATGAATAAAAGCTTGTTCTGAGCATTTCATTTTAATTCCTTCTTCGGGGGAATCTTGTGAGAAGGAAAGGGCCCAAATTCTTCACAAGATTCACCCATTTATTTCTGTTGTTTGTTAACTGTTCTTTTTCATTTATGCCTTGTTAAAATCTATTTTCTAAAATCATTTATGCAGTATTGGAACTCTGTTATCTATTGTTGAAACTCTATTTCCATTACTTGTTGCATTGTTTCCGTACAATTCATTCCTAGGTAATTGTGGATTATTTTAATTGGTAATCTTGTTTACATAATGTGTTTGTGAAAGCTTGGTAATCATAAATAGGTGTTGAGGATTCCTGCTTGGGGAATAGGGTCCTTTTCTCTGTTATAGCATAATTGGTCTTTCCTTCTACAGATTGGTTTCCTTTCCTAGATTGTTGTCTTTTTAAAGTAATCCAGGATTCTTTTGGAGATTGTCTGCAATAGAAAGATTGCCTTTTTTGTAACTCAAGTAGACTTTAGTTTGTTGAAGCAAGGTGTGATTAGTGTAATTTTTAATACAACATTTCATTTCTTTTAAGATTGAGCATATACAGTGTGTGATTTCCTTTGAAATAAACAGACTTCCTTGGGTTTCACAACATGCCAATTACTGTCATATATATTACCCATTACCTTGCTCCTTCACCGATATTCCATGTTCCCATTCAAAAAATTTACTCTGTTCAAGGTGCGATAACTTGGCTTTTGACTGTGCTGTTGGGAAAAATACTGAGAGGGAGGGGGGGGGGTGAATCAGTATTTACTGCATATTCAAAAATTTTCACTTTTTCACTCTCTAAAACCCATACGCTGCTTTCCTTTAGTAAACTCGTGTATACACGCGTATATCCTTCATACAACTCGTGTATTAGCAGAGATCTAAATATGCAGATATTTATTAACTTAGTTCTTTGCAATATTCATTCATCTGATGTTAAGTTAACAGTAAACATGTGTAGTAACAACAGAATAAACCATCACACAAAGCATCACACATGAACACCGGGATTTTTAGGTGGAAACCCAAGTCGGGAGAAAACCACCGCTGCAGTTGCTCAGCCTTCAATATTTTATTATAGAGAAAACATCTTACAACATATGTGCTGGTGCAGACTCCTACCAGCACGCAGGCACCCACCTGCGCTCGTTTACCAGCCTCTCCTGGAAGGGAGCTACGACCCCCTGCTCTCGTTTACTAGCCTCACCTGGAAGGGAGCTACGACCCCCTGCTCTCGTTTACCAGCCTCACCTGGAAGGGAGCTTCAACCCCTTGACTGAAGGCTACAACCCTCAGCACCTCTATGGACCACGTTTCATCAATTTTCACACTGGATCCAAAGATTCCTTTAGGACACCACTTGTAGGTCACGTTTCATCATATTTTCAGACTAGACCCACTCCATACTTTTAAGCATAGTAAAACATGAGACTGATACATATAACTCACAGACAGATATCAGTAAACCAGCAGAACAGATCAGAAATTTCTTACCACAGCCTTCAGCAAACCCTAGTTTGCATACACGCTTTCCTTTCACTGATGTCGCGCATATACGCGCTTCCGTTCACATAAACAAGCGTATACTTCTGTACATATTACATATCTAATTTCATTGCGCATACGCGCTTTCTCTTCAGATAAGCCGCGTATATACGCGCTTCCTCTGCGGCAAACAAGCGTATGGTTCTTCAGACAATTAGGTCATTGGAATTCTTCAGAACAGATACATCACACAGATTTTTACCCTTTACTTCAGACAGATGTTCACCTCATCTCGGATCTAATCATTCCATAAACAGATCTAGCAAATACAAGTACATTTCAGATCTAGATCCCCTTCTTCATCATTGGTGTATTATACATTCAGATCTATCATTCAACTGTAACCCTTTCCATTCAGATATCCTTCAGAGAGAAGTATTCATTCAAGCTGAGAAATCTTGCACCTATCCTCATGATTTGCACAATGAATTTCTTCTCCTTATATAGGTTTACCCTTTTTCAATACCATGAGCCAAAACCACATTACTTCCGATGGTATTCCTGGATGGGGTCATTTAGATTAATCATTACCCAATACAATGGGTCAATACCATGGTGGTTACCCCTGGTTTTGCACTTTATGAGCGCTTTTTCCCATACGTGACTTGGCACGTTGTTTCCTGCGTGCATACGCGACTTATCCTAGACAGATCCGCGTATGCCTTGAGACATACTCTTTTCACCATAGATTTAGCACATGCTGAAATCCTTTCTTCATTGCCTTCTGTACTCACTGTAGATACATCAGATTTAGTTTATCAAGACATATTCTATCAAGCACAACTTCATCAAGTAAGTTGCCATCATCTTCATTAAGTGGGTTGCCATTCAAGGACAACACTCAGCATCATATTTCTAACAAACATCATTTCATATTAGATTTAAATCATTTACCAAGTCCATCAGGTCAAGACTAACTTCATCAGGTGGTTTTCCATCAAGGACAACACATGTCAACAGTCTCATGTCTTCATCTTCATTCAGTGGGTTGCCATCAAGGACAACAGTCTGCATCATATTGCCAACAATCTCCCCCTTTGGACTTGATGGCAACCACGATGGTGTTTGGTTACCACAACAGATAGGTACATTAAGAATACAATTGCACCATGTCACTCTCTCCATTTTTGACACCATTCAAACACCATGTCACTCTCCCCCTTTGACATCAAGGGCAAAGGGCGGATCAAAACCAACACACTCTCCCCTTTTTCTCCTCATGTATAAGAACCGTTCTGCAGATCTGATGAAACCATGACCAAGCTCCCCCTGAGTTCATGCTGAATCTTCAAAACATATTTTCCAATGAAGTACATGACTCTATGACTTTCCTATCACCAAAGACTCATACTTACATCAAAGATCCATCCAAGTGAATTTACATATGAGACTCAAGTACCCAACCAAGTGGGTTTACACATTTCAACTCAAATACCCAACCAAGTGGGTTTACAAAATTTGACTCAGCTACCCAACCAAGTGGGTTTACAAATTTGACAAGTCCTTTACATGACTGAATATTACAATTTTACATCATGGGTCTCAACAAGACCTTTTCACCAAATGACCATTTAAGACCAACACCTAGAAAGTCCTCAAGAAAGAGAACATTTTTCAGAATCAACATAATGCCAACAATGCATTATACTCAGCAACGCTAATGCTCCCCCTGAATCTATGCATCCAAGCATCCTTTTCATATGACTAAGGATCCCCCTTAGTTTGTGCATCCTGAACACTTTCACCAACAAATCATCAAGGCATCTTTATCAAAACATTAGAAATAGAATTATGAGAACTGGAACACCACCAGAGATACCAAATAGTATCAGAGATATCAAACAGCACTGCAGCTGTGCTGAAGAGAGCTGACTCCAAACAGAAATTTGTCAGCAATCAGACATACGCGATTTTCTGTGCATGAACTCGCGTATATACGCGACTGTGTTTCAGGAAATCCGCGTATCCAATGCCATCTTCTAAATTTAAGCAGATTTGTTCTTTTGACTAGCAGAGAACACTCCCAGCTTCTGTCTTAGATACTCGAACGCTTCCCTGGGCAGAGGTTTGGTAAAGATATCAGCAACTTGTTCTTTGGAGGGAACATACTCCAACTTCACCTTTTTCTCAAGCACTTGTTCACATAAGAAGTGATACTTGATGGGAATGTGCTTGGTCTTCGAATGCATAATAGGATTCTTTGAAATACTGATGGCACTTGTATTGTCACACTTAATGGGGACAGGAGGTGTACATTTGATTTGAAAATCTTGTAAAGTTTGCATCATCCAAAGGAGTTGAGTGCAACAAGATGCGGCAGCCACATATTCTGCTTCTGCTGTAGATAAGGCAATAGAATTTTGCTTCTTGCTGAACCAAGATACTAACTGGGGTCCCATATAGAATGCACCACCACTAGTGCTTTTCCGATCATCAACACTTCCAGCCCAATCTGCATCAGTGTAAGCATGAAGAGTAAGATCGACATTCTTTGGATACCATAGACCAAAGTCTTGAGTTCCTTGTAGATATTTGAATATTATTTTGACAGCCTGAAGGTGAGACTCTTTTGGATTAGCTTGGAATCGTCCAACAATCCCAACTGCATGCATAATGTCCGGTCTAGTCCCAGTGAGATAAAGTAGACTTCCTATCATTGATCTGTATTCTGGTTGATTCACCGTGGGAGAATCATCATGAGAACTGAGATTGCATCCGGTTATCATTGGTGTACTTACAGGTTTTCATTCTTCCATGCCATACTTCTTTAGAATTTGCTTAAGATATTTTGCTTGTGATAGGAATATACCATCTGTAGTTTGATGCACTTGCAAGCCAAGAAAGAATGTTAGTTCCCCAAGTAAGGACATTTCAAATTCTTGCTGCATGACAGAAGTAAATTTTTGACTCATAGATTCTTCGTTACTCCCAAAAATGATATCATCAACATATACAACCACAATCAATAGTTTATCATTTTCAATTTTTGTGTATAATTTGCTATCAGCAGACCCCTTTGAAAATCCTTGTTGATGAAGATATTTGTCAAGACGATAATACCATGCCCTTGGAGCTTGTTTGAGACCATATAGAGCCTTTTTAAGTCTACAAACAAGATTTTCATCATTTCCAAAAATGAATCCTTCCGGTTGTTCTATATATACTTCTTCTTCTAGATCACCATTAAGAAAAGTAGATTTAACATCCATTTGATAAACTTTGATTTTTTGATGACTTGAAAAAGAAAGAAACATCCTTATGGCTTCAAGTCTAGCTACAGGAGAAAAAGTTTCTTCAAAGTCTATACCTTCTTGTTGAGTATACCCTTTGCAAACCAGTCTAGCTTTGTTTCTTACAACATCCCCTCATTTAACTTGTTCTTGAAAATCCATTTAGTTCCAATGAAATTTTTATCATGTGGTCTTGGTACCAATTCCCAAGTGTGATTCTTTTCAATTTGATCGAGCTCTTCATCCATGGCTTGCTTCCAACATTCATATTTGCTAGCTTGATTGACATTGTGTGGCTCAATTGTGGATAGAAGTGCCAGATGACTAGAATATCCCACCAGAGTTCTCCTTGTTCGTACACCCGATTCCTTGTCTCCCAAAATTTGAGACTCAGGATGATTCTTTTGAACATATTTGGAAGGAGCTTTTTCAGATAGATCATTTTCAGGTTCTTCATTGGATCCACTGTCTAGATCATTTCTATTTGATGTAGAAGGACATAAGCCACCATCATCTTCTTTTTTTGTTTGTTTTTCTTCTTTAGGAGCTACAGAAGACTCATCAATAACAACATCAATACATTCAAAAATATTTCGAAGCCTTTTATTGTAGCATGCGTAAGCTTTGCTTGAAGATGAGTAACCAAGAAATATCCCTTCATCCGATCTAGGTTCAAACTTGCCAAGTTTTTCATAATTATTTTTGATAAAGCATTTACTTCCAAAAACTCTAAAATGCTTCACAAAGGGAGAATTACCATACCAGAGTTCATATGGCGTTTTGTCACTATTTACCTGAACATGAGCCTTGTTGAGAATGTTAGCTGCTGTGTGTGCTGCTTCACCCCAGAACATGTCAGGAGTTCCAGAATCATCAAGCATAGCTCTAGCCATTTGTTGAATTGTTCTATTCATTCTTTCTGCTACGCCATTTTGTTGTGGAGTGCCTGCTACAGAGAACTGTCTTTTTATGCCGTGTTGTTCACAAAATTCAAAGAATTCATTTGACGTATATTCTCCTCCTCGATCAGATCTAAGACACTTGATTTTTAGATCTAATTCATTTTCTACCAATGCTTTGAAGATCTAAAATTTTTCAAATGCTTCATCTTTGTGTTTAATGAACCCGATCCAACACATTCTAGAGTAGTCATCAATAAATAAGATATAGTATTCTTCCCCACGTAGTGAATTTTTCCTCATAGGTCCATAGATGTCAGTATGAATGAGTTCAAGAGGCTTACTTGAAGATCCTTCTTTGGCATTAAATCGTACTCTGGTCTGCTTACCGAATTGACAAGATTTGCATATGATACTTTCTGGTAGATTAATATTGGGAAGATCACGAACAGCTTGAAGTCTGATTGCTTTGTTGATTTGAGAGAAGCTCAGATGCCCCAGCCTTCTATGCCATTGCCAATTTTCTGAAGACTTTCTCAAGTAACATTGATCTTTGCAGTTCAGTACATACAGGTTGCTTGGATTTCTTTTCCCTTTTATAATGATTTTACCTGTATCAAGATCACGAACCACAAATTATTTTGAACTAAAGACGAATTCAGTTCCTTGATCACACAT